>KZ826321.1:688600-735708 GCA_003184635.1 Aspergillus sclerotiicarbonarius CBS 121057 | reverse complement strand
CCCCCCGCCCAAGCCCCAGGAAGCGCCCGCCACGCCGCCCAACTCGTCACCGACGCCCTAAAACTCCGCGTCCTCTCCACCACCACCTACCCGATCCTCGACCCCCACGGCTCCACCAAATCCTACCTCATCGAGCTCCGCACCCCCACCCCACACGCCGGCAACCCCCCAACCCAACCCGGCACGGTCCGCACCCCCCTCAACACCCAACGCCTGATCGTGCAATTCAAAGCCCAAAGCTCAAACATGAGCACAACGATATCCGACGCCCTCTGGGCGGTCAAAAAAGTCGCGGCCATGAGCCTCGCGCGAGAAATCCTACATAACACACCCTTCGAGAAAGCCGTTCCTGACGTGTACGCCTGGGATGATGGAATAGGTTCCCTGGGGGGCAAAGCATGGGTTATCCAGAGCGCGGCGTTTGGGTGTGAGCCTCTGGACCAGCACTTCCACCGGAATAAATCCGAGCAGAGGGATATTCTGGAGCAGATTGTGGAGTTGCAGGGGTATTTTCAGGAGTTTGGGCTCCCAAGGGTGGGGAAGTGGTATGGGAGTTGTGGGTTTGATGCGGGGGGACGGGTTTGTGCGGGGCCGGTGGGGGATGGGGATGGGGATGGGGAGGATCTGGATCGGGGGAGTAGAGGGCCGTTTGGGTCGCTTAGGGAGATGTTGAGGGCGGAGTTGAGTGCGGAGTTGGGGAAGTGTACGGATCATGAGTTGATAAGGGGGTGGGAGGGGAAGCCGGAGTTAAGGAGGGAGATTAATGGGTTTATGGCCACCAGGATGAAGGGTTTGTTTAGGGAGATGCCGGGGGATCGGGCGCAGTTTACACTTAATAAGATTGGTATGTCCCATCCCATCATCCCCACTCTAACTAATTATTATTTTTTTTTCGAAAGAATTTAGGGAAAAGCAGCTAACATATCCCAGAACTCAGCAACTTCATGTGCGATGTCTACGGCGGACGAATCACCTACATTATTGACTGGAGCCATGCGCGGATCTCCCACCCCATGATGGAGTTTTTTAACTCCTATCAAAGCATGTTCGGCATCTTACCGTTTCCTTTGGATCCTCACTGGGGGATACTTCACCGGGCGGTGCTGGAGGGGTTCGAGAAAGAGGGCGTGGAGATAGATCTCCGGGACTTGGATGAACTTGCGCGTGCGAAGAAGATCAAAGATCCGGTGGCTAGTTATCGCACGGGGAGGGAGTTGTATGCTGCGTTTAAGAGGGCGGGGGTGTTTACCCCGAGGGATATGCCCGGGGCGAGGAGGATGGCGGAGTTTAGGGGGTTGTGTGCGGCGGTGGGGGGACGGGCTGTGGATTTGTGCGCCTATGAGAGGTCGCTGGAGGAGGTGTATGAGGATATGGCGGAGGTGGTGAGGGGGTATTTGAGGTTGGTGGGATGATTGGGTTATGGAGGTCGAGTTTAGGACGGGTCGTGAGGGTTGGGCTTGGGATGGATGGATTTCCGAATCGGTATTGGTTAGGGCCAGGGAGATGATTTCTGGAGAGTTGGTTATCAGCCACCAAAGTATCCATTTACAGGATACCATAATGGAAGGGTGATTTCGGGATATTATTTACAATATAATAAGATAACCCAGTTAGCTATATATGATATACCCGGGAACTGCAATTTTCTGCAAAGATTGATATCTTGAGTTGGCTGGCTTAGCTTGAGATCCACTAGAGGATGTAAGGTTTTGCGATTATGGATGGAAGGTAGTTAATGGCTCATATTTTGAGTGATGCTAGTCTTATTTCTCGCTAGTAGATTGATAAGAGAAGAAATAGTCAAGTTGGTTAAATGCTTCATTCCACCCTAGGGCCTCAGTCCCATCAGAGACTCATCATCCAGATCCTGGAATCCTCGAAAAAAGGGAAGGCTCGAGAACAATGTTTCATCATCATTTCCAAAATCTGTAGACTGACCAAGGTCCATTTGCAGAATGTCTGAAAATAAATCCACAGTGGCTGTCGCATTGTTGTCCGCATAAGGGGGTTGTAGGACAGGGTCGGGGCCTGAGGGAATACAGGATGGCTGATTTGAAGCTGTGAGGTCGGCCCGTTGAGGATGACTGCCCTGGGGCGTGGAATTTCCATGACACCACAGCCGTTCGAGCAATTTTGCATAGCGATAGGCAATATGTGTTGGGGAGGTAGCAGCCGCTTTAAGCAAGGAGATAAATTGCTCGGTGAGTGTCAAGCAAGTTTGGTATTCATCAGAGTGGATTGCTCCGATGGAGTGAGCTTTGAACAGAAAAACGGACGCGTATATCTCGTAACTGAGAGCCATGCATGTCAGAAGCATTGAAGCAGGATAGATGGTTGGCAAGTGGCAGACTCACAGGTAATACCGAATGGGAAGGAATTTCACATGGTTAGCTAAAATCGCACCCCCCACGAGGTGTTGTAGCAACCTTTTCGCTGCGTCAATAGCTGCGTATATATGGCGGCCATCCGGACTAGCCATAACACTGTCAGGAAAGAAGGAAACGCTCTCTTGGCCTATGGGAGACTTCTTGTAGGATCGATATATCACTGCTTGAAAAGCAAAGGCATTGACATACAGCTGCAAATATTCAAACTGTAATGTGAGTAAACAGGATAAGGAGGAAGGGATATCGACATTAGACCAGATCCCCTTCCACATCTCCATCGCCTTGGCTCCATCATCCAGGTACTTGGAGTAATCTCCCATGAGCATCAGCTGCAACGTGCGAGACTTTGACGCGTAAAGAATATCGTGAATATTCCCAAAAATGGTGGTCAACTCCACCTGAGCCTGTACAAACGAGGCATAGTCAATCCCGCCAGTCATTCCCGGCTGAAGCGATGGGTAGTCCTGGGTGCTGAATCTGGTCGACAGACCAGGTCCGCGACACCAAAATGCTTGGCCCATTTGAATCGATATCTGACGGTCCGCAAGATATGTAACTAGAGCAGTCAGCGACCGGTAACTTCCATTCACTTGCCACCTACATATCCATGCCAGTCTTTTGCGGCAATCAATCCCTTGTGGCTCCGATTCTACTTCGCCTGGGAAGGATTGTTTGTCCAGATGTAATAGGTATGCTTGTCGGACTGCCAGACCGATTAGGTTCCATGCAACGCAATCTTCGTCGTATGTGTTACTTTGTTCATGGCTGTCCTGTAGATGGCCCTCTGAACGCATCAGATGTGGCATCCATTCGGCTAGCAGGAGAAGGCCTTCCACAGAACCAACATGTCGTACACTTCTGGCACCAAGAGCGACACGAAGAAGCAGTTTATCAACGTATCCTCTGATTCTGGTATGAATGGCCCGGTAGTCTGGTCGGTTCTGGGTTGCGATGGTAAGCACGGAGGCGAGGAGAAAGGTCTCCGTAGCCCACACGTGCACGCCTTTGGTACACAGCAGGGTATTCGAGACAATTGGAAAGTAAGGGTGATAATTAGCTGCATAGCTTGTACGAGTCAGCTGCCAAACCGTCGTACATGGAGTTTGACGTACTATTGGAGTAAAGGCTGCAGATGCTGTAAGCCGATAATTCCTTCCTGGGTAATCTCTGTGGTCATTATTGACGGGTTGTCACCTTGGTCGTCACTAATCCGTTGCAAGCCCGCTCCCGGCCGCGTCTCCCTTGGGGGTACTTTCTCGGCTTCTCCCATACTGGCAGCCGTTTGGGCAAGAATTTGCAGTGCCTCGAGGGGATTTTGGACTCCTCCATCAAATATTGTATCACTGTGTAGTATCAAGTTTCTGTCGCGAGATCCAGACTGGAGTGCCGGTTTCCCGTGTGAGCCTTCAATGCCTATCGGATGCCGTCTCTCCGAAGGACGATCTCGAAAGCGCGAGTAGTCCCCTCCTCTCCTTGAAGTGGCCAATATACATTCATATCCCTCAGTTGAGCACTTTGAGCACGCCTCATGGTTGTCCCCGCGAGTATACCGTCTAGGATGGTTGTGAGGAGGCGAGCGCCATGTCAGAGATGTGGGGTAGGAACGCACAAATCACATTTTGTTTTGCGTTGCCGACAGCGGAGACACGCCCGGTAAAGCCTTGCCCCAGTGCTCTTGGTCATGACTGAGATAAGAATGCGAGGTTAATGGGATGAGGGATCGAAGGTGGCAGAAGTGGCAGAAGTGCGGGGTGCGGGGATCGGCAATAGACGGCTGTAGTTCGCTTTAGCCGCCAGATCTATAAGGCCAGCACAGCATCCAGTTTACTTCGTACGCTACGCAACAGTTGACCACCAACATGACAACTACCGTTTGTGAACCCGAGATGTTCCCCTCCGCTCGCCTTGTAACAGACAACTGCATCCCTCCAGATAACCAATACGGAAATTACTATCCGACCGATCCTAAAAACCTCAACCTGGAATCTAACTTTGGGCCCATGCTGCCAGAGAAGATCGGATACCTCCAGCCTACATCAAAGGACACTCCGATGGAAGTCATGCGAGAGCGGTTTAGCAGGGACGGGTACCTCTTTGTAAGTCTTATCTACCACTGTGGTGCCTCTCCTAACACAAGTAGATCAAGCATCTCCTCCCAAGGGACCAAGTTCTAGAAAGCCGTCGCCAATACTTTTCCTACATGGCCCCTTCTGGCCTTCTCAAAGAAGGGTCAGACCCAGTTGATGGAATCTTCAGTGAAAAAGACAGCCGCAAGTTCCTGCCTCCAGGGAACCTCCGACGGCTCTTCGGCCTCAAAGACGATCACGAGTCGGAAAGGTATCTGGAGCTGATGATCAGCGCACACGAGGCACCCTTCTATCTGCAGCTCTATGAGATCGCGGAACTGCGCGAGTTTATTCAAAGGCTCACCGGATGGAAAGACATCACCATGCTTCAACGGACGATGCTTCGCGCCTTTGTGCCCGATAGTGAGCTAACCCCTGTCCATTTCGATCAAATGTATCTTCGTGCGGGGCCACCCACCAGTCTCACCGCATGGGTTCCAATTGGAGACATCTCGCTGGAGGGCAGCGGGTTGATGTATCTGGAGGGCTCTACCGATATTGGACGGCAGACCGAGACCGAGTTCACGCAAAATGCAACCAACCTGACAGATGAGGAGCGTGTTTCGGCTTTCAACAAGAACATGAGCGACGGAGGATTCTTGAGCCGCGATACCGTGGCATACGGGGAGAATACTCAGCGCAAGTGGCTGATTACAGCGTACGAAGCCGGGGATGTGATCTTCCACGACCCGTTCTTGGTGCATGCCAGCTGCAAGAACAAGGATCCCGAGAGACGGATCCGGTTGGCCACGGACCTGAGATTCGTCGACGCGAATAAGCCATACGACAAGGTATGTTGTCCACACGTCTACGACTGGTCGCTAATACCGAGTTAGCGCTGGATGAAGGTCTGGCGGCCTCTTGATGGTCTGTAACGGTGAAGTTCTTGGTAACACAAGAGCTATTCATGAATTATTCTTCTCCAATGAATTGATAATCAATGGAAAATACATGATTTTACGTGCTCGCATCAACCATCTCTTCAAACATCATAAACCAGTAAGCCAAGTCCACCTACCGTAGACCAACGCCTCTTCAGAGCCACGACGGAAGTCGAATATATTCCACCAGTTGTAGTTCACGCGGAGCACACCCGACGAGGGCAAGCAACATGACCAAGAGAACCACGTGTGGCCATCACCAATACTTCGTCCGGCTGAAGGACACGTGCTATTCTTAAAGTATTATCTCGGATGTTTAGCACTGATATCACTGGATATGCTCGTGTCAGACTGTCCTTATCTCCGACCATGGTGCCTATGCGACGTTACATCGTCCCTGCTTGCCCCAAGCGATGGATCCACTCGGCCGACCTGATGCCTTTAACCATGCTCTCTGGGTTGGATACTAACTATTTTTTCAGACAGAAATCAAGGACTAGGTCACCGGCTCGGAGCAATCGACCAGCATCAGTGAAGGTCAGCCGATATGAGGTGGCGGGATTCATCGGAGATGACAGATCCACCTGGAAGCGAGGGTGCGAACAGGATGGATGGACCCACAATCAGGGTCTGTTCACATTATCATACGGCTGCCTGAAAACCACCTAGATACTGAATACAGCACACAGAAAGATGGCCACGATAATGAATTCCGTTCCGGTAATCCTTGCTGACAATCGGCAAAAGTCTTTGCCTCGTCTGAAGAACAATTCGGCACACAATGACAGGGATCTTGTGGGCTGAAGTTGTGCGGAGGAAGGACTAGTTCAGTCCCTTCGCTAGGCCATTCATTAGGTTGGATCAGCCTGGGGATTCGCAATTTGGTGGCGTGAATAGTTCAGGGACCTAAATGCCCCGGACTCCGACGGCGCGTTCCTAGGCCGTGCTTAGCGCCTTGATCCTAGGGTCGGATCAATGCTTAGCGTCACCTGCCCTCATCTCCCGGGGCAGATGATAGGCTAGGTTCTAGTGAGCATGTTATCAGTGCCTTCCTGTGTTCCTTTGATTCCGACGTCAGCACGAACCAATATCGAGCACCAATGGTGGCTCCCACATGTCAGGATGCCTTCGGCGAATCTGGCCGACGAGGCTGCAGGATTAGAACCTGCAAGACTGTATGCACCGGCTATCGACATGCGGTATGTCTTCCGACTTGGATCGCGGTCGTGCATAGGTCGGAAGCGCCCAGGACCGGCTCATAGTCTAATACTCGGTTATTATCAGGTTATCTACGGCCGACCAAGTGCTTACATCGTCCCACTTCTCGTGGCGACCTGCGCACCATTATGATTGCCCATACTGAACGTCATTCTACTGAGCGCAAGCTGTACTTCTGCAACACTCATGGTCGATTTACCCCGAGTCCTTCACGTGCATGCACGACCAGTCAAGTTACGCAGGCAATCTCACTACGCTGTACTCAACGTTATCTGCAACTGCACTCGGCAGAATGTAAGCATTCAGCCTCGCGTCTTAGCTCTCATTAGCGTCTTAGTTGCAGAGACCCTAAGCCATGCGCCAAGTGGATCGATCAAGGGCTCCTTCACTGCCCGTGCTCGGCTATAGCTCCGGATCTGACCCCTGCAGCCTGGAAATCTACGCTATACTCGTCCTTAGCCATACTTACTGCATAGCCTCCATCCTTCTCGTATTCGACAAATCCGTTGCTCAATCCGAGCTAGCATGCTAGCGATATGGAGATTGCATCCAGTATAGGCGGTCTACCATCGTGCCATCCTCTACGGAGTACGAACAACACAGCAGCAAGGCTACGTTTATCCTCGTCTTGAGCCTCTGATCGAAGATATATAAAGCGAGTGAAACCCCCGTGTTTCCTCCTCATCATCACTCCAACAATCCTCATCTCTCAACCATCATCCACTTAACTCCTCCGAGAATACCTCATCATCACCATCAAAATGAAGGTCTCTGCCATCCTCACCGTCATCGCCACCACCGCTCTCACGGTCCTGGCTGCTCCTGCTGCCGACCAGAGCGCCAACGGCCTCATGGCCCGCGGTGACAGCGGCTGCTTCGCTTTGTAAGAACCCCCCGATCTGATATATTCTCTCAAACAACCAACTAATCAACATCCAGCGCCGACCCCGACTGCGGTGTCGACGGAACCTTCTGCCAGTGTGCCAACGGTAAGTGAAGCATCCCGCACTACTTCTTCGTATACTGACAGGACTAGGATGGTTCTACCTCTACAACACCGACGAGGGTGGCTGCAACCCTCCCTGGGGTATCGTCGCCAAGGACATCAGCGGTCTTCCTGGCTACTACTGCTAGAGGGTCTTCAGTCCCGTACTAGAACTAGGTGATGTGTTGTGAATACAGCACAAGGATGATGTGGATTTATGGTTTCATTTGTCACGATAGCTTTGAATAACAAAACCGATTGATTCTGATCCTTGTTCTCTTCTCAAGAAATGGTAGCATGTGTATCGGGGAATATTACCTAGTTCTCCGATGTAAATCGAGCCCTGGTGTACAAATTCTATTCTCAAACACCAGTTGTTTTCTTAACCAGGCAGATAAAGATAATAGGATATACCCTTGCCTCTATCCCATCTGAACATAAAAGCAACACACATCCATAGTCCCGAAATCACCCACTCTCCTCCATGGCTATCCCCATCTCACCCAGCATAAACTAACTTTGACATTATCTTATCCAACAGCAAGAAACCAACATAACAATCTTTTATATGTCTTCAATCACCACCCCGCGCGCCTTCTCCCGTCTGTACAATATACACAAGTTCCAACCCACAACTTAAACATTAGTCCCTCCTTTACACCCTTCTGCCATCCTCAATAGATTAGCGTAAGCTACGATAGTATACACAGGACTGACTCACATCAACCTACCGTCGCAAACAGAGAAGTCTAATAGACCAACCAACAGCTTTAGGACATATCCTTTGCCAGCAACACTGTACCCGGGATATGACCATGCATGACCCCAGAAAGACTTTCTGGTCTTTTATCCCTTTTACGTGCTCAGGGATCTGATATTGGGTTTTGTGTTGGATAAACAGAGGTTTCGCTTGTTAACATGCTGGAGGATTCTGGATAGACTTGCAAAGATGTTTTCGAGGTCCGGAAAAGTACTATATAATAATAATGATGATTACCTTACACTCGAATACAGTCTCTGTGAAAGACTCTTCCCCAGTCGCCGACAGCTGCGTAACTAGACCACGACTGAAATATATTTATATATATAGGCATATATTTTCCTGCTCCCAATCAGGCCCCCGTACTTACTGGTTGTATAAATGACTCTGTTCTGTTTCAGCCAATCATAGCCTTCGGAGTGCTTTCCTCATGGATTAGTACTGGTAATCATATAGTTCTGATCTTCTTATACTTTCTATAGTTTTTCACCTAGTCCCTCACATACTCTATATGGAATAGCTACCCTAATTCTTGTAATTATGTTGTTGCTTTGTTTATTTCCTTATATCCTATATACTTCAAGTCCTCGATTCCTCCTCCACAGACGCTTTGTTCAAGCTAGCGCGCATCGATTGTTTTTTAATTTTATTTCCCTTATTCTTATTTCTTTCCCACGGTCGGAGTAGCTATCCAAAGACGTGCTGACCCGCAAACCACAACCTGAATTTTGACTTCTGACCTTATACTCAATTCTTTCCAGCGTCAGGCTTTATCAGAGTTACCCTCTTTGGTCCTTCGGGGCCCGGCTATGATGTATTACTTAATTTTCAAGGTCATTTTGCTTGAATTTATAGGATACAGACGGGTCGGTGAAACTAGTTTGACAAGGGCGAGGCAGAAATACATTGGAATCTTAGACAGGAGCGAGCAACGAAGAGTTAACACGACTAGATCATATGGTATTCGAAGTCATACTACGAAAGTGTGGAGGTATGGATACCAAGGACAACTGTATAGCTTGAATACTGTCAAATGTAGGCCACGCACAGGAATTTCTCAACGCGGGCTAAGTAGTAGAAGATAGAGTAACGGTGGAGGCTAGTTCCATACAGTTCCGAAAACATTCTTCAATATGGCGTACTCGATATAGAAGGGCGGATCAAACTTCTCGACCATTCTATCCCATGATCTTCGCCAGGGTGGGTTGAACATGGCGCGATAGTACTCCCAATAGTCTGGCCAGTATCCCGCTAAACCCCAGTCCAATATCACAACAGTCCCATCGGACCGGACATGCATGTTTCCAGGATGAAGATCACCATGCGTGAACACAATAGAGTGACCCATGGTCTTCAGCTGTCGGACTGTCTGATATAGGATATGCTCATCATTTGAGAACCTCGATTCGGAATCAGCCCGGTTGCCACGCAAGTGAGGAGGGAGGCGGTCTTGCAAAGCTTGGATGGTTCCCTCGGTGAAAAGCTCTTCAGATGCATATGGTCCATACGAATAACGATCATAGGCACCCCAGCCTCCTTCAAAAATACCATCTCTGCAAGGAGATGAGTCAATGGCGCCGATGAAATCACCCTTCATTGTTCGCAATTGCGCAACGTAGTCTTGCAGTTGCCCGAGGGCGTTTTGTCGTTCGGGTTCTGAGGTTCGGTCCCAATACTTATCAAAAGGTTCCCCTTCCTCATACGACATGACGATATAGCATGTGCCATCAAGAATATATGCGCTGAGAAGCTTTGGGATCGGCATGTTGGTACGGGTGGATACCAGATGCATTGCTTCGGCTTCTGCTAGCCGAACCCCGTGCCCGTATTTCACGATCGTGTTTGAATCAGCCCAAACGAGACGCGCGCCCATCTTGTCCGGACAAAGATTGTCTGCCCCATCCAGATCTGAGGGATCTAGTATGATCGTCGGTGGTCCAATTGTCTCGGAGAAGATCAGTTGTGGCTCTGGCGCCGACTCCGTCGCCTTAGTGTCGTGGTTGGTTTGATGGACGGAGGATGATGTCGTTTCTCTACTCTCTTCAGATGTGTTGATTTCTGAATTCACACCGAGCGGATGCCCCTGGAGTAGTTCTTGAGTGGCCGGCTCATCAACGCGCTCATGGTACATATTCTTGAGGCAATCACACTCGGACAGTGACACACCTCTCCCGCCATATTCCGGCGGTATGTCATCCCCGAGATGGAGCACTAACTCTGTCGCGCTATCGAGTATGGTGGTGTCTCTGAGGAGGCTTTCAGGGATATCCAGAGCGGCAAGGTAGTCGTCAGATGGCGGTATGATATAGCTGCAACCAATAAGACCTGGGTAATATCGTTGAATGTGGACCACGCTGTTAGCAAGGGCGTCACGGACACGATGACGAAATGACCTCCCGTTTGTGCGGATTGCTGGCGGAAAGGAAAGCCTGAAATGAACAACACAGGCGGCCTTCTGCTGCACATTCCTATCCTGTTCATCGCGTACTGTCAGGAGCACAGATGCAAGATTCTCCAGGGCAGTAATTCCCAGTCGATTCAGCCCCTTATCTCGCATAAATTCCTCATATAACAACGGAAGGTGTCTAATAGCCGTTTCATCGATCACTATCCACATGACGTGTTTGTCGCCTACACGCGTTATATGTTGAAGACCTGATTGGGTGAGGATGTCTGTCGCGTCCATCAGAGTAGGTCTTGGTTGAGCAGAGCGCCGCCATGCCAAGGCGCTTTGAAGCGAAGCGCTTGCTCGAGAGAGGCGAAGAGAGGGTAGAATAGAGTGCTGCTCAAGGAACTGCAGACATGAGTGGTGGATTATTGAGACCGAGATATCTCTAGTACCTTCCGAACAATAATTTCTCTATTTTTATCGTCATTGCCACCGAGTTCAACTCCCCACAGCTCGCCATGTCGCGCCTCTGAAATGATTAAGGGCAAATTTTCGAGGAGTTTGACGGCGTCCTCCGACAGGGATGGACATCCAGTCTCGGTCATGCTCTCGATATCACGATCTGGACGTCAGAATGCAACGATACTGATATGAGTCCTATCTGAGAAGACGTGAATGGTATTTCTAGTCATAAATGGTTTGTATCTCACCCACGATGGAACACGGCATCGGTTCTTGATAGTCCATCGAAGCGGGGTAGATCCCCCACTTAGTCACGACTCGGGGCGCTACCTTCATGACCATGCCCATAGTCATGCTCTGTATACAACTAGAACATCTCAAATCTCTCACCAATTACAGCAGCTATAAGAGTAGTAAAATATCTCCCACTTGCTCTTTCATAAAGCTCAGCTTTACCCATTTGCATGACAGCCCCGAGCCCATGTAAACAAAGTATTCCAGTATTGCATGACCAAAACAAAGTCCACAGCATTCTCAGAGCAGAATAAAACTTATCAACATGCATTTCATCAAGGAAATCCCCTATGATCCATGCAATCCTCTTACTCACCCCAATCGCCAACCCTCTGCACGTGATCATCTCTGGCGCCTACGCTCCAGGCAGAGACCAACGAGGCTACGCGCCATCTCCCCATCAACCCATGAACATACATCCAGTACCTACAACCCCATTTCAGATAAAAATGGATAGTCCACGCAACAAAACACCCACCCACGCCCTCTCCATCAACATCTACGGCCGAGGCGACGCCACCCTCAACGACGGCCCCTCCCACATGGGGATAGCCCTGTACGAGATCGGCGCCTCCACATGCACAATGCACCACATCCGCAACCCCACCGACACGGACTTCATCTACGATCCCCGTGAGCAGCCACTCGAAGATGATCCCGTCCTACGAGGTCGATGCGAACTGGCTACTTTCTCACACGAGCAAAGCGAGCGCATCACTACCCTACTATCTGCTTTCGGGAACGATACCACCAATATCCCTGACTTCGGGGTGGGGAATTGTCAAGATTGGGTAGCTGGTGCGGTTAGGATGTTGGAGGGTGCTGGGGTGCTTGGGACTGGGGAGGGGGAGTTCTGGAGGAGTATGATTAATCGGAGTGCGGAGGGGATGAAGGAGGCGTGTGTTGGGTCGGGGAGGAAGTGGGTGGATGGGGTGGAGTTGGGGTTTGAAGGGGTGCCGGATGCGAGGTTTGTGGATGGAGGGGATGCCGTGGGGAGGACGGTGGGGAAGTTGAGGGATAATGTGGCTTTTAGGGAGAGGATGCAGTTGTTGATGGGGGGGACTGAGGGGAAGGAGGCAGGTGTGTCGGAGAGGCCGTTTTATGTTTCGAGTCCGTTTTTTAGTCGCTCGAATGGGGGAATTTAGTTGTTCGTCTGGATTTTATTTATCTCATTGGGTTGGTGGAAGGAGATGTGAATCTACTTAGATATGATAGGAGAAGTCTCCGCAAAGAGATGCCATGGAGCTAAGATAGTTGTTAATCTCTTGTTCTCCGATTCCAATGTGACCTGTCTACCGCATTAAGCACTCGTCATCCGGGAACCCCAAACATAAGTGTTCATGTGGGCAGTCCTTGGAGAATGTCCGGTGCCAAGGCGTAACGCCCACTGGGAAAGGAACCATACTCACACCCCTGCTGGCCGCAGCATGCACATGCTTCTGACAATGCGCTGCACTTGTAGCATCGGACCGTCGCTTTTACAACATCCACTCTCAACCACAGCATTCACCTCTTTCAGCGCAATACCAACGCATCATATCAGACATATAATAGCGGTCATTGCACCGGTGAGAACAAATGCTCCTTTGAATGGTCTTTTGAGACTAAGCATGAAATCACTTTGCCACCAGGTGACAAACCAGTAGTCGTTCCAGACTCTTGCCAGCTGTTTTCATTCTCCTCAAGGCGCGCCTCCAAATGCTCTTCTTCGCTGCGGATTCACCTCGGTATTCTTGGATGTCCTTGTATAGCCGGTCTGTTGTCTGAACTAGGCCCTCTTTCTCCTGCGCCCGAGAACACAGCACATTGCGTCGGTCGAGGTAAGATGTACACCCCCCTGCTCGGGAGTCGGCCTTGAAGATTATGGAGGGTCTTGCGCAGCCTTTGGGCGTTAATTCGCCGTCCGGAGCTTTCGAGAATGTCCTGCAACTGCTTGAAGAGTGGGTCGAGGAGACGGAAGAGGGTCGTAAGTGAAGTCAAAGTCCACCAATAAACCTGGCTAACATGGCTGATCAGTTCTCAGTGTCTTGTATGATAAAAGCGGGAGGATAATGTCTTTCACTCGTCAAATGCATCATCCCGGTCATTCACATGACGCCATTCTCGCCGCCACCATGACTTCCAGCCATTTCGTCTCTGCCTCTACATGACCAATCCTTTATTACCACCCCTGATATAATGACAGATCGATTGTCCATTCTGGCACATTCATTCACCTAGTCCAACGCACGGCATCGGACACCAGTTATGTACATCTTATCCACCCATGTATCCATTTACTCCATCTCCTCGAAGCGTCTCAGGTCCATGTCCTTCTCCAAGAGGGGAATGACATAGGGGTCGAAGGTCTTCCAGTAGGGGTTCTCGAGGTGGTATTTCTGGGATCCCTCGTTGAGGTAGCGCTCGACAATGCAAAAGTCCTGCTTGTCGTGAACGCTCTGCATGACGAACCAGGAGAGGGTCTCCTTGTCCTGGGAGTAGACGCGGGAGGCTTCGATCAGCTTGGCGTGGAGCTTGGAGATGCTCTCCTCGTCGGGCTTGGCGCGCATGTCTGCATGGGTTAGATTGCTGATTGCGTTAGAGCGAAGTCTGAGGCAACGTACGAACGACAATAGTGTAGACCATTTTGACGGTATTGGGATCAATTGGGTTGTGGACGGATGGAGGGATGGAGGGGTAATGGGGTTCTTAAATTCTGAGCGGGTGGGGCGGATGACTTACTGGTTAGGGTGTGCCCGGTGAGGGTCGAGCTTCCACTGTTAAGCTTAAGCTTCACACAGTGTTTTCAACCAGGTGTGGGTTCAACAACTGCTCTAACCAATCTCTACTCAAGGATTCCCTCCCGATAATACTCTATAAAAAGCAGTTGTTCGCGCATACTCCAAGCAAGCACAGCGTCAATTCATGATGGTGATGCTCGGGGTTTCTTCGGGAGTCTGACCCACATGAATAGCCTGGATGAAGTTGCAGAGCAGACATTGTGCCTTGCAGACAGATGATCAATGAATGCAATGGAATTTTATACCGTCATAGTCACTAAAATACAATTGAAATGTCGCTAAACTCCTCTAACTATTATCCAGCAATTTATATTCCATTGATTACATCGATCGCAACCCCTCACAGATCTCCATAAACCCAACCACCTCCTTAATAACAAATATTACGTACTCCTCACAATCATAAAATCCATATTTGTTCTCAGAATCAATAATTGTAGCCATTGACCCCCAAGCGTTGATACCTTGTGGAATTTGAGCTTGGGTCGGATGTGGTGACGTCATGGGTTCTTCGCGGGAGCCCGAATCGGTACCGCATTTGGGACACGGAGGTGGCGGGGATATTCATCAGTTCCTGGTTTTCTGCATCTCAAAATTTTATGTCCATATCTCTATTTACTACTACTACTAATAATATTTTTTTTTAACAGTGTAACTTGCCATTGGTGGGTGTTCTGGCCATTCTGGTGAAATTGGGGTATGGTTTTAATTAGCCTCTGGTGCATGGTGTGACAGCGGTAGGTCTGTTGGAATGTTTGGTCTGTGCGAGGGATACCCCTGGCCAGGCCATAATTGTGGGATGACTGTTTTGTACAGTAGCCATGATTTCTAGGCATAACGAAAATGATCACATGACCATTACTTTTCACTTCACTTGTTTGAATCATCAATTCATTGCCATTCTGTCTGCCAACTCCATAGAATTTCTGACATAACTCTGGCCTAGGGCAACTCACGTACCTGAATCATCGCCTCATGCAACCAGCCAGCTCGTATCAGCAGCGGACTTCAAGTTGGATCCACGACCAGCCCATCACGGAGTCTCCGACACACATCTATTCAGGCAATTATGGAGCCTTTCAGCAAAAAGACCTGAGATCTCCGATGCCAAGGAACCGCCACACCCATTAATAGGGCGGACTAGCCGGATGTTTTACATCGGCCCGTCGTCTCGGCTGTTCATTCGTGATGTCTCACCTGCGGCTTATGTGCATGCAGAACATCCTGGATTCGAGGCCTCAACCACTCGCTTCGATATTCTACATTTCTTACAGAATGTCCGATTCTCCGGCAGCAAGATTAGGGTATAAAAGCAGCCCTCCTCAGAGATTCACTCCCTGACCTCCCTTGCTATCCCCAACTGCAATCACCATGTTCTCCCTATCTACCATCGCCACCCTCGTGGCCCTTACCACCTCCACCACTGCCCTCCTGCACCCCCGCTCCATCACTCCCCCAGATGGCTGCCCCCTCCCCACCTGGGAAGTGACCACCTTCCACTGGTACAACGGCTCCAAAAGCCTCGACTGCATCCACAACCAAGCCGACATCAACTTCAAAGACTGTCTCTGCGGCGACAACTGGTGCGCCCCTGACCCCGCCACGTGCAACGGCAGCATGGTGAATGTCTGCTGGACCGGCATGCCCAACTACCAGCCATGGGGCTTCGGCCCACCCGAGACCCTCGACATCGACTTTGCAGATGGCTTGACCTGCCACGACCAGTACATCGGATATCGGGTGCACGATATCGGCAACGGGGCGTCGAACTGCGGATATGCAGATCGGGGCGAAGGACGGATTGTCTCGTTTTATGGCAGCTCTGATTATGCGACTTCAACGGGTCATATGGATTATGTGTTGGGCGATGGACATGCCTTGGAGTGTGCGAATGGGAGTATGATTACGTACTCGGGGAGTACGGATTTCACGTTGACGTGCACGCATGATGCGTATTTCAATGCGACGTGTACGGCGCCGGTGTTTGAGATTCCGGTGTTGAGTTATGAGTGGGTTTCTTGATCTTGCAATGTCAGATTTGTTTGCAATAGGATCGAGATCAGGGATTACTCTTGGCAATGAATGGAACCGATTTCTGCCTACAACTGTCTTCACTTAATTTCACTACGTGAGATGCTGCTGACTTTTATATTTTATTTTTACATTACGACTAGGGTTACACTAATCTCTGTTGAGTGGCTAGCACATATTTAGGCCTCCAGGGTGTCTCAGTAAGGCATCCCCACCGCGGGGCATCCAATACTCTCCAGTATGACAGTAAACGGCCAATGTGGCATTTATTGTATTTAGAATAGGCTCTGATCCTGCTGGCTCTACCACTGTTCGCCTGAATACCCCTGATAAGGCTGTCATTTACCCGACACCCATAGATTGGAACTGACACATACATTCTTAGGCAGGCTAGCATATGTACCCGAGGCAGTGCACTTCTCAATATAGTTGCAAGTCTTGAATAATATTCAGCAGGTAAGTACTGGATGCCTTATGACGACGTGGCTCCGTGCAGCGCGGGATCCCCACTGGGCGCCTGGGTCGCCGATCCGGAGATACATCAGATCAACCCTGCATCGGCTTGCTGTATTACATGATTACCTTCTATCACACCCTAGTGCTGCATCACTTCTCATTACCACATCGAGGCCGAATATCCAATCAAGTCAGAGCATCCATGCAAGGCCATCCATGCCAAGAGCAATATCCGATATCCCGGCTCAGCCTGATGATGCACTCATGGATGTCACATCCCTCATCTCACTTCGGAAATACATCCAACACGAGCAGAGCACTATAAAAGCCAGCCTCCCACCAGGCAAATATCATCATCACAACCAACTCAGACACCAACACCAAATCCATCAAGATGCAGCTCACCAATATCCTGGCCACTGCCATTACCCTCTGTGCCTCTGGCGTCTTCGCCAGCACAATCGATGTATGTCAACACCCTCCACCATCATCCTTTGTCTGTCCTACAACATACTAACAGATCTACCATAGATCGCCTACACCTCCAACGGAGCCTACTATACCCAAACGGTGGAGTCCAACACCATGGCTGAACTGAGTCACCCGTATGACCCTCCACCAACCCTTAGTATCATACTAATCATTCACAGAGGAAACATCACCACCTTCCAAGACACCGGAAACTGCTTCCTCTATGGGTGAGTCATATAACTGATTACCTTCGTGGCTTCTCATTTACATATTTTATCCTGCAGATTTATCGGTGGCGAAACCCACTATGCCCCGGCGGGTGTACACACTTTCGATCCTGCTGTTTACACCGAGTATGCTCTGTGTGAGCCTGTGTGAGCTTGGACCTGAATAGACAAGGTGATGGGATATGATTTGTATGTCACTTCATGATGATACCACGCTGTTGGTCTCGAATCAACGTGTTGGTGGTGGGACGGGGGGTATATATGGGAAGACAAAAGCAAATATCAATAGCACCACTAGACTCGTGGCGATCTTATTGCTGCCTGTGGAACTCTGCACTACCTGGTTTAAAGTTTTGGTCCTTATCGCCGGAAATAGATTCCCTAGGCTAATCTCCTTGACACCCAAGCTCCCTGACACCAATGGGAGATGGCTCTCGCTTAGAAAGTTCAATAGGCTTATTCCCCCCCCCCCCCCACTCTGTCTAGGCCACCATTAATTCCCGTTGCCGTTCAGTCGGAAGTCTTATCTTTATTCTACACACCGGTAATGCACTATGTGCCTAGGGACATTTTGATGGAAGTTAGATCTCGACTATTGAACTATCGTTGAGATTGGCTCGATTCGGGGATCTTTTCCGTGTTCATTAGGAGTCAGATACTTGCGGCTATCTCTGTGCGCTGCTATACATTCACTACTCTTTCTATATCCTGGCAGGATTGCACCTCCGATCACTCACCACCAATCATGCCTTCATACTTGTGGTTATTACATACGGATTCTCCGTATTCTCCTTCTTCCTAAACTCCTAAATCCAACCTTCTCCAGCTGACAGTCATATTACCAACCGCATTGTCTATCACATCCTGCCCGTGGCTATTCTCCACTAAGAGCCGAGGCCGATCTTGGCCATCATTCAATAGCTCCTCTTATTCCACCGACTAAACTTCCGTGTACAACTAGCTTATCTTGACTCGAAGTTAATCGTGGTGATTATGGCATCGCATCTGCCAATACCAAAGTAACAAAGCTCTCCGCTCTGTTACATTTTAGTGAATGCCCATTATCACTCACTGACAACACCCATACTACGAAAGATTGGCTGAATTGACTGGCCGGCACTTCTCAACAGTCAGCCCTCACCATATCGCTGACACTCGGAAATTTGCTGGACCCTGGAAGCGCGATCGGCCACTAGCACGACTAGTAGGCAATTTCCCTCCGGAATTAAAGCCACTTTTCCGTTCCACTTTAGGGCTGACTTGGTGCTGCTTTTTGCTCACTGGGTGGTCCAGAGCGTGGGGTAAGCACAAAGGTGCGTGGCATGAGTGATCTGTCAGCGATCATAGATTATTCCAGACTCGAGAGCAATACCAAGAAAAGCTGACAGTCATTCCTACCGGGACCCCCCCACCCAGAACGTTACTTCAGACTGTAGCTCTGAATCAAGTACTACATTAATAGATGCTTAAGTAGTTCAAACAGAACAGAGAGCAGAGAACCGAGACCACTTTTGAAACCCCCACGTGCTGATGCCAAATGTACAATGATTAGTCATTGCTTGTTGTGAGATTACTGACCGCCTGAGACGGTAGAAACGAGCCGCCACGTTGCTCCCCAAGAATAAACAAACCGTTCACCCCATCTTCTGCTCCTATCATGTCAACACCCCATGTCGAGCTCAAGTCATATTCTGAAAACCAGGACTATCTCGCTCAAGGAAGGACGGAACCCAGCAGCCGCTCGCAATCTTTGATCTTCCATGTGAAGGATCACAGGTGGTGGATCAAAGTGACTCTGATAGGTACAATCGCTAATCTCCTCGACAATGGCCAAATTCAGCAGGCCTCGAAGCGTCAGCGCCGCACGTTATTCCAAGACCTGGTTAAACAAATTAACTACGAGCCGCTCCCTCTCCTCCCCGACACCGTGACTGAGCTTATACTGGAAGGAGATACAGCATCAACAGGGCAAAAGGTGGAGTTCGGATTAGATAGCACCTCTGACTCGATAGACGTCCTCAACATATCCCTAAAATACAGGACCCAAGAAGATCCTCTGCGGGTCGTCTATCCTGCGTCCGACGACTTCCCTTGTTTTCGAAAGATCAACGATGGCGAGCTGATAAGGGATACGGAAATCTCGGACGGAGTATTTCAGGTATACCACAATGGGGTACGATATATCCTCAAGATAGTTAATCGACCTCTTTACGAGCCGCGCGACACCGAGGTCCTTCGAAAGGAGCTAGAAAATCTCGAGTACTTTGCAGGCGTGCCCAACATTGTGCAGGCGGCGGGCGTTGCCGTATCTACCAATCCTTACGTGACTTCGAGTGGTAGTGATGGACCCCTAGTTGTGACTGGGATTCTACTCAAGGCATATCCTGGAGGATCATTGCGGCAGGTTCTTTCGGAGAACCGTGTTGCGGAGTACACTTGGAAGAAATGGCCCGTTCAAATCGGAACCGCGCTGAACCGCTTTCATGAGGCAAACAAAACCCATATGGACATAAAACCCTCAAATATCGTCATTGACAGCGAGGGAAATGCAGTGATCATCGATATTGGCGGGATTGGCGGGATGACTCGCCAATGGTGTTCACCAGAGATTCAAGATGAGACGTCTCCCTTTGATCTTCCGTTTGAACAACGTCGACTGAACGATGTTTGGGCGTATGGAAAAATTCTATTCGAGATCGGATCGCACGCAAAAGATGACCCATTTGCAAATCGATTGAAGCAGGTTGCAGATTGTTTAATGAGAGAGAATTGCCAAACACGCATGAGTTTACCTATGGCAATATCTCGACTCAAAGGTGCGGACAATCGGACACGGTGTACGATAATGTAGCCGAACATCATATAGCACTTAATAATCATCCCAATCAACATCGTCTCCATCAAACCCGCCGTTGGTTCTGGCACCTGCTCGCATAAGTCACCGACCAGCAAGACAGTTTGGGTCGGAACACTTACCTGGTCCCTCCCGCTTCAGGGCGGATTTTTTATCACACCCAGCTATTCCGCAATGAGGCGTACCCGTAGTCGAGGCGTCTTCGTTGTTCCCAGAACAACAGAGTTCTCTCTCCCGTTTCGCATCCTTGCATGATTGCTTGAGAGTCTTGCGATAGTGGCCGCAGTTATGGACGCGTGCCGTGAAACTGCACATCATACAGAAATTCCCTAAGACAAATAGATAATAGGCCGAGTTGTATAGCGGATGGATGCTACCAACTACAAGTTAATCACTCAAGTGGCATGTCCAAAAATTGTCACATCAGATAGGTTAGGTTACCCCGCAAATAGTCTGCCCCTCATTGACAACGAATGCTTTTAAATCACATGGTTCCAACAGACCACATACCCAATCAAGTATCTTTTTAGCTCACACAGGCTGATGCCTTATGTAGGTCTCTAATTGAACTTGCGCTGTTGTGCCAGTATGCCTCGATTGGTAGGCCAGAATTTTGAAAATACCTCTTTTGGATTTTGCTTCCTTCTACTAATAGTATCAACACACCACTTAACAAACGCACCGAAGCCTTGGTCGAGATTGTCATTAGCTGGTTGCTAATAGGGCCTAATAAATGTCTTCAACTCGGCCAAGAGCTCCTCAATGAGGGTTCAATTCCGGCGAGTATGATATCTTAGATTATAGCGGAGCTAATTGACTAGACTATAGTATATCAGGGTTTTGTCAGACTTTTTTTTTTTTTTATAGGAATACAGTCTAGTCTGATTATCTCATACCAAAGATCTATTGGTTGTGTACCCGCTTGAAGATTCTCAATAGATCGATAGGTTATATAGCTTGTATCCAACTGTTATAAGAATTATATTATTATCACTGTCAGCACGGTGGACGCAATACGCATCTCGACAGGAATGTCAGTAACTCGGTGATTTATATGCTTGGGACTGGTCCGCTTCAGCAGGCTCGAGCCCGATGACATCGATATATTCCCGGATGTATCAAGGCAGTGATGGAAGAATATGCTAGTTGGTCTCTATCACGGGTCAACAGTGAGAGATATATGGAGAATGGTAATAACGTGAGTGGTATAGAATTGGACAGATGTTTCCATATTGGATGATTGGCCACGAAAACCTGGAGTTATCTGTCAAGCTGGGAGTAGAAATCAAACTTGCACGCAGATTTGTTCATCATACCAGAATCTAGCGTGAGCAGAGCATACCAGTTACGTTTAATGTATATATTAGGATACTACGTCTTCGATGGCAGTGGTGCTATCAATCGTAATGTTTGCTAATGGAGACTTCCATCGAGGCTCTCGCAGACTGATACAACTGCGTAAAAACTACCATCAAAGAAATATCAAAGAAAGAATGTGTACCACAGACGTGGAATATTCTGACTGACCTGATCAATTTCATCGACGCACTGGAACCCCGCAGACATTCCAAATTTTAGGGACGTCACCAAAAGATAAATAATGGATTATCTGCGGGGTTAAGTAATGTCCGAGCGTCCGAGTAGTAACTAGTTTGACCACGTCAACTCTGCGGGGTGACAACGATCAACTTATTACCAAGGCTAAACTTCAACCTTGGGGGATTCTTGACTTTAAGCTACAACATAGTAAGGTCATTCCGACAATCTAAATTCATGGCTGACAATAAAGCAGATGTGTGATTACATAGTGACTACTTGCCCCCGATGCAATAACATCATCGGCACTGAGCGAATCGATACCTGCCGTGGTACCATCCATGCAGTTACCGACGTGAATAACAGCACTGTGTTGCCTCGAAGCGAGATCTGTGGGCCCTGCAGCTTGCCTACACCCGAGTCTCAATAAGACAAACCAACTGGTTCGAAGCTTCCAGCTAACTTGGACTTGAACCATACCTGCTAACGTTGAAATAGACAAAACGAGGTCATAACAGTAAGGCCGGGTTCCGTGGATTGAGATATACCGGCGGCCCAGAGGTATAATCGGTAACAAAAGGTGGAAAGCTATTTATACCATTGTCATTGTGAGCTCTGGCGACATCCTTGTTCACCTTGTTTTGTATAGGTGGGCTTGCTGTGTAAGCTTGCACCTTTTCGCTTAGTCGAACAATTGTAACAGGAAGCTTGTTTTGGTCGGGCAAATGTCCGAGACTAGGATCATAACAAGTATTTGAAATATCGAATACAAGGAAGACGTGAGTTTCCCACTTCTGCTTTGCCAACAGCTTCAGGTCAGGTCGGTTGTTGTATGCACACTCCAATAAACCCTTGCAATTGAGTATATCAAAAGCTATGGGGAGTAATTCCTCCGAAGAGGACCAGGACTGCTCCCAATATGCATTCCTGTTGGATATGATGATAAGAACTCGCTGCGGTTTTTGCTCCACCATTTGGATCTCTGTATTCGTCAGTTCTTCTGAACGGAGAAAGCAGCCCTCGGCAACTCACCATCCACGGCCTGGGGCGAATTTTATCAAGTGTTTAGATTAATAAGGCTGTGTCATGATTGCCCCTGGCTATCAAGGTTCCCAGCGGGAATACGAGTCGGCATCGGATTTATTAATAATCCACCGGATGGGTAGAACAGCAGGAGCATAGTTATTCCGAAACGTCGCTGTGCCTCAGGCAGGATCACACCGAGGCAGCCTCGATCGGAACTAGAATACTTATTGCTGTGCAATTCCAAGTAGCATGACGGGAGTTGTCGCCTACAAGCTAAGCGGCTGACTGCACACATGATCAAGTATGGTACGTACAGTGTGTATACTACCTACTGTATAACTTTACCCGATATCTAGCTTATATTAATGATTAGGACGAGTGTCAAGACATACCACCAGCTATAAAAAGGGAGTGATATTCCTGACATTTCTATTGACTAGTTATTAGTCGGGTCAGTGTCATCGTAACAGTTAGAATTATAAGCCAGAGTACTCCAGGAGCGACCAGAGCTTTTGGTGCGTGCCCAAAGAGTACAAGGATCACTCACTTGCCGCCCTCATAAAAGCGGCGGCAACCGAATCGGGTAAGCGGATGGATTTGCAGTGGGACTAGTGGAGCCTGATGCTTGGCGAGGCAGAGCTTCATGACCTAGATACGGAGTACTCAAACCAACGCCGATCACAGCTCAAGCTACCAAATCCATCACTTTAACTTCCGGGATCGAGTTGACCCGACGGCTCCGAATGATGTTCCGGATCAGATCGACAATCATTCACGTCCAAAGCTGAATCCAGCTGGCCGACTATCGAGGCCTCATCGCATCCTAGCACGAGGGCTACAGTACTTAAAGGTTGGGAACGTTCCACAACAGATGCATCTAAATCAATCAAACATTCTTTCTTCCACCGTCCGGAACATTACCAATTCCCGATCTACCCATAATGCTCTCCAACAAGTCCATCCTGGCTGCTTCCTTGGCCCTCTTCACCTCTGGCGTTGTTGGCCAGTTTATCGATGTACGTGATCTACATTCCATTCTCTTCAAGCTAGCTACAAATTCCCTCATCGGTTACATCTATCAAGCCCAATCCAATTACTAACACACCATTAATCCAGGTCGAATACGGCTACAACTCCGAGGGAGAAACCTACTCCCAGCAACTTCAACTAAAGGAGTTCACCAAGCTGACTTACCCGTATGTTCCTTCCTCTTCCTATCCCAATTGTTAAATCCATATGCTTATTCGACGAAGCGGAACGTACACATATTTTTTTACCCCCGACTCCTGCGATCTCTACAGGTAAGCTTACCCTCTTCCCCACCACCGTCATCTCCACTTCTTACTAAGACTCATCACAGCAATGCCATCGACGACGCCGTTTACTCGGACGTCGAAGGGCCTTTTGACTTCCAGGAAACGTACCTGGAATATGTCTACTGCTATGAGAATTACGAGGAGACGGCGTGAAGTAATGTCGTGTAGATAGAGTGAGACTATGACTGACCAGGGTACTGGGTAAGATAAGATGAGATGTTCCATAGACGAAGATGAAAGATTGTCGCAGTATATATCATATGAATTAATATAGTTTTCAGAACCAGATATTGTCTTTTGGGGAAGACGTATGCCTCAATTTTGTTGTAAGAACAAACCATAATCATATGCCCTTTTTATTATGGGATCAGAATACAGATCTGACAGAGTTAACCTTGTGATATATAATATATTTCCCCCGGTTGAAGAATAAAGATCGATGCAAACGAAAGATCTGGTTTGGATTAGTTCAGTTCGCTTTATTATGTAATCCTTAGTAATTTTATATACCATCACACTGCTACTGCCACTGCGGTACTCTTATGAGATCGAGTTATTAGTACTTGGTACATTAGTTGAGAATTTTCATGCGTGTGTGCTGTTTGTGGATTATTGTAGGGGTTTTTGTTTCTCTTTAGTGTTCATATTGATTGGATTAGTTGGATTTGTTGGATCATACCAGATCGGATTGGATCAGGTAGTTGGTTGGTTGGTTAGTTAGGTATGGGTTCCCTGGTTTTGTTGTGCGGGTGGGTGGGCAGATGGGGAATGGGGGATGGCGGATGGATGGATGGATGAAACTGAAACTGAAACTGGGATATTTGGATTTGAACTCGAACTAGAACTATAGATGGATATGTATCAGTTTACTATTTACATTTGATTTGTATTTTCTGCAGTTAAACGGGATGGGTATTACTGGATTCATTATACATGGCATTCATCGCAGAATAAAGATACAGATGCTATAGAGAAGGGAAAGACAGGGCTAATCGCGATACGGTTCTGGTTTCCCAATATCGATCCCAAACCGCGGCCCCTCCCACCACCCCAGTCCAAAGACGAGACCATTAAAGTAGTCTCGTCGGAGAAGCTCTTTGTCACTCTGCCATTCGGACCCCGGGGGCAGGACGTCGCTCTTGAGCATGTCCGAGCCGGCGAGCAAGGTGGCGGCGCCGGCGATGCTGCATGGGTTGACGGGGATGATTTCCTTGGTGTGCATGAAGCAGTATGCGATGAGGGTGGAGATCACCATGGCGGCCAGACAGGCCTCGAGAATGCGGGTGGAGATGGCGCTTTGGAGGAGTCGGACGCGGTTGGGGTTGATGATGTTGGCAGAGTAGCGGGTGGAGTTGGTGGTGGATGGAATGCGCGAGTTGCCGTTGATGCTTTGGGCCATCAGGACGCGGTAGAGGTGCTGGGTGGCGTTGATGACAGTGGGGTAGTGGGAGAGGTCGGTGAGGTCGGTGATAGACAGGGTTTTTTGGTCGTTGATCATGGCGGAGAAGAACTCGTCAAAGGCTTGGTTGTTTTGATTGGTGGCTTGGGGCAGGTAGTCGGTGAAATGCAGGTTGGCGGTGATGTTGGTGGTGAAGAGCTGGCTGGTGGAGGAGTCGGCGGCAAGCGATTGGATTTGGAGGCCCGGGAGGGTAAAGGTGCCGGTGGCGTTGACTTGGTCGATTTGCGGGTTGCAGGTGAAGCCGCGGAGGTTGCTGGTCGAGTTGCCGTTGAACTCGCCGTAAACGCCCATTAGGGAGGGGCAGTCGCCAAAGGCAATGGTGTCGAGGTAGATCAGGTTTCCAAACACCGTGTGGTTTTGATTGGGGTAGTCGGTTTCGACGGCGACGAGGGTCATGGAGGAGCCATTCTGGCATTTCTCATCGAGCTGCATGCGGATTTGCCAGGCAGCGTAGTCCTCTTCGGGGGGCACGACAGCAAAGACAGTGTCCGATGGGAGGGCATCGCAGGTTAGATTGGCCCGCAGAGCAGGGAGGCTCAGTTCGAGGAGTGTCGGGTCGTCGGTGCTACTGTTGGAGTACGACTGGGCCTGGACTTTTCCGTCCTTGTCGGTCAGAGAGTCCTCGCTGAGGGTCGGGATGACGAGCTCGCCGTAGGTCCAGGCCGGGTACGACATGTTGGCGGCCACTACCAAGGCACCAGTCAGTCCCAGGCCGGGATCGCTATCGGTCGAGGAATGAGGGCTGATGCTGTAGTTGAAGGTGTCGATCCGTGCGATGGACGCCGGGCGCGTGTAGACCACGTCCTGGGTCGAGTACAATCCACTGACCGCCACGGTGAGAACCGGGGCGAGGAGGACCGTGAATGCCGACGCGCAAATGGCCCATTGTCGTCGTGTGATGGCAGTGAAGAAGGTAAACAGCGTTAGCTTCGACAGGTGGTTCTCCATCAGACTGCCCGGTGCGGTGACACCCCCCCGTCGTAGTTCCAGGTAGGGCTGAAACACCATGGCGGAGAAATGGATGCAGTCGAAGAAGATCCGGACAATGAGCATCACCAGCGCGGGGAGATAAACCCAGGTGTAGCGAATGTAGCCGCTCGAGTTTACCGTCCCGAGCCCATCCCGCTTGGCGGACATTTGATACGCAATTTCCAGTCCGGCGATGATGAGAAGGGGGAGGAAGACGGAGATCATCCACCACCAGAGGGACACCGACATTGGCTGCCACCACGCGATCGGGCCAGAGCTGATTCGGGTACGAGTACCCTCGGATTTCTGCTCTTCTTCGATGCTAAAGGTCCCATCATGGTCGGTCACACGGGTGTGGTATTTTCCGTCGGCCAACTCGGTGCTCATGTCTTGGGTGTTTTTGCAACCGGTAAGCCGGTGAGATATCGCAGGGCTCCGACTCAGGATAGCTGCTAAACCGGCAATCGTCCCCGGGTCTCGAGGCGTGCTGCGCACTGGTCTCAAGGCCCAAAGTGCGGCAGTCAGAACGACCAATACGGCCAGGGTAGCCTCCATGATTCGGACCGAGAGTTCTCTGACAACGACCCTCTGGATATGGGCCGAGTAGGTTCCTCGGAACCTGGTGTCGGCCGAAGATAGCAAATACTGCCGCGCGATTTGAGCGGCCATTGCGGTAAATGTGGGACGAGAGACCTTTTCCAAGACCGAGGCATCCAGTAGATCGCTCAGCGCATGTGGCGAGGATAGATTCGCCACGAGATAAAATGCGCTCGGGTAGGTGCTGTTGGGGTCGGTGAAGTTGTATTGGTACTTGCGGGAGCTTCCCGTGGACACATCCACATAGTTGAGGGTATCCAGCGTGTCCTCAGCCCCCTCCAGGGTCGAAACCAGTCCCGCTCCTAGCTCGGCGGCGTCGAGGCCTGAAATTGTACCGTTGCTGGAACTAGAGTGGATGCTCACCACGCTCTGGTTGCCGTGGAGCAGTGAGACTGATCCTTCAGAAATATTGTATGTAGGGCTGCAAATGAGGGTTTGTATTTCCGTGATATTGTCCGACCAGTGAGCGGCAGCAAAGACCAATCGCTTGTCAGATGCACTCTCGGCGCAGGTGGCTGAAAAGACGTCGGCATAATACCCTCCGACGGACGAGGTACTTCTCTCAAAAGTCGCCAACGGGTACTTGGAGCAGGATGGCGCACTAAGCGTCATATTGAGTCTAATATACTCGCAGCCTTGAGACATACACCCCTGGGTCCAATTCGTGACCGTGCCTACGTCACATTGCAGATCGGCAGAGAACATCGACACCGTCCCTGACATGACTGCCTCGCTACCTAGTCCAGTCAGCAAATTCGCTAAATATGGATCAACCTACCGAGGTTGGATTGGGTGGTGAATGGCTGAAAGGCATACTGGTCGGTCGATCCCACCGGGTATGGCAGGTCGAGCCACCAAGCCCCAGCGACAACCATTGCAGCGGTGCCATCCACTTTGGCAGCATCATATCCTGCTGCATTGAAGCTCGCTTGGGCGTGGAGGGTTGTGGGAACGTCGTCCATGTAGACACTTTGTAGCATAAACAGACCGGTCGAGACCACCGTGACGAGTTTGATGAGTAGGGTGCCCAAGACGGCCAGGGGAACCGCCCAGGTGTGCTTCAACGCGCGAAGCATGATGACCACGTTCCAGTCGGACACATAATCCAGCAACAAAGACTGCGATGCCGGTTTGGGTTCTTGATGCATGGCCTTCCACGGCGCAAGCTGTTTGGTTCGATATTCAACCTGTCCCCAGAATCCGGCGACGATTGTGAGCACTGAAAATCAGCATCGATCTCACTGCTTGTGGGGTACTTACCTGCTGTCGGGCCATATGTCCACAGATAATGGAGCCTTTCCTGACTCGTGCTCAAGCCTTCTTTCTGACATGACACCGAGTAGAGCACCTCGATAACGATGATAAAGATGATGAACAGGATGGCAAATGCAACCAAGGTCATCGAGCGCAGCATCGCCGGAATCCACATGTGCGGATGGCCACCGGCCAGCGACTCATCGCTCTGGCTGACCGTCCGCACATGCGACGCGGGCGGTTTCTGGGCGATGCGCGTAAAGGCTTTTGCCTTGGGTATAAAATTGCCCAACATGGTGATGACGGCAATAGCCACAGCCGGGTGGGTGCAGTCATGTCAGAATAAATGCCAGAAGGGCGGTCAGCGCCTCAGATTAAGTACTAGCATTCCGACGCACAGCCCCCATCATCACAGCCTGATCCTGCAGCGTGCCCAGACCGGTGCAGGATCCGTGATGGCGATCGCTGTATTAATATGAGGACGACACGGGGTGACTGCCGTATACAATCATGTTGTCCCTGATTATAACCCGAGTTCAGCCTTCAGTGCATACTCTGTACAGCTATCTAGTATTTACCATGAGGGTGAATTTTGCAGAGCCAGCCTTGTTGTCCCTGCCGCAGCCCCACTGGCTAACTTTATCCCCCAATCATGGCCAATCAGGGCTTGGCGTGGGGGCCGGGCGGGATGATCTTGGCACACTGAGCTGTACCAATAGCATCATAAGATGGAATGTCTATTAGTACATTCAGCGATATGTCGTATGGGAAGTTTCTCATTTTCAGAATAATGGATGTACTGGTATTTCTTTCCTCCCTTGGACAAACCTAGGTCAGTCATGTTAACAGGTATAGCCCTGTGGTATGGACCCTGAGCTTTAGACTATCTCATGTCAGCTTACACCAAGCATCACCCCACATGTCAAACCCTGAATCGTCCACGACACGGATAATCATCGCATCCGCTCTGTTGCCCCATCATCATTCACATCCCACATCATGCTTCCAAAAGATCCTCCCCTCAAACAATCTCCTTGCCGTGCGAAACACCGTCGCAAACTTGACCATCCCATCTCCATCAAAGGTCGCTCCGACCAGCAGATTCCCACTGGCATGTCCCAGCGTAATCCCCGCCTCATCCACCATCTTCTCACTGACCACCTGAGCAACCGTACTGCTCGACACCCTCGCCGCAGCAGCTATCGCCAACGCAACCGTAATCGGCACTGCCTTGTGCGGCTGTCCGACTGAGAGGGCACGGACAAGCAAATCCACCCGATCCGCCGTCTGTCCCTGCTCCGCCGCCCGCGCATTCGTCTCAGGGTCCGACACCAGACAGACCTTGGGCACACTGCCGGGGACCGTTTCCAGTGACTCCGCCAATCCCATTTTCACGCCCGCCTGTCGACGAATAGAATCCAACCGACCCAAAAGACCAGGGTGAGCAGTGATTTCATCCGGCGTGAGATTCCCTCTGACATCTAGATCCGCCGCACGCACAAAAACACACGGATTCGCCACATCAATACAAGTCGCCTCAACCCCATCAAACACATCCCTCACCTGTCCGGTAGGAAGCAACTTGCCCGTCCTCGACCCCGCCGGATCCACGAAATCCAGCTGCACCGGTGCAGCAGTCCCCGCGACCCCATCGATAGCGAAGTCCCCTGACGATGCAGCCTCCCCATCAACCACGGGAAAGCTCGCATGAATAATCTTCCCGGTGTTGGTATTGTGGATGCGCACACAGGCGGAGTCAACACCCGGGGAAACGAGCCCGTAGTCGACAGCAAACGGACCAACGGCGCTGATCATATTTCCGCAGTTACTGGAGTAATCCACCTCAGAGGTCTTCACTCCCAGGGAGACGAACGTGTAGTCGATGTCTGCATCAGGGTGGGTGGGCTGACCCACGACGCAGATCTTGGAGAGGCTAGAGATTCCGCCACCCAGGCCGTCGAGTTGGCGGCCGTAGGGGTCCGGACTGCCGATGACGCCGCGGAAGATAGAGTCCCATTTGCTGCGGTCAGCGGGGAGGTCGTCCTGCTTGAAGAAGACGGCGCGGGAAGTGCCACCGCGGTAGTAGGCTGCTGGGAGGTGGTGTTGTTTGGTAGATAAGAGGCGAGACCCGAGGGTGTGCCGGGACGCTGAACGGAGGGGGAACATGGTGTGGTGTGGTAAAGTGGTGAAAATAAAGTTGTGGATGTTGAAGATGTTTTGGATCGGAACTGCTCCGACGATCGGATAGATCCGATGGCCATGCCAATACTCCATGTCTCACCTTAGCTTCAAATATTACCATGGCTGATAAAAGCTTACCGCAGTATTTCTGCCATTTACTCAGCCATGCATATCACACTATTCTACTCCATACTGTTGTCCAACAAGTGACACCATCCGGACCTCCGAAAAGATTCCCGCAGCATTAAAGTTTATTCCCTTCAAGCTTCAGTTCAAATCTCAACCAGACATCAAATTAAATTCACGGGATAGTAGGACAGTCCCACCACACTTTCGTCTGTATTCCCTTGTCTCACATTAAAATGCACCTGTGAAGGAAAACGTCATGTGCCCCGCTTCCCTCCCAGCTACTAAATCAAGTTAATTAATTACCCCTCAACCCGCTCTCGGGAAACTTTTCCTTCTTCCCCTCTCTTTTCTTCCCCTCACATCACTAACTTAACACTGACAGCCACAACCATCTCTTCTGATCTCTTTCTCACAAACAAGACCCGCCAACTCCTCTAATCTCTATTTCTCAACAACAAAATTTACAACCTTCTCCAATCTCTACATCCTCATCACCTCACACCAATCTCTCCTCCACCTCAAAACCACCACCACCACTACCACAAAACCAAAATGTCCACCAAACCCACCTACACCACCCTCTCCACCACCGTAACCACCTACTTCTCCACCCTCGACACCTCCCTCTCCACCACCACCACCCCCTCCCCCTCCTCCCCCCTCTCAAAAGTCCTCTCCCTCTTCTCCCCCACCGCAACATTCACCATAACCACCACCAACACAACCTTCACCGGCCTAGCAGCCATCGAATCCATGCTATCCGATTTCATCAAGCGAAGCAAAACCATGGAACACCGGGTGCTGAGCATCGTCGTCGATGAACGCGAGGGGAAGGTCGCTACCCAGCAACGCTACATAGGGGAGTTGAAGGATGGGACCAAGATGGATATGCTGAATTGTAATTTTTTTGAGTTTGATGAGGACGGGAGGATTATGGGAGTGCGGGTTTGGATGGATGGGGTGGGGCCTTTGCGGTGATTTCTTTTTTTTTTTTTTTTTTTGATTGAGTGGAGGGGGGTGTTGTGGTTGGTAGTTGGGTTGGGTTGGGTTGGGGGGTGGATTATGGGGTTGAAGAGAGAGGAGGAGAAGGGGGAGAAGGGGGAGAAGGAGGAGGAGGAGGAGGAACAAGGATGCTTATTATCTATCTATCTATGTATTCTCCACGCTTCAGACACAGCAAGGAAAAGAAACCAATTGAATCATGGCCTCGCATCTGGATCGGGATTAATCATCGCAACGATCCTTGCCGCCCCGTCCTGCACATACATCATATCTTCCATGTTAATCGAGTCGAGAATCGTTTCTCGTCCGCGGGGTCGCATGTCCGCTTCGTAGGTGGAAATAGCCCGGTCCAGTGCAGCCGCGTCACTATCTCCGCTTTGTAGCTGAGCCATTATAGAATCGAACAATACCAGCGCGTCAAACATGGCCATGTTAACGCCCTCCCCGTTTGGCGTGGCCAGGTGCGCTGCGTCGCCTAGCAGGGCCACTCCCGGGACACGCGTCCACTCTGGACTCCCTTCGAGAAAGGTATCCGGGTCAAGTCGGTTCAGTGGCCACGGACGCCATGGTTCCTCTGCTGCCTCGACGAACGCACGCAGATGCGGCGCCCAGTCGGCGTAGAATGAGAGCACCGCTTTGCGCGCTTTCTCCGGGTCGGTGAGGTCCGCGTCCCCGCCCGGACGGGTAAAGGCTGAAGGGACCTTCAGACCCATGTAGATGCGATAGGACCGGTCGGACATTTGCTGGATGCAAAGGACGCAGTTCGTGCCTGTGGCGAGGGAGTTGCCGGCGCCGACCATGTCCTGTGCGGCGGCGTATTGGGGGTTGTTTGGGGATATGCGGCCTTCGATGAACATTTTGCCGGAGTATTGGGGGGTTGTAGAGGTGATCTGGATCGGAATTAGTGAATGGTGAAGTGAGTGACGGAGAAAGGGATCGTACCAGCGGGCGGACCTTGCTCCATGCGCCGTCGGCGCCGATAATGAGTCGGAATCCGGTTTCTGTGGAGCCGTCGGCGAAGTGTAATTGCCAGTCTGCGGCGGATGGTGGCTGGTTGGTGTTGGGATTGTGTTGAATGGTGTGGAGGGCTTTGTCCCAGCGGATGCGATGCGCTGGGAGTGAGTTCAGGAGAAGCTGTCGCAGCTGTAGGCGGTCGATCTCGGGAGCATCGTGGCCCTCACCAAAGGTTTTGCGGAGGTTACCGTGGCAGTTCTGCACTGTTAATGTTGTTGCGTCTCGACGAGCCAGCTTTTCGAATTCCTCGGTCAGGCCTGCGCGACGGAGGGCTTCTTGGCCTGTTGCAGCATGGAGATCGAGGGTACCACCTTGGAATAGAGATGTCCCTTTTGGTGAGGCGTCGCGTTCGAATACAACGTAGTCAATACCAGCGGTTTCGAGAAGACGTGCAAATGTTAGGCCACATGGGCCGCCGCCGACAATAGCGATCGGTGCGGGTTTGGTCATGGTGGTGATGCTGCGGACCGGTGAGGAGCGTGGGGAGACGAATCGTGGGAGGCTATTCTGGCGGACAAAGAAGCGAGCCATTGAGTCAAGTGAAGGGTTGTTGAATTGGTATGAAAGTCATGGCGATCTGCGACTCTTATACATGCCTTCGGGTGGTAGTAAAACCCGATATACGAACCACGGGTGGCACCGGGCGTTACCAAGTCCCGAGCAGAACCAAGTTCTCCAACAGTCCGAAATTTTGTTGGTAACCTTTGATCCCTTAACGATTGTGATGGGAGGTTTATCCTCCCACCGGACGGTTGTAGCACTGAACCCTGGCTGTCGGAAGATCTAGTATGCGGTTATATTCTCGCAGCATTGTTGCGACCCTCTGATCGCTAAAGATCCGATTCCCTGGGAATTATTCTTAGCAAAGCACCAATTTTCCGGTTGTGAGTCGAAATTAACGAATGGCGTAGTGTCACCCTCAAAGATGCTGTTGTCTAAAGCATCAGTTATCCTCGGCCAGCTGTGTTGCTGAACGCTATGAGTCGTAAGTCCGGCTGTCAACGCCATTCTGAGATATGTAATGGTGGAAGTGCTGAAGGGCAGAATGATCGAAATCATAATTGGTGTGACTGATGGTCGGAATACGATCTGTACTCTCCTATGGTTAGCCATGGACGATAGATTCTATAGAGCAGGAGTGTAGAAAACAAATTCATCACTAACAGCCAGTGGAGGTAGTACCTCACAACAAAGGAGTACTGCTTTGATGTTACCCCAGAGAAGTGAGGAAAGTCAGATCTAGCTCTGTGGCCATGTGGTGGAGCAAGGCCAAGCTGGACCCACGAGAGAATAACCATGGCATAATAACCTTAATAGATCTTAGAGTAGGATAGAGAATGCAATTATCCGGGATAACTTGCCTCGGTTCGGTATCGATGACCTCCGTTATCGGGGGTCCGACGATTCGCCCAATACCCCTCCATACAGGTATTCAGGCGTCCAGGCACATATCCTCTGCATATGAAGCTGGCATACCCAGATCCAACCCTCAATTTCAGCTAATATAGGTGTAGACTTAAACCAATCGAGGTGCGTCCTCGGCCGATGAGAAACTATCACTTATCGCAGATCACGCTAGTGGGTAGCGTATCCTGCAGTTATGGTGTTATCAGAGCATCCTCAGGTATCATCACTGGCCAACGAGGTACCTGTGATGAGTCATATCATCGGTGCAGGTGGTGATAAGGCACCCAGCGTACGCTGCCTGATAAGCACGCGATGTCGGCCTCCCATTCTTCATCCTTCCATCCCATTGCTTGCTCATCTGCCATCATCACTCATTCTCTGAAACATGCCTGACGAAACCACCCAGCTACTGGCGAGTTCCGAGGATGGACAATCCTCCGAGGTACAATCCTCCGATCACGGGGGAAATACTATAGAGAGCAATAGCCGAACCAGACTGGCAATTTTCATCGCTTACCTAGGTAATTCTTTCACTGTGCAGAATTAACACTGCTAAGAATACCAGGTGCCTTTCTAGCAAGCTCGGATGAGTCCCTCGTTATTGCGACATACGATGTCATCGCCTCGGAGTTCCACGAGCTATCCAAGGGTTCATGGCTGGTCACGGGATATAACCTCGGGTACTGCATTTCGTTGCCGGTTGTGAGTCTCCTGAGCCAGTTGTCTGTGCCGTCTGACACATTCAGTATGGGACTCTTGCAGATACGTGCGGGCGCAAAACGTCTATGCTTCTGGGATACCTTCTCTTCGCACTTGGATGTTTAATATGGTGCGACCTCACTCACCTGCTCTGAACGATGCTGACTCGAACAGCTCCACCAGCGATTCCATGCCTCAATTGATAGCTGGGAGGGTCATCAGCGGTGCTGGCTCATCCGGAATGGTCGTCATGATCTCTATTTTGATTACTGGTGCGATACTTCTGTCCAGCATGGATAAGCTGCAGGATAAGCTGACTGTATAGATCTGGCCGCTCCAAGCGACGTCGCATTGTTGCGCAGCTACACCAACGTGGTGAACATGATCGGACGGGGTGTCGGAGCTCCACTGGGAAGCATGATGGTGAATTCTTTGGGGTGGAGATGGTACGACACTCCTTGGATTTCTGTGCCCTGCTAATAGGATAGGGCATTCGCCGGTCGGTTACCGTTCATCCTGCTATGTCTGCTTCTTTCCCGCGTGCAGTTCCCCACGAAACAGAAGGAATCCGGCGCCGTCGCGGAGACATCCAACATGGAGAAAATCAAGCGTCTGGACTACTTTGGCATTGCCAGCTTCGCAGCTGCGGTTGTCACCCTGCTGCTGGCGTTGACGGCAGCCGGGACAGTAGACGGAAAGTCGTCCACCGTGTACGCCTTGCTAGGAGTGTGCGCATTCACTACGGTTGTGTTTGCTTGCCATGAGTGTCTCTGGGCGACGAAGCCGCTGGTGCCTCTGCGACTAATCACACAGGGCGTTGGGCAGTATTGGCTGGTGCAGGTGGTGTTATTCAGCGGACGGAATGGGGTTAGTCGTCCTCTCTTCGCACAGGACCATACTGACAAGACAGGTCATCGCCACGATCACACAGTACATGACGCAGGTAAAGAAGGTCCCCGAGGAGAAGGCGACTTTGTTCCTCGTCCTATGCACCATGGCTCTGGCAGGCGGTTCCATCATCTCCGGGTTCTCGATCAAACGGTGGGTCAACTCTCTCTTGGAGAGAATTATGCTGACTCTACAGAACCAAACGCTACAAAAAGATGAGCCTTGTCTCTGCCGTGGTCAGCATCGTCTCTTCCACGCTGCTCTTCTTCTCCTGGCACTTTGATCGCCCCGTCTGGGAATCCCTCCTGGTCATTCCCATGAGCACGCCCATCGGCATCATCATCTCGGGCGAGTTCATTGGTATGACGACTCGCGCACCCCAGGAGGATCTCGCGGCGTGCGTGGGGGCATACTATCTCAGCCAGCAGTTGGGGGTCATTCTCGGCGCGTCTGTCGCCCCGTTACTCGTGCGGACGGGATTCATGCATGACATTGCTGGACGGTTTGGGGAGAAGACGCAGGAGGTGTGTATACCCCATGTTGATATGTCTGTACTAATGAGATAGATCGTGCGACACGTGCTCAGCGACTCGAAATTCATTGACACCCTGCCGGCGGGAATGCAGGAGGTTGTCCGGTCGAGTCTGCAGTATGGATACCAGTTTATTCCTGGTGAGTGCGGCCCCACTAGACGTGAATCAGCTAACAAAGCAGTGTTTGCTACTGTGACTGCGGCGGTGTGTCTGCCAAGCTGGATCTTTACGCGCGAGGAGCGGGTGGATTGATTCGGAGTATCATACGGAGATCGCGGGAATCGGCCTATCACAGTGAATGTTCGATGCATCACATATATACATATCAAGCATCATCAAAAGTGATTTCTCTTCGCTACATCATATATACATATCATCAATGCATACCATCCAGGATGGATTAAAATACCCCCTCGGTAAAATCCACCACCTGAATCTTCTCAACCAGGCCATCGATGGACTTGACGAAGCCAATGTGTGCCGGGTCCTTGGTGAGGTAATACTCGCGGTCCTGGTTGTTCTCAAACTGCATGACAAAAACATGGGTGATGCCATTCTGATGCAGATTAGCCTCTCCGGGTCCCATGGAACCGTTGTTGACCCCACCCGATACATTCCAGCCAGGTCAACGTACATTCATTCCTTCAGGCGAGTCCTGTTTGCCTGCCTTGAACGACCTAATATAAGGCTGCTGGGTGGTGGGATGCAGGCATTTCTCCTTTAGGGAGACGAGGTGGGCGCATGCCTGAATGCTATGGTTAGACGGTGGGGGGGATGACGTAATGGGACTCACCTCCTGGATTTTCTCCGTGGAGGTGGAGGATTTGAACTGGAATTGAACAATGTGGGTGATCATTTTGGCCAAAGTTCGGAGTAATATCGATAGATTATCGGTCAATAATTGGCTGGTTGGGGTGTTGGGAGACGAAGGGATGTGATGGTGAAGGTGTGCTGGTGATGACCAAGTGGCGGGCGGGGATTGGATCAGTCAGCCATGATTTGTCAAGTCTGCATATTCGGTATAACTCATGAACGGATTCATTCGTTGGATGATTCCGGCAAGTTGAACCGACGGCGGGCAATTAATCCACCGTCGAATGGCGTCGAGTCCACGCGGCGTCGGGGACCTCAGGCATCGGGGACTGCAACCGACTCGGCGTCGGGATCCTCCTAAAGGCCGGGGGAACGCCACATTTCTCCACCCCTCCACCTGGATCATCTGGATGGTCGCCGACCTGGTGGGACAGGCCCTGCGAACTGACGGGGACAATCAATTGTGGGACATTTCTTGATTATCGCGGGAATGAACCCCGAATGCTGCAGCCACCCACCACATTCCACGATCCGCATTGTCGGATCCCAGCAGTCGGGGATCACTCAGATTTCTGTCCACTGCATCCGGATGCGACCTGCAGCATCTCGCAGCAGCCTAACCATGGCTTTATTCGGGGCTCTAGATCGGCCTCTCTCGGGGTGCCTCGGGGTGGCTGCCTGGATCCCCTGAAACACGTCTGGTCGCCGGCTGTTTAGACATGCAATGCGACAGACCCCAGATGATCAAACATGGTCCCCGATCGGGGATCTCGGCATGCTTCAGCCTCGATGAGGTCAGATCGTGGATACAAATATCCTCCACACCCGTTACACAGTCATCCCATCATCATCATGCCCGACCACAAGCCCTCTTCTGTTGCATGTGTGCCGTGCCGTCATCGCCATCTCAAATGCGACGCTCGGAAGCCCATTTGCACCCGCTGCTACAACACCAACAATAACTGCACCTATGTTCGTTCGCGTCGGGGGCTGCGCAATCGATCCAGCCCGGATCTGGACTTTACCAACTGGCTGAATGGGGAGATCGATATCGAGGTATGCTTCTACCATGGGACTCGTGTGATGCTAATTAAATCAGGCAGAGCTTCTCGATCTGCCTGACCTCGATGTCAGTGTCGACATTCATTCTGATTCGATCCCATCGCCCGGCTACATTCCAGCCGTGGCAGACTCGGAGCCGCTGGCCCACGATGCCATGATCCAGCTGTACTACCACCACTTTCACCGCTCGCATCCGATTCTTCTACCCCGGCGAAGTCTGGCCTCGCCTCTCTGCCAGCAGGTCCCAGCCTACATTCCACACATTATGCGCTACATTGGCAGCCACTACTACCCCCACCCGGAATTCAGCGATTCGTTCCACGCATCCGCCTATACGGCTCTTTCCGCCCCTAACGACGGGTTCAAAGTCCAGGGATTGCTTCTCCTCTCCATTATCGAACACTCCTATGGTGTCGAAGAGAAAGCGCGAAAGCTCCTCCATGAAGCCATCCAGCTGGCATGCCGTCTCGGGATGAACAGCACCTCCTTTGCGCGAACCCACTCCCGCGGTAGTCCTATCCTCGAAGAAAGCTGGCGACGGACGTACTGGGAGCTTGTGGTGGTCGAGGGGATCATCTCGGCTATAGGTGGGGGCGGCATCATGTCCAGCCACAAATGGATCACCAACGAAATGCAGGTGCCGTGTGATGAGAACGAATACAACTCCGAGGTGCCCCCCCCCCCCTTCCCCTCCCTCCCTATACATACAAACTAACGCATTGCAGCAAATCCTCCAACAATCCCCCAGCCTATCCACCATCCCCGGCCTCGACACGCACCACATCACCTCCTTCACCCACCGCATCCTCGCAACCCGGAACCTGCGGGCTGTCATGCAAGTCACACAATCCCTCGACCCCGACACCGAATTCCAAACCGAAACCCTCGATGCGCGACTCGCCACCTCCCTAATGCGACTGCCTTCGTCGCTTCCAGACCACGATACCTCCACCGTCGACGAAATGGTTTTCCAAACATTAATGATCACCTACTTGTATGTCACCCTTGACCCAACCAACCCAACCACACCCAATCTAACATATTTCCAAATAGAAGCCTAATCTACCTGCACCACCCACACTCCACAATCCGCCTCTCCGCCTACCACGCCACCATCAACCTATCCTCATCCATCCTCCCACCACCAGCACCAGCACCATCAACCTCAACCTCCTGCACCCGTTTCCACACCCACCCAATCCTCCAAGCCCACCCCCACCACCCCCAACCAGGCATAAACACAAACACCCACACCCAAAAACTCCTCCGCGCCGCAGACCTCCTCTCCAACCTCGCCACCCTCCCCAGCTCCGTCATCTCCCGGACCCCGTTCTTCACCTGTGGATTAGCCATCGCTGTCGTGGTGCATGTTGCTGCGTTGGTGGGACGGACCTCCTCACCACTATTGAAGAATAACACGGAGACGAAGGATAGAGAGAGGGACAAGGAGGACTCGTTGAAAGCTCGTATTGAGTTGGGTGTCGGCGCGTTACAGGTTCTGGGGAGGGTGTGGCCGCTTGCGAGACGGGTGAGAGGGGAGATGGTGGAGATGTATCGGTGTCGGTAGTTATTCATTATTTTTGTGGGGGGTAGGAGTAAGTAAGGATAGTAGTATATATATAGATGATAGTCTCACGGCTGGTACTTATTTATGATATATTATGAAACTAGACGAAATTTGCCTTTGCAATTTAGATAAACTGTGATTCTTACACGTGTGCTTTATCTATTATTATTTCTATAATCATATCTATATCCATGTCTACACTCATCACAGTACTTATAACTAAATCCCATATCCATATCACCTTCATATCCACACTCATACATCGTGATCAATATCGATATCCATCCCCATCTCCATGACAATAATAATACCAATACTACATTATCCAATCCATCCCATCCCATCTCACAATGGGTCCCAAATAATATCCACAAACCAACCCCGCTTATTAATATTTAATATTCCCCTTCCATTCAAAGACCAGGCATAGGCATACACAAACCCATATATGACTCATCGGCAGAATTAAATAATCCCCCTTGGCACATCAGCACACCAGCACACCACTGGTATAGACATAGATATATCCCACAGGATGCTATATACCATGATTCGGGAATCGGGTCCTTCTCTATCCGCATCTGGAATTGAAATCAAATCAAATCAAATCAAACAAAATCACAAGAAAGAAAGAAAGAAAGAAAGAAAGAAGGAAGTAAAGAAAAGAATAATCCTTGCGCGTCTATCTTCAACCACCATCCATCCCCTCCTCCATCCAGATTATGTCAACAGTAGAGCCAGAGGAAGAGGGAGAGGCACAGCCAAAGCCATAGTCATGAGAAGGCAAATGTAGTATATCCCCTGCGCGTTCCTCTTCCTTTCGTCTCTTTCTTCTCTTTTTCTTTGCTCTTTCTGTCTTTAAGCTTGTTTGTTCCTTTGAGATATTCTTCCATATCAAACCACCATACCATACAACCAACCCAAAGCTGAGTGTGATCCCTGTTCAATCTTCATTCCCTCCCAAAGATCAAAATCAAGGTCAAAGCAAAATCAAATCAAGGAAAGGGTAGAGTAAAGCAAAGCAAAGCAAAGAGAGACAAGACAAAGAGAGACAAGGAAAAGAAAGGAAAGGACTAATCCTCGCGCGTGTGTCCTGACCAACACAACCGCCGTATTTCTTGACGGTGGGTCATAGACACAGTCATAGGCATCGACAGAGACATGAGGATAAAAATATATAGTGTGGATCAGTTGCGCTTTTCCTCCTCTTCATTCGTCCCGTTTTTCCTTCTTCTTCTTCTGTTCGGTGCTTTTCTTCGGGGGGTTTTTTTTTCTTCATCCTTCAACATGTCCACCCTTTCTAGTATTAACTCCACCCCTCCCAACCAGGGGGGAAGGGGGGAAGAAAGGAAAGAAGGATAACCATCCCCAGATCCAACGATATCATAAACCACAAAACAGCATAAAACATTATCCCCCGCCCTTTTCCTTCATCTTTTCCTCATCAGTTAGGATCCGAAACCTTGAAAGCCAACGAGAAAGAAAAGAGACAGAGAAAGATGTTCGAAGATCAAGCACATGATTTCGATCTTCGTCTTTATCTGACAAAGTCATGCTTGGGTAGTTCTGGATGAATGAGTGAATGGTAAAAAGCCATACACTGTACAGCGTCCGGCGGAGAACTGTTCGCCATGATGATCAGCATCATGAAGAGATGAATGAAACGCCGGCGCTTCTGTCTGATTCTTGTTCGTGTATTTCTGGACGAAGCGCCGTGGTGCTGTGCAATTAATTCCCTTCGATTTGATGATTGGATTCGAATGACATTGAAAAAGAGGACCATCGACATCCAATGGATGGAATATGTCCAACCAGATAAGATGGAAAGGAATGGGTAGTCCACAATCCCACTTGTGTGTCTTGTTCAAGTATTAATAAGATATAGATATCTATTAGACACTGTGACAATGCACACGCTAGTGCGATAGGTTCGGCAGATGCAGAGCAAGCCGCATCGGCCACTCAGACCACACCTGATTTGGTGACGTGTCGTCAGTTGTGTTGTGACATCTCGTGGTGTTGCAGTGTTATGGATCTGGCCCAGTGTGATTGGTTTGGGAAGAACGACAGAACGATCCTTCGTTGTGTTCGGCGCAAATATATATCGTCAGTTGTTTTTCGTGTTTGCCACCGGTATTGACGCGGTACTGAGTCGTGATCGTGTTGTTGCCGTGTGTAGTGATCGTTAGGGACGAGCTCTTGGGTCGATGGTATCTTGGTTAACTGTCCGAGTTGGTAGCGGAAAGTAACAGAGGTCATTGTTTCGACGCTGTCGCACCTCTTTGTCGGTCCTGATTGGAGTATGGATTCGTTTGATAGTTGATTCCCAACACTTAACATTGTTGAGAGGTCGCTGGTGACGAGCCCCGTATAGATGCCGCTTGAATGTAATCAAAGCCATCACTGCTTGTACATTCTATTGCAGTTGTAGCGGTATTCCTTGCTGAACAGGATATGCAAGGGATGGCCCATCTCATTTAAGTAATGAATGGATCATTTTGAGCCAGTTGGTCCATTCGCACGAAAAGGACACGTGGATAAGAGATATGAATCGCCCTGTCTGGTTTGGCTGATCCTAGCTGGTATTGGAATCTGTCGAAGCCAAGTCCTTGCTCATGCTTTGCAAAAAATAACCGAGTATTCCTGAGGCTTCCAGCGGTAATAGACAGAGAATGTCACGATGTCGACTAACTCCAATAGCCGATCCACCCAGTCCTTGCGTGGTACTTCTGACCTCTCCGAATTCTCGAATTGTCCCGGACGTCTGACAGGAGCCTTCTCCTGAGGACCTATTCCTCGTATAGTACTGATGAATCGACTCGCCAGTTTATGAATGGCTTTGATCTTAACCGCTATGTCGTTCTTGTCGGTTGTCCTCCAAGGTGGTCATGCGAGATGCTCTCACGGAGCCAGAAAAGACGGCAGATGACATCCCAGGTCCCAGACGGTTGGCAAAGGGCACAATATTGCAACCATGATGCCACTGATATGTTTGGCCAGTTTCAATATTGTTACGGCCTTGAACCGTTGCGTCCCTGATCTAAGCGAGGCCCATGTGGGGATTTTTTATGTCCCCCACGGCTTGTAGCTGCTGAGTGCTTGTCTGTAAATCGGATGTTTATTGAAGTCAGCTACCGCATCACTGACCAATCGTGTCCTGTGGTTTGAACTCATCGCGCTCCTCTTCGAATGATCCAGGGAGATATGGCTGACAGGTCCTCAGCCAATATCCCAATCTGGGATGCCTGACAAGAGTAAGACGAAGGAACTCGAAGGTACCACGCTGATTTAGTTCACGCAGGAGAATGCGATCATCGTGAAACCCTGTGTGGGACAATGCTCATGGAAAATGGCATGAATTAACCCAGTGGCTGATCCAACGTATAGCAAACAGGCCTTCTCCTCAACGACCCCTCAAGAATGAGGTTGGCATAAATAACGGGGTCTTTAGTGTCAACTCTTTAGCAAGACTCAGCCAGGGGTCATCTCACAGGCTTCGTTTGACAACGAGACCACCCATCGTGGCAGACGAACATAATGGGCTTGCAGAACATTTGAAGGCACAAAGTCAATACTATGCTCCAGATGCAGCGTAGATAGGACATTGCCGCGAGTCAAGCAAGTGACTCATACCTCTGCTAGCTCGACCGGCTTCCTGATCTGAGGTTTGAAAGAGGATCCCTCGCAATCCCCTGCTGTCTTTCGATTCCGTTCACACCTTGTTCATTGTTGGTTTTGTTCTTCTTCTCTTCCCATCCCTTGTTTTCGATCACTTCTGTCATTTTGCCTTTTGCGTTTCGCCTCTCCTTCTCTTTCTATTCCAAACTCTCCCAGCTCGGCAATCGTTGAAAGATGCATCGTTCCATTGACTGGCATTCTGATTTGTGAGCAGCCCACACGGCCACAGGCTGACGCCTGACTTCCCAAAGACAAAGATTTGAGCCAAGACCTTGTCTTGGATTTGTTTTCGCTTTCTCATGCAAATAGGACTTGCTCGGGTTCTTTCTGCATTTCGACCATTGCAGACTGCCTGTGCCCATTCCAGCACCGACGTCCGAACACCAACGGCCGGCACTAAGTCCCGAAGGACAGCAAAAAAAAAAAAAACAACCGAGCTCTCAGAAGCAGCGGCACAACCCCCCACGACCAGACCGAAGGAATAAAAAAAAATTTGTTCTCTGGCGAGCAGAAGTACACCCCGAAGGGCCACAGCAGAACCAACGCACGCCTATTTCCAACCCCCAGAGTCAGCATAATCCTCGTGTTTTTGGCGCCAGGACACTTACCATTACTCGTTGGCGGCTTCATTATCGGAACCCGGAATTTCAATAGGGTCCTCAATAGAGGCACCCGAGCCAGCAGGAGGACTGTAACCGGACGGAATCCTGTTAGCAGCGGGCCGGTACTATGCTAGAAAGTCACGATGGGAGGGTACTCACGGGGTCACAGGGTCGTCCTCAGTAAGGACCTCGTTCACCCAGCGTTCCAACCGCCGCACGAAATCGACGTACGGCCGCGCCAGGGGAGCCGGAGCAACGCGACGCAACTCCGCGCCGTATTCCAATTGGATGTTGTCCAGCAACTCGGCCAAGTCCCAGGGGAACATGGTGCGGAGATGAGCCTTCGTAAAACAGAAAAGAAGCCCGAACCGGGTGAGGACCTCGCGCACGCCGGCGAAAGAGGTGCCGGAGGAAGACATGACGAACAGGACAGGAGAAGAGTACGTTATTGGAAGAAGAAACGGACGACAGCCGGACGATGGAGGAACGGAGTGAGGAGGAGTTAGAAGGAAGAAGAAGGTAGGGATAGGCTTATATACCCCTGTGGAGAAGTCTAGTTCTCAGTCGGTGCTGGATCCAGTCCGAGCATCGGCTTGGTGCCAAGGCCCTCCAGATATAAAGCCAGACCTCGCTGTCCCTATCCTAAGAGATCACGGATGCTGAACAAGATGAGGCTATTCATGTGAATAGGTAAAAACGCAACGAAACACATTGGAAAGGCAGATTGGATAGCTAAGATGGAATCTCTGACTGTTCTTGTATGTTTGGTCATGCTGTTGATTAAGATGCATCGAGACCAAAGTGTCGCATAATCTGCTGGTTCAGGCGATGAAAGAGAGCTTCAGATTGACCATTGATGGTGGTTTCTATCGTAGCAGACAGCTGGTGAGTCGCAGAGACTGCTCCTAGTCTCAATGGTTCATACTGACAAGCCTCCAATATATAGTTGGACATGCTATAAAAGATGTCACGGCAGTATCGTCGTTCGTATAATCGGGCTCGTAACGCTTCTGTTTATCGGTGTCAACACCACTATTCGACTGTAGTGTTGAAGTCACGGATGATTCTCCTTTACCAAGAATATGGTCGGTCTCGGATTCTAGGTCCGTTAGGCGTCATGACCAGACTGCTATTATTCAGACAGCCCACAGCCATCAGCAGCAGTTTGTCTAGCAAACACATACCCACTCGATGAGTATTTTCGTATATCAACTGTTGGGTAGGATATTTATTGTTGCAGTTGAAGTTCCATGCGCGGGATTGGGTCGAGACAGCCGATATCAAATGGAAGCCAACACTGGTGTTGAAAGGCATCGGCTCGAGCTTGTAGCCGTTATATGAAAAGCCACAGAGCTGGTTATTTGTCAGAGTTGGCATATCATTAAACAGCGATAAACAATTGAGCATACATATGAATCAGTGGTTTGTTGGCCGTTCAAATGGCACGACAGGGCTGTCCTTGTTAGCGAGTTCCATGACTGCGAGGCCGTGCAGTTTACCGGACACACTAAGTCAGTGTTCTCTTCCTTGTCATCTCCTGCACCGGATGTGGAACTGGTAGTCAGGAACCACGGTTTCTGGATCTGTTAGCCTGTATGCATCCAGATTGAGGGTGAACATACATCTTAAGCCGTTCCCGCATTTGTCAATGAACAAATGCCTAATCAAGGATGCAGTCCCTGTGTCGATTTCTCACAAGTCTGAGCCATTGACTGCATCCCAAGAAGCTCCTTAGCTATGCCTAAATGCTGCAAGTGGTTTCATCAAGAACAGTCAAGCTTAGGCCTTGCCCTGCATGAGCACGGCTGAGAGGTGATCTGCAAACCCGGAGCCGATGGTTAAGCGTATGCTTTGATGCTAGAACCATAATGTTGAGTGCAGCATCACAGGATGTGCAGTTGGTGCGATTTCACCTACGATGAAGGCGAAAATGGTCTCGCTCATTGGGTACGCCTCAGATGGCTCTTAAAACACCTAGTAAAAGAAAGAAGATATACAGTATCGGTATCTATTCAGTCTCTTGTTTCACGATCACAGCATCGCGAGAGCCCATGATAGAACCCGTTGATGCGAGGTGAGCCATTTGGTGGAGTCTTTTCCGTCGGTCTGGACTTATAGACAGTTTGATCGAATCTCTCTATGAACATAATCGTCATTGTCGCTATAGGCTGGTCTGGTGAAGCTGATATAGTTGTTTCTTGGTGGGCCTTGAACTGGGGTTCTGAGCAACTGTCTGGCCGGTCGTGCTGCAGTAGTTCGGGGCATACACTTCGTGCTGCGCTGCATCTTCCTACTCACCAGCCTGGTATCACAGGATATATATCAGTGCCAGATGTCGTTGTTGTTCAGCATGCGATATAACGAGGCTCATTTTCCACCAAGCGTTGACACTTCATCGATTCAAGTTCGTAAGTGTGGTATTGCGATCTTTGGACAATGTATTCAATGGGCGCTATTCAACATCAAACAATGATGTTCCTCGAGTATGGCGTGGCTATGTCTGTTGCTGCGAGCCGCAACAACCAAAGTCGCAACCGACAAGACTTGCGAACTGAAGCTGGTGGATAGCAGCCAGTGCTGATCTTGTCATTGATATGACCCGTCAGTTGTGCATAGATAAAGGCCAGCAGGTGACGCGAAGTCAAAACAAGGCCTGAACCCGAAAGAGGCCCAACATCATGCCCGAGGCATGGTCGAGAGATTGCTTTAGCAAAAGTCATTTGAAGGCCTTCGATATCGCCCTGTAGAGATAACTGAATGTTAGCTTTCTGTTGAAAGAAGTGGGAGGAATGGGCTCACTGCTCTCTGGAGTGTTTTGAAATGGCCTATTATCTTAAGTGAGATGGAAGTCTTTGATTCGAAGGAAAGAATTTTCATACAAGAGGTGAGAGAGAGACAGAGAGAGAGACAGAGAGAGAGACAGAGAGACAGAGAGACAGAGAGACAGAGAGACAGAGAGACAGAGAGACAGAGAGACAGAGAGACAGAGAGACAGAGAGACAGAGAGACAGAGAGAGAGAGAGAGAGAGAGAGAGAGAGAGAGAGAGAGAGAGAG
>KZ826321.1:414530-688590 GCA_003184635.1 Aspergillus sclerotiicarbonarius CBS 121057 | reverse complement strand
AGAGAGAGAGAGAGAGAGAGAGAGAGAGAGAGAGAGAGAGAGAGAGCAGAGTCAACTCACTTATGAAGACAGCATAATGAGTGGAAGGATAAGTCAGACTGCATCCATATGTGGGTGCTCCAAGAGACTGGGGTGACATCAAAGACTGACCTCTCCCAGCTGGGTTTGGCTCAGTAGCATAGTCGCTGACATGTCTAGAGTGTCTTGTAGCCTTATCCTGAAGGGAGTTGATGAGAGGAAAGAGAAAGGAAGCAGGGGGATTGGACGCCTTTATACCCAAATTTCGCGGAAAACTCAGATTGTGTGATCCTCCGTGAATCCTTCATTTCACAGGCATGAGAAGATTTGCTCTCCGTCACAGTCGATCTGGACATTTCTGTGGGAAATTCACGTTGTCTTCAGTCCCTACACACGGCACGAGAAGACCGTTAATGAGGCAATTCACGGTGTTTCGATGCACCTGTGATCTTCATGCCGTTGATCATTTCACCCATCCACGAAGTCTTCATACAATTGTGATTTAAATAGTAGCTGTATACTGGTGAGTTAATACTGTTCTACTGTCTGGTAGATTTTTTCACCCATCTACAAGTCTTCATACAATTGTAATTCAAATAGTAGCTGGATACTGAGGAGTTAATACTCTTCTACTATCTGGTGGTACTTTCATTGCATCATGTCATATTGAATGTTCAATTCATCGTTACAATGAGGTACAACAGAATCTGTTCTTCGTGAATCTCAATCACGCGATCGGAAGAATCCTATAGCCCAGACATAGAAAGATCTTCACCCAGGAGCTTCATCGCCGTCAATCTTTGCTAAATTCACGTTCTATTGCCTGCACCATCTCGTCTACTAGCGTCAGCTTCATTCAACCACAAAGTGGAGCACATACCTCGCATTCCTTGGATCGCCTCAAACGCAATTGCATGGTTTGCTAGGAACTTGGCTACTATGCGCAAGCTCTGCTCCAGCTCTTGTCTCAAGCCTGCCAAGGGAATATCTCCTGGGTCCAAGTCCGACTCCTTCATGTTCACCACAAATGGCCTGGTTTTGCAACTCAGCGTCAACATTGTGTAACCCGCCTGCATGGCGCAGCTAATCAACGTTGGCATAGCCCGAGGAACCTCGTAATTTTGATATATGTACGGCAGGCTCGTAGGGGAGGCATCGTTGGTTGGGTTCGGAAAGGGAAGGCTATCAAGCAAAGTCACGACATTGATGGCGGCATGGACACAGATCACCGAGGATGTTTGCGCAGAGAACGGAAACTGGATCCCAAACTCTTGTATAGATGCTGGTCGTTGTTGCGAATCTGCGTTTGTACCGCATGCTTCTATGTCATCGTTTGCAGTGGGCACTGGGTGCAGGCCGGGCTGCTCAGAAAACAGAGGGACATCTTGAAAAGCGCAATATCGATGCAGTTTGATCCGCGCACTGGACCATCAGCATAGCCTAGCACAAGCGGAGTATACTCACCTGTGTAATTTGACCTCTGTAAATGACCGTAGAGCATTCGCGGCCACCAATTCCACGCAATCAGGCCGTGGGCTGTGGAATGATGATAACTTCTCTCGACACTCGAAAAGCAGCGAGGTGATCTGAGCATCAAGCTCAGCCATCCGTTTCGGAATCCACGACACGTCTCCTCTGTTTCTAATAGTATCGTCAAGATCAACGGCAAATATGCCAGCTTCAAATAAGGCCTGTTGGGCTTCGACACGCAATTTAAAGTCCTATGAAGAATAAGCACGGATCCTGTGGGCCGCATGGGAACTAACCTTGGGATATGGCGTCACAAAGCTAGGATCGTACACGTTGAATGATGCCGCCTGCAAATTAGCTACTTCCAATCGAGTCAATAGACACTCACTCACTATCCCAGTCACAGTTGCCAAATGACTTGCGGCCATATACTACAGAATTAGCACCATATGGATGGAAAGGATGTGCAACCAACCGTGAACCACCATGACCTACGTCGGGCCACCGCATATTGATCCTCTTCCAGCGACTCATGCAGTCCGATCTTGACAGCCATCCTCAGAGCCTCATTTACTAACCTGGCTGTGTTCTCCATGTTGCCCCGCTGGCCATACTCATAGAATCCCAGGATCGACAGTGCGATAATGCCTTCCAAGCACACGGGTACCTTGGGATGAAAGGGTCGCCGACCGATAGTATCCCTCAGGAAGCCGTCGAACGCGCCGGAAGACTGCAGCGGGTCGTAGTCTTTCGCAACGACCGCATACGCAGCCTCGGCAAACCGAAGCGAGACCTCCCTGCGTATCTTCACATACTCCGGTCGCGAAGGCTCCTTCACGTCCTTGTGGGGAACCAGAGCCATCATGGCCGAGATCGCCAGCGCCAGCGGGCTCGTCGGTTCGAAGCCATCGGGACCTAGCAGAGCTGGATTGTGGGAGACGGGAAGGCGCTCGGGTGGAGGTAGGATTGGATAATATGGATGGATGAAAATATAGTATGCATCCAGTCTGCAGCCGTATCAGTGGGATGGAAGACATGTGTTGTGTGTGTGTGTGTGTGTGTGTCACACTTACATATCCTCGTTGCTCCCGTATAGCTGAACGGTGTTGGCCAGTGGAGCGAGCGACCCCCGGGTTGTCTCGGCTGGGTTCCGGGCGAAGACCGAATCAAAGATCGACTCGATTTCTGCAATTGGCATTCCAACGCTGCGCAGCCCGGCACCGGGGCCACACATTCTCGCTAGTTTCCGCATCCATTCTGATGTCGAGCGTCAACACATTGGCCGTTGGCCGTTGGGGATATACCCACCGTTTCCATCAACAGTCGGTACCCCCGCAGAAGGGGCTCCTTTGGTTAGAGGCCCATCTTGAGCCGCGGGCGGATCTGGCATGACCTTGGCATCTATGCACGGGCTGAGTTTGACGGGCTGCTTTGGAGCCCCTGTCTTAGCAGTGAATATATAGGTGCTTGGGCGACGCCTGAAAAAACGGCCAGAACACACTTTAGGACCCGAGCCCGGGGCACGGGAGCGCCCCCCACGGCTGTCACGTAACCATCAGTCAGGATCAGCTCGAACTACTGCAGAGTGCTCCGGATAATCCATCGTCCCGGTTTTTCCGTGGAGGACTACGGAGTAGTCTTCCCGATTTAAGAGGAGTAGATAGATGGTAGGGACCTACCAGGCGTGATTGAAGCGCCCCCGTTTCACCCTTTGCCTAGCGTCGATCGGGTCGGTCATGGCTGCTCCTCTCGTTCACCACCGTCAAAACACCCGGACAGACGTGGGGTAGACACTGTTCCAAGCCATCTCCAGGCTGGCCAGCAGGGCGAGTTTTAGTATCGTGGCGAGCTGGGCGCTGCAAATCCCGGTGGATGGGCGAATCCCGAGGCAAAGTGAATCCGGGATGAGGAGGGGGGAAGAAGCGAAGCGAAACACCACGGCCCTCTTGGCACCAACGGCTAGGCCAGTCAGCTCCGCGAGTCATTCGGATTCAAGGTACGCCGCAGGGCTAGGAAACTCCTGGGAGTCAGAGGTACTGCCCGGGTACAGCAGTTGGGATTCCAGATTTGGGGGCGAGGGCCGGCCATTTGGCCAAAGGATGTGCCCATTTAGGCGGGCGGTGGAGCCGGCCAGACCCCGTGGATCCGGAAGATCGGCCCTCTCTGGTTGAGCTGGTTGGCGGCTACCCCTCTTCGCTTCGGCCGAAGCTGCAGGCCCCTCTGCTTTTTTCCCTCGGCACGTTTCCCTCTTCGATCTATCTATCGATCTATCTATCTTCTCTACTCTACCCTCTGCATGGCCATTCCCCGTGGTTACCGACAAACACCCTACTAATACCAAGCTGAAGAAACCAATATACGTTCATAATCACACTACGCCTGCATAATTTCACACCGATGCCCCGATGGAGCAATCAGAAAATAGTTCTCCGGCTTCATGCTCTCCCACGTCGCGCTGGGCGCCAATCGTACCCCCCGACATTCCCGGAAGAACTCGGCCACCGCTAGACGAAGTTCCATCCAGGCCAGATGGATCCCAAGGCAGCCTCGTGATCCGTGTCCAAAGGCAGAAAGCGCCTGTCTTGCTGCCTCCGAGTCTCGCGCATCCCCTGGTAGCCATCGAGTCGCATCAAAGGTCTCAGCATCAGGATACAGGGTCTCATCCCGATGGATTGTGTAACTCTGAGTGCTGACTGTCACGTCCTGGGGCACATGATATCCGCAAAAGACCCCTCCGCCATTCGGGACACGGCGAGGTAACGAGCCTGGGGCTGCTCCGTACAGTCTCAGGGTCTCCAGGAGGACCGCATTCAATAACGGCAGCTCCTCCAGCGCAGCGTCATTGTAGGTGGGGTCCACTCTACTGACTTCCTCTTCTAGATGGTGCTGGAGCGTCGGCTGCGACAGCACCGCCCATATCAGGTACGTCAGCGTGACTGCCGTGGTATCCGAGCCAGCCACGATCAGGTTGCCAGCCTCAGTGACCACGTCCTCCTCAGTAAGCGTGCCGCTTTCTTTGTCCGATTCGGTGAGCATCCCGGTGAAGACATTTCGAATGGATTTGCTATTTGTTCGGCTGTTCGACACCGCACGGCGTCCATACTCGGAAAGGTAGTCGCTGGAGCGGAACATGGCCTGGAAGGAAGGATGCGGAATATATCGCCCTATGAGTCCCACAATGGGAAGCTCTACATTGATCCCCCCGCCCTTCATCATGGACTCTAGGGCGTCAATGTATTTGGTTCTCTAACAATTAGCCTAGCACGGGTATGCGCAAATGATAACTCACTCTTCCTAGTTGAAGCATGCCGAATGACTCGCCAAACATCAAGTGTCCGCTGACGTCGGTGGCAAAAAAGGTCCACCATTTCAATACGTCGGATTTTCCGGTGGTCAACAACTCCCCTCTTATTTGTGACACGGATAACTGGGCCTTCTCCTTCACCACTGGTTCCCATGTCCGTCGCAACTCGGACTTTGCAAACGGGCGCGCAAGCAACTTCCTACGTGCGGAATGTCCCTTGGGGTTGCGCATGGCGAATATTCCGGGCTTTCGGTCAAATGTGGCTTTTTGATACCATGAAGTTTTCAAAAATGCCGACCCAGTCCGATGGATCTCCTTAAACTCTGGCAGCGACGAGACAGACACCTCATCCGGGGCGATACGAACCACTGGTCCATATCTCTGATGAAGATTGTGGATGAAGTAGATGCGCCTCCCCGTGATGATTGATATCTTTAGCGGCAGTCGAGTTGCTCTCGTGTACAATGGCCCGGGTACATGACGAAGGGGAGACCTGAGCAACTTGTAGACCAACTACATTGAGATCAGTCATATAGCTGATGGCATCATGCAGACCGCAGGTGATTACCTGTAGGACCCAAATTGCCACGCCAGTTGCAACGCATATCGCAAACCGTCGTTCCATATCGTGATTGCTCTTGAGTAAGGGTAAAAGGACAGTTTCAGGCAGAAAAGATTTTGATCGCTAGAGATTCAGGCTAGTGTGAGGTTTTTAACCCAGGTGATCCGGTCGCCATCACCCCGTCTACACTAAGGCACACATCGATACCCGCCGCAGGATGCAGCTGTCATAATCCTACGTAGACCTCTAGGGTTAATCGCTGCCTATCAATGGCCAGCTCGACTACTAGCAACACCTAGGATTCTAAGCCACAAGTGCGCACCACTTATCTATAGCTAGTTGGAAGAGATATGAGCGTGCGCTAGGTGAGATATTAATATGTTGATACCTTAGGTAAGAGATTAGCGTGCGCTAGTGGGCGAGGTGACCAATTACAGTTGCATCTATGAGGCTGGGGCTTATGATCCGGTTGTTTGTTATATGCTACTAGTCGAGTTGACAGTTCATAAGCAGGGATTTACTCTCTCACTGGTCAAATATTAGTGTGGGCCAATCCAGACTGCCCCTGGTATTCTAGCGCCATGCCCAGAAACACGTGTCCGATCGACAGCGGCTGAAAACGCGTTCAGCCATGCTTTTACCAACTCGCTTTGTTTGTAGTTTGACGCCATTGAGAAATCTTGTTCAAAGTTCGAGCTGATTGGGCAATGAGAATGCCAGCTTATCGCACGCGCAATGACAGCGCACAAAGCATCTGCCTGGACGAATGGGTCGGGCAGCTGATTGATTGAATCTCAGCCTTGCGGGGCATAAATATCCAAGACGAGGCTGATTCTTGGCCAATTTCTCATCATTGCATCTAACTCGCCAGTCCGCTTCTTAAGCTAGGATTCTAGTGCACGTCGAGGACACCAGCTGAACGCAATTTTATCAGGTTGGAGTAGAGTTGAAAGATGTCTACATGTTTCGAAGACGGTTCTCCTCTTCATCCATCAGAGCATCTCCAACGTTGTACCTTGCTGTCCAATGCATCGATCTAACTTACGATAACGACCGACCGACCCTCAGTCTGGCTAGTTAGGTAGATTAAATATCCTACAGAGCCACAGATACCCATTATCCTGGACATTATCACGATGAACAAAGCACAACCCCATCATAAAATCCCTCATCAACCATAGTCTATATCATACATCTTCCCCACTGTCCAACCAAACCACCCCATACTCAGCTTGGTTACTCTATACACTCCGTTCCATTCCTATTCGCACAAACCCAGTGTCCCACAAGCACTAAACCCCACTTCCCCCTCCAGCCAAACCACCTATATTCAGGTTCCTACCACCTATCTCTGCCCAGAACCCAATCAATACATATGAAAGACTAATATTTTCCATCCATCCCACCAAACCCGACCTCTCAACCCTCCCCACATCACACTATTAACCAAAGAACCCCCCCCCCCCCTCCTTCGCCGTCCCCAACTCAGCCAATCCAATCAATTACTATACCAATAACCAAAAATATATTCCCCAACCCAACCCAACCCAACCTAACCCAGCAAACCCAATCCCCCTTCCACTCCCAAGTCCCAAATCCCAACTCCCAACACCAATAAAACACCACAACCCAACCTCCACTTTCCCTCCCTCTTACCCCATTCACAACCTCGACCCTACTACTCCGTACCTAATGATCCTAACTCTTCACGTGCCCCAATCCCAGCCGAGGCTCGCTTGATTGATTGATTGATTGATTGATTGGCCGGGTATAGTATCCGATGCGTGCGACATAGTACATACTCTGTACATAAATAGTAGTACTTACCTCCGGCCCGGGGCAATATTTTACTTCACTAGCAGGCAGGCAGGCAGGCAGACGTCTACCCAGCTAGTACTAGTACGTGGTACTAAAGTACTAATTCTTCCATAGCGTTCGGTCTAATACTAGTAAGAATGACTGAATATATTTCCTGTATGGGAAGGTCAATGATTATGTTGTGGAATTTGAATACATACATATATATATATATATATGTGTGTGTGTGTGTGTGTTAGATGAGGGTAAGTATTACGCGTAGTATTTAATTACAATTATAAGTATTTGGAAAGTTGAGGTTGGGTTCGTTGTACGGAATTCATCAGAAGCCGAGGACGGGAGAATAGAGGGTAATATATGGAGGGTGAATCAGGTGGTTGGACGAGGTTGGTAAACGGTATGGGTGGATGTGCAGATGAGGATGGAGTAGATCATGGGATTTTGTTATGGGAGAGGGATTCTGGAGTCAAGGTTATTATGGGAGAGGGAGAATGGCAATTACAAAAAGGGGGGCGGGGGTAATAGTCAGGGATGAGGACTGGTTATACATTATCGATTAACGAGCTCTTGAAAATTCACAAGTTTGGTATCATTCCTAACATACAAAGTAGAAGAGAAACAAAGGAAAAAGGAAAAAAGAAAAAAAAATATGTAGTGCAACGTATATACAGGTACACATGATATGATGTACACAAATCATAAATCTCAGTCGGAGAATATCAATCGGACCGTAAATGTCGGGGTAAGAATGGAGGGACAAAGAAATGAAGCCCCGACAGGCATCAATAAAACGTATACAGTATAAACTGGGCGTAGCGTAGGATATAACCTGGGATCTGGCTATCGCCCCCACATCCTAGCTGGGTCGTTGCCCCTTCCGGCGGAACCAGAGTCTCTGCTGGAACCATCACTTCCCTCCGCTTCATCTGGATATGCCGGTTCGCTGGTAATCTCAATGGTAGTGTGCTGGTACACCTTGCCCATAGGAGACAATTCCACGCCAACCGTTTGCACAATATTGTCGGTTGAGCCATCACGCACGGTGTGGTCCAGGTCATCCTCCTCGTCAAGTCTTCCCTTGCGCAGGGCACTGATGTCCGTACGAGTGATTTTGGGATCCGCGGTGATAGTGGTCAGGTGATTGTCTGTCTTCCGGTTCCTGCTGCTGGCAAAGTGGTTGTAACTGCGATCATTACTCGGCTCCGAATCGATAATGAGGTTCCGCCGGGTGAGCGTGTAGAGAAGCGCGTCAACCAGCCCTGAACTGGTAATCATGGCACCGGCAACACAAAAATAGGCCACACTTGGCCCATCGCCTTGCGCAGTCGCCATTCGACCTGCGGCAAGAGGAAGAGAGAGGACAATGTAGGCAATCGGATAGATAACCATGTACCCGATAACACGGCGAAGACGCTTGAGACTTTCAATATGGCTGCTTCCCAGGATGGCAGACTGCTTGATCCGGACCCGTAGCTGGAACCACATGATAGCGTACAGACAGACTGTACCGAATTCAGCCAAGAAAATCCAGATATAGTGTGTCCAGAGACGGATCGATTCGTATTCTTCGCTAATCCAGCACTAATAATCCGAAGTCAGTTGATGGCCGTTCCTGAGGGAAGTAAAACCAGCAAGACACTTACCCAGGCACCTGATGGGATGAAGACGTAACGTCCATGAGCAGCAAGTGGGATGATGACTAGAATCGCCACAAAAACCCACAGACCAATCACGGAAGCAACAAAGGCCCTGTGACTTGGCTTTTTCCCGAGGGCCACTATAAGGAAGGTATGAAAAGCGATCGCGAGGACGAAGAGTCCACTCCCCGGGTCCCCAATCTGCAGCCAGAATCCCTGGAGAAAACAACCTGCCGTGTCCGCTTTGATTTTGTCATCTGTGATCCATTTGATGCATATAAGGAACGCGAGCGATTGCTGGAGATCGGCCAACACCAGGTTGTAAATGAGGATAATATATTGATTATAACCGATGTATCGGGCATACGATCCTCGCCAGAAGATAAGTCGGTAGCTGATGAAAGAGATCAGGGCCAGGGTCGCTAAGAAAGATAAAACTGCCATAACCGAGACTGCAATCAGGCCCTTGCGCTGAACGCTCGGTAGAGGATCGATGTCTAGGGTGATGCCATCCAAGCCATAGAGCGTTCGGCGCAACACATCTCGCCCCCCTTCATCGAATGCCCCCAACGCACTGAGAACTCGTACCGCACTCATTGTCGAAAGCTCTGTGAGATGAGGTGCCGGGGTGCGCTGCTGTCATTCTCTTCCGGCTCTGGGGGAGAAAGTCGCAGCTGGGCCCCGGAGGTAGGACGATGGGTTTTCGAAGGTAGGATTCCGAGATAAAAAATGACTGGCCGGTGATCTAGACAAGATTCGAAGTGCCAAACGTTCAAGAATTGGCCAGCTGCTCAAGGCCAATCTGAGTTTAATCCAAGGGTTAGTCCTTCGCACTCACTTTCCAGGACTACCCAGGGATCAGTCGAAAGGTAAAAGAAGAGGGGAAAGGGGACATGGCGCGATGAAAGCAGGAAATGGATGAGCCACAAGGACTACCGACAACTGTGAGTGGATTCTGTGGAGGGCAATCATCTCCTACGCAAAGCTTTTTTTTTTTTTTTTTTTTTTTTTTTGCCAGAATAGTCTAGATGCTGCTGTTCATCCGTGGAAAACCCGAAAGTCAACAACCCTCGACTACCCCATATCACGGTCTGAGCCGATGTAACCCGTACCGACCTATGAAAGGGAACCCCCAAGGTTGCCCCTCACAAAAGTCGAACCAGGGGCTCTCGGTCGGGAAGGTCGACGATACGAATAGACACATTTGACCTATAGTAGCCTAGCAGAAGATTCAAAGTGGTTCCTGAAACCTTGAAGTTTGGACGCCAGACCCGACGCCAAGCACAGGGGACGAACGTGGTTCTGGTTCGGATGTTTACTAGCGGCTTGTACGGCTTGGTTCCGGCAGCCTAATTTCGACCAGCGCGATGGTTTAGGATCTTCTGCCCGGGCTCTCGCCTCTTGCACATATGACACCATTTGTAATGGGTCCAATTCCAAACCACCATCGTCGGCTGCTTGCCGCAGGTGCAGGGAAGAAGCATTCGGGCGGGAGCTCGGGTGGAAAGGGGAGCATCGTGGGCTCGAGTGTTACCCCTGGCCAGAGGAAGCGATCGCGAGTCAAATTTGCACCAAAGTGATGTACAGGCAGTAGCCACTAACTGCGCAGTACCGCGGCCACGGGTATAGACAATTAGACACTGCGACTACTGACTAGCCTGTCAGTCGCAAAAATTTTGACCCCTCTTTTCATTCTGGGGGGAAAATTCTCTTGGATAGGCAGAAACCGGCCAGTCGGAATCGCGTTAGCATGACCGAGAGTCATTGAGGGAGCATTTGATTCCAGAAGCTTGAGGTCCCGCTTTGCTGATCAGCTTAGAAATTGAATCCCGAGGATCCACTTGGTTGCAACATGGTGTCAATCATCTCACTAGGATGCTGTCTGTTTGGGTAATTGATGACCTGGAGATAAGGAATAGGAAAGAATAATGCAGGGACATAACGGCAGGATCAAGACGACTGGATCACCCAAGCTTCCGCCTCCAGCAGCACTGGGCCTCGATCGTCCCTGCGGGAGCATCGGAATGCTGCTCCTGATCTCGCGGGTGCGATGGGGTAGAACCATGGAATGGCATGAGCACACGGCAGGGCCCCTCCATGGTGACTGTGAACTGGCGATATGCAATAGAGAGCCTCTGAATTCTGACATGGTAATAATATTACTGATGATTGTCAGTGCATCTTCCGTTGCCGTTATTGTGGATTTATTATTCAGCGCTAGACTGCCAGCCGCGGACAGGCTATTTTCGATACTGCAAAAGGACGAGGTGACGCGGCACACGGAGCAACTAGACAGACTCTGTCTATGGATAGTCATCTGTTATCTGATACTATTGCTGGCAACGGCACTGACATGGTCCATTTAGGGTGAGTATCGATGGACCGTGGGCATAATCCTTATTACATCTGGTCATCATGGAGCCGTTCCAGCAGTCCATTCCATGAGCTGTGTCTGGCATCTGCCTTGGGTCGAAGTGAGTGCGATTATGAGGTGCAACCGAGGTATTCGAATCACTAGCGAACAATCGACATTAGAAGGGCTAGCCGCCGAGAAAAGGGTGAGGAGATAGACACCTGCACATACCAGAACCTATCCTCCCTCCTTCTCCTGGCTCATCCGCCTGATCCAGAACGAAGACACAACGGTAGATGCCTAGGAAGTTGGTGGGAAGTTGGTGGGAAGTTGAAGCCCCGAGGTTTCCCCAGGTTGTAACTGTATTGTGTATCATGTACTCCGTAGATGTGACAGTACGGGTGGGACGGTCGCAGTGCCCACCAACGGTTTAATCAACGCGATACCAATGGGCCGGCGCTATTGCCCGAAGCAGGAAGGTCTGATACTGCCAGTCTGCCACGGCGGGCAAAGTACCAGCGACAGTGACACCGTAGCATCCATCATCATCACCCTCTCTCTGCCTCGGCCTCGGCGCTGTTATATGACCCCTGACTCAAGATTGGCCAACTAGCGGAAGTATTCGTGGATACTGCGCCAGACGATGCTATTCCATACTAGGTACAGTATCTCTGCAAGTGATCCGGCCAGTCATTTTGAAGTTGCTTGTGAGTTGTGACACACCTACCGAGTACGTTTGGCTAATGGCTGCTTCTATCGGCAGGGTGAAATATTGTCTCCGTTGAAAGCCCTGCAGACTTCGACAACACTGTACCTTCAGTATTAGGTTCTGCCCTTGTTCAAAGATGCCCACTATGAGAACGGCAGATCCGATACAAAATCTTTCAAAGAGCAGCGGTCTCCTTTCCAATATTGGCCTCAAGTCGTTCCCTAGTCGCCATTCAGTACCGATGGCTGCAACTCATACCGATCCCATTAATTATGGCAAATAGGGGCTACTACCTGGTTAACACTGGCTATTTACTTCGTCGCCACCATAGCAGCGATCAAGATGATTCTCGCCAGGATTAAACTAGCATATACTACCTCCTAGCCTCACGGTCCACTGTGAAGATCACGGACCTGTCCTGCCACACGATCAAGATGAAGACAAAGACTCCCACTGGGCGAATAGTGCTTAGGAGGTGTGTATCAATTGTTTAGCAGCGGAGCTACCACGCCAATGTATCAGATGAAGCTTTGCAGAGGAAGCACACGACCTGCTAAGCAATGCATCACAATGCATTTAGACCAGTCAAAGGATCAAATGAGATACAGACCTTCTCCACCAGACATCTTCGGATTCAGTCCCAGGCATTATTACACCACACAAAACCAAAGATACCTATATCATGTCAACTGATGTCATATAGATTGCCATTTCATCCGTGCAAGTCAAGTTCAGAACCTGACCGTCTGAATTTTCCACTACAGGATCAGTCGGATCCTCGAGCCAATGCGGCTGTTATCGGGAGGTCAGTGAGTCTGAAGGATGTAACACAGGGATCCTTCCGGACGGACCGTCAGGACCACCGGATTGTTTCCATTAGGCTAGAACGAGGTTGTCATGGCCGTTAAGGAGGCCCGCCTTTGTCGATCACTATTATGTGCTACCATACTTTAGGGACGTGCCGGCCGGCTCTGGCCTCTGCGGTTGGTGCCAAGGGATCGACGTCCGGCGCCCCTACGGCAAATTTCCACGGCTTATACCCTCTTTCAGGACTAGGATGCTTAATTTAGATATTCGCGACAATAACTTTATGTCCTTCGGGTTGACTTTGACTACTTTTGACGCATATGCCGCCGTGGCTGGCCTCAACAAGCCTGCCCCGGAAAGGGGTAAAATTCTTCACCTGTCGGAATTCTTGGCAGTCTCCAGTTTAATTACTTGGCAGCTCTGTGTCCTGACTCGGCCTGTCCCGTTTTAAGCGGCAGAGCCGATGGCTGGAACCATTCACCACGATGTGGACACGGCTTATTTCGACAGCCGAAGTCCCGAGAAATCGGTAAGCTGCTACAGTGCCACGGTGGATGTCGCTTATGAAGTGCTTATGCTGCGGTGGGTAAGCACTGCACCCTCACGTCTCGCATGAGTGACCACCATGACATCAGAATCTCCGGTGCCAAGAATACCCTTTGGCAACTTAGCAGACGTCGAGTGTCTGCATGAACTCTAGCAGTCTGGCTTACTACCTAGTGCCCTAGTACCTACTAGTACGTTGAGAAACCACATGGCTCCGTAATTATCCGAGAATTCTAATGGACCCAAAATGGACGGGTATTTACGACTCGCAGATGCCGAAATGAACCACTACTGTGTACCTACTACTAGCCGATTACGAATAGCCTACTTGATGTTTCCAGCGGACCCTGACCCTGGCTTACTTGTGGCTGACCTTACACAGTACGAAATACGAACTAGGGCCCAACTGCCGAATCCATACAACGAAGCTTTCCACGCCCAACTTGGCGAGTTTTGAGCCTCGAGTCGAGATGACACCAATGACAGCCTTCGGAAGGACTCCGTCGGTAAGGAGCCGAAAGTTGACTGGGATTTAAGTTTGAAGAAATTAAAGAGCGGGGATAAACTTCGATGACCCAGTACCCAAGTACCAGGGTTATGGATTTGGTTACTGGGGATTGAATGGATTGACTGTGCCCCTCTCATCCCAAGATCAACTTGGACATCCTGCCGAATGCCAATGATGAGCTGTGTTCACCTTACCGAGATCCTATATCAGATTAGGTCGACTGGGACGGGCTAGATATGCATGCGGCTGGAGATCCAAACTTGGGTGCACCATGGAATCGTCGAGTGGATAATCGTAATCAACCAGCTGATCAACCAACCCAATTCAATAAAGAAAATGTGCTGAATATCCCTCATTGAATGGTTCGAAGCGAATGGATATAGTGTGTATGAAAAGGGGCAGCAAGCAGGGTTGAACACGTTAAACATTGAATAGGAGTCGGAGTCGGAACAAGAGTCCGAGTACGATCTAGAGAAGTTATCCATATTGGAGAAGTCAGAGATGACGATGTAGAAGAAGAATTCTTCAAGTTAGATTCTCTTATCCTGGAATACGTGATTTAGGAGCGTCAATGGATACGAATTCCTAACACATAAAATCTATCTTCTACTTCATCGTAAAACAATAACCGAACGGAAATTTTATTCTTCTCCTTTTTTTATTCTTCCTATACCCATCGCTGTTAGAGTTTATATGCGGGGTGCAGAAAAGGGTACAGCCATACTCCATACTCCGTACTCCGTACATTGATTGATTATATTTCTTTCATCCTCAACAGTGAACATACGCCATTCCCCCTCCCCTCCCCTCCCCATTAACTTTTTGCCTGACGACGGCGGTTCGAATCCCGCTTTCCCCATCTCAGCACCCCCGCGCCTGCGCCTCCTTTTCTTTTCCCCTCCGGCATTTTCCCACCCACCCTTCTTCTACCGCAAATGCAATACACCAACTCATTCCAAGTCAGTCCCTGAAATACAATATCTCCCCTAATCGAGTCCCAATAAGTGGATACTTGACTTTCTACCAAATACCAACATGAAAGGCCGATGAGACTAGATCGATAGTTAAGTTACCTTCCATCCATCATGGATGGTAGGTAGATAGGTAGATAGTAGTAATCGGGATTGCTCCGTTCCGGGGTTTGACTTTGATATGCCTCTCTCTCCCCCTCTCCTGTCTTCTCCTCTCCCCACCTTCACTTAATTGGTATTTGGTGGTAAGTAATCAGTACTATTATAGTGTAACTACAGATGAATGTACCTTCATCATTACCTATTTCGATAACAAGCTATGAAGATCTATCTATCTATATGCGAAGTAAGCATATGGATATAACTGACCACCTGACTCCTCGACATACAACACCAAGTGAATTATTTTTCGTGCATCAATATATGTAGTAGAGGGAGTACGGAGTAGGTACCAAGCAGGAGAAAGAATTAGCCACCCACCCCCCACCCCCAGGGGGGCGGCTCTAGAACAACAAGCCTTCCAGCCCAGCCCCGTCCAGTCCAATCCAATCCAATCCAGTCAAGTCCAGTCAAGAAAAAAAAAGTATATATACCAAAACAGCGATTGGTTTAATTGAAAGCACCGAATCCAAGGACCCAAACAAAATACGAACACGGACCAGTTCCCAGTTACCACGTCCAATGGCTCCCTATACCCATACCTATCCTACCTATCCCACCTACCTAGCTAGTTACCTCATTAGTTAACGGTAGATGGATGGATAGTTTCTATTACCAGCATGGAGCCAACCCAACCCAGTAAGGGTGATGCTTTGTAGGGGATTGTTATAATGGCGCTATCACCTTCCTAAACTGGGCAGGTAGGTGTGTATGCGGAGGAGGAGAAGGTAGATAGATACACTATTCGGGGTTTGGGTGCTTGGTTCTTAGTTCTTAGTTCTTACTGGTCGCTGGAGTGGCCTAGTAGGTACTAGGTGCTAGGTCGATAGTAGGGGGAGATGATCAAGTGATGGGATTAGTAGGGTTTAGGTTTAGGTTTGGTTTGAGTTTGAGGCAAGAGATGAGATGAGGTCGATCGATATTCATGGTCGGAGGAAGGATCTACTAGTAGAATGAGGTAAGATAGGAAGGTGGGTGCGTAGTTATTTTTACGAGGTTGAACTCTGCGCCGTACTCCGTAGATGGAATATTCTCCGATGCTGGAGTAGGCTTTAAACTAACAAGTATGTCTGGCTCCAACTTAAACAGTGCATCGGATGATTACCGTAATGAATGTCTAGGCCGTCTCACATTTATTCTAGATGATAACTATATGCAATGTAGCATGGTATTCACCGTCGTTATAATCATAACTTCAAGCAAATGTACAACAAAGTCGTTGTCAAAGAAAAACAAATGATGGGATAGAACAGAGCAGGGAACATCGTTAAAATACATAAACATTAGTGTCGTGCATGTCATGTCATCAATCTGCTTGCCTGCATGTACATACACCAGCCTCTCGACCAGTGTCGAGTCATGCGTTGATACATCTCATCTCGTCGCATCATGCATTCGTCATGTCGTGTCGTGACGCTGAATGGGATTGGAAGCAAATAAAAAGCCACGAGGGCCTATGAGTTCTTTTATTTTCTTTTCTTTTCTTTTCTTTTTTCGATGGAGATAGCAGCCTATCATCTCCGCCGCGAACCCCGTCGGTTGTCGTATTCTTCTTCGTCTTCCTCTTCAACAGGCGCAGGTGTCCGTCGTTCGGTGCGGCGTTTTGGCCGGCGTCGCCGGTTGGAGCTGATGTTGCTGGCCGAGTCATCTGGGGCTAGCGAGACGCTATCATCCAAAAAGTCGTCGTCGCCGTCGTCCCATACGCCTAACCCAGAAGCCGGAGTCCCCAGCCGAGCCTCGACGTAGGATCCGCGACGGTTCTGGTTCGCAATCGACAGCCCCGCGCCACGTTCGCGGAGAGCGCGACGCACCACTTCTGCCTTGCAATGGAGGGCCTCAAAAGCATCTTCGAGTGCCTCCATGCCGAGGTAGATGTCCCGCTCGATCTCGGCCAGCGCGGCAATCTCCATCTCCTCATCCAGGGCAATCGGGCCGCCAAATGCCGCGGGAGCAGGCGACGGGGACGTGCCATACGGCTGACTGGCCGGTCGGAATCCTGGGTCAACCTGACTAGGTGTCGGGCCACGAGAGATTCCGCCGGTGGTGAATGGCGTGTTGGAACGGCTGTAGCTCCAGTGTGGAGGGGTCGAGCCGGAGGGAACGGCGTCTTCAGCGCCACTCCGTAGGAAACCGTCGAAGCGACCGGAGATCAAAATGTCCCACTCATCATCGCTGATTGCCGCAAGAGTAGCAAGAACATGGTGCATGCCCGGGTTGTTCAGCATATAGATAGCCGCTTCGGGGTCGCGCGGAGGGGACGTCAGCCGGTACAGCCGCTGGATGGCGAGAGACGACGACACCAATGGTGCTGGTCGGGGCCGCGGTTGTCCCTCCGGGCGCGGAGTAGGTGATGTAGAACTGATGCCGAGAAGAGAGGTAAACAGGGAGCGCTCATCGGGCCCTAGATGCGTCAAGATGGCAAAAGTGAGGGTCTCGTCATCAACCTCCTCGGGCGCGCTCGTGGCTTGGCCGGACTGCTCGTTGAGCCACTTGTCGACCGCAACCTTCGTCTTGCGCGACTGTCGAATAAAGTGGTCGCGATACTCCTCTGGTACGTCAATGTCCAGCTTTTGCATGGGGATATGTTCCTCGCCAGCCCAGTTGGCGTCGATCACAGACGGGTTGAGGATAAAAGCAGGCCAGCTAGGAAGCTCCCGACGGCCGGAGACGAGTTCCAGTACCTCGCCCCAGCTGACCCCCGGCGGACGTTCTTCCAGCGCCTCATGCTCACACATTCGGCATTGGCAACACTCGGATGAGATGTCACGGGCAAACACAGCCTCCAGGCGATCGAGCAGACGCCGCGCGACAGATCGATACCCGGTGGCAACCGCGATCGAGCCATTCTTGGTCATGACTTTGTGATAATCTTCCAGAAGTCGGTTAAACGGTTCAAAGACCTTGCCGGCCCCAAACTGAGGCTGTGAGGACTGGTATGGTAACGTTTCTGCAGCGCTGGAGCCAAGCAGTGATTTCGGAACTTGATGATTGAGGCCACCATTCTGGAGAAGATAGTCCACCTTCGGGATCGAAACTGGCACTTCCGGGGGAGGCGGCGGAGGAGGTGGAGCGCCATAGGCAGAACTCGCCGTAGGGGGACGTCCATAGTCATATGCAGCGTCAGCCGGGGTTCGAGTTCCAGACGACCGAAATGACATTGACGATCGCGTCTGGGTGCTCGAGGGTGGTTTTTCTGGACTCTTCGGTTTTCGAGAAGATGTGGACTGGTGAGGCGGAGCAATGGTGGCCTCTGACCCATTGGCTGAGTCGGGCCCATCACGTACCGTCGCGGGGGAGCGAGGCGGAGTGGCATGACTGGATGGCCGTTTAGGCGGAGCCGCTTCCTCTACGATTTTCGATTTGGTGGAATTCCGGCTGGCCGTCCGGGACGGCAAATCCGTGTCATGTCGCTTCGATTTCGTCGTGTCCGATCGTGTTGGTTTGCTCGTCTTGGACCCCTCAGTCTTCGACCGCAGACTGGATGATGACCGTGTAGACTCTGCTCGGATCCGGATCTTGGTCTTTGGCTTCTCTGGCTTCTCTGACTTCTCCTCCGGTGCTTTCTCTTCCTTGCTGCCGACTGTGCTTTCTTTGTGTGATTGCTGGTCCACGCTTGTCAATGGAGGACTCGGAGGCGCTTGGTTGTTGTCATGACTCTCTCCATTGGCACCCTCTTTTCCCCCCTCTGTCAAGTCCGTCGCATCGGGCGTAGGAATGTCCTGTTTGCCGACAAATTCTTTGCTATGGGCCTTGGAGAATGTGGGGTATGGCAGACTGCTCCTCGACTCGAGGAACGAGGCGGTGCCGGAGCGGCTGGCGCTGTCGACACCAGGCATGGAGGACCGACGCTTCTTGCGGGAATTGGAGGTAGATGTAGAAGGGGTTGAGGAGCGACCCGTGGGAGCGTCTGGGTCGCGTTCCTTGGTTGACGTGCGGGTGGTCGGTCCGTGGGACGGGCGATTCTTTCGTTGTTTGGATTTGGATGAAAGGGTCGAAGATGAGGAAGCTTTTCTCTCCCGGTCCCTATCGCGATCTCGGTCATTTAGTCTCAGCGGTAGAAACATGGTGTGGAATTGGGTGGAAGGCTTCGAAATGAGGTGGATGGAAGGTTGGAAGACGGCAAGAAGCGATGTCTTTCGTCCTTTCAACCCCCTTGTTTTCTGCTCTCTTCCCCGCTGTCTGATCGGTTTGTGTTTCGTGTAGTTACCTCGTTCAAAAAAGTACAAAGCAATAGAGTCGGCAGCTCCTAAGGGAGTGTCACGAAGAAAGGTTGTCGGATGAACCGAGTCGCTGTTCGTCTGGCGCTTAAGAGGTATGGAGGAATGCAACTCTCACTGGTTGAATGCCTGACTAGGCGCTTGTGCCAAACCACCAAAGGCGTTGCTGAAGGGCATGCAACATCCCGTGGGCGGCGGGCGGGCGGGGGAGACGAAAAAAGGAAAGCGAAGGGGGTCAAGAGGATTAGCTAAGTCCGGTAGCCAGAAGAAGAGGGAGAGTAATTCAGGGACGGTGCATAAGAAAAGAATCGAGAGCCGAATGGATGGAGGGAGGATTTTGCGGTGAGGGAGCGGCTGGAGGATTGAATCCCCGCAGCGATCGGTGGCCTTGGGATCCCGAATTTAGCAGCACTAGAAGGCCGGCGAAGGCACCCACTGACGTGGTGCGCCTGCATAGAAACCCAAGTCGTGGGATGATCGCTCGCTCGTGAGGTAATGGCGGCAAGGGCCACGCCACCGGTATGGGCAGGTCTAGATGCTGCAGATGGTGATGATGGTGATGATGATGATGGACGTGGTGACTGACAAGCACGCTGGTGGTTTGTTGAATCCGTATCAGTTGACATCCTGGAGGGGCGTGACAGATGCCTCAGGCAGACATTATATCGGCCTAAGGATGGACCCGATGCTGCCCGTGAGTCATTGGCTCTCACCACGGCAAGATACCGTTTACCCTAGGATGTAGCATGGCAATATGGTCATCCAGCAGGCTCGCATTGCAGCAGGCTCATAAACAATAACTACGAATGCTTCTCTACAATGTCTCATCCTCGTTGTTCGACAGTGCAATACATCAAAGGTACTATGTACTGTGTAGAATGGCCTCAGGAATTTGGGCTCATGTAATTGGAATATCCGAAAAAGTGATGCGATCAAAAGGGTATCAAATATATCAGCCCGAAATAAGTGTTCAATAACTCCCTCAACCTTCCTGGCAGGTCCAAGCCTAGCTCCATGCAGTCAATCCATTCGACGCCTTCTTCACCGGTGACATTTCGAGAACCCAATTCCCGTCCTCCTCGTGGGCCACTCCTCCCCGGCGTGCAGCTCGCATCACCCTTTCGCTCGCCGGGGTTCTCTTCCCCGTGTGTCGATCCCACATCCAACCCTCCTTCAACCACATCCATGTCAGGTACGCTCGTAACTCTTTATCTTGGGGCACCACCGACTTCCATTCGGGAGCAAAGTCCGTCGCTGCAGCCCCATGTCCTTTCCAGTCCGAGGCCAATCCTCGAAGTTCGTCACGGCAGAAGATCCTCCAGCTGTCCAAGGAATAGGGACCAACGCCAGGTAAATGAGCCACCTCCCAGGCAACGCGAGGGTCATCGTCAGAAATGCTCTCACCCGGGCCGATGTCGCGTCCATCTAGCCTGCAGGGGTAGTGAAGTTTGCGGTAGCGCTTTCCTTTCGTAGGCGGGCAGGTTAACCAGGTCCGGGCTAAAGTGATACACTTTTTTGCGCGCTGATTTTGAAATCCGAGACAGTGGATCATGGATGTCAGGGTGGATAGTTCTGCCGAAGCCATCGCCTCCGCGGTGGGGAATTGATCAAAGACTTTGAAGAGGACTGGAAGCGCAACGCCCCCGCGGGTGCGGTTCAAAAATATGGTGGCAATAAGCAAACGAAAAGGATCGTGGGCAAGTTGTTCTTGGACTAGTCCAAAAGACAGCGCATCGACGGGCGGGAAAGGGAGACAGGAATCGGGGTCGACCAGAGGCTTGGGAAAGAAGGGGGATATCTTCTGGAGCTTGGGACGGGGTGTTTTGGGCACAACAGCCTTGATGTCTTTTCCTTTAGTTGGTGTAACTGGCTCCGCAACATCAGACGAGGCCTTGGGGGAACAATCAATTGGAATATCATCCAAACCACTAGGTACATCACTGAGATCTGAATCGGTGGAAAGAAAATCGGATGCCAAGTTCAGCTCAGCCAGGAGGACCCGGGTTTCAATAGGGATCCGATTGGAGACATTGTTTTTTGGGGTATGCACATCTGCTTTCGTTTTCTGGGGAGCGATGAAATATTTGGACCTCACCTCATCGCCGGTGATTGAACTTTGCGAATCATTGGTATCTAAAAATCCTCCAGATCCCAAAAGTCCTCGTCCAAGATAGCAAGATCGTCGACGGTCACGACATTTTGTCCTGCTATTCCAAAGGCTGTCTTTGCCACACAACCTCCCGGCATCTCAGCTTCACCTGTGGACAATTCGATTTCTTCTGGTTTCGAAAGGCTTGCGCGAAGAACATTGTATTTCTTCTTCCGAAGCTTGCGGTTGTTACGCTTGCGTTTATTCCTTTCTTTCTTAGACAGCGCATGATCTTGCTGCGGAGTCCTGTCGTCCACGGACGCTCCAAGCTGTCGGGTTTCTGCAACCGAGGGAGCTTCATCATGAGGCAGAGATATCTGGGATGAATGTGTCTTGATATCTTTCTCCTTTCCATCACTGACATGATGCTTAGGCGGGGACTTTGAAGACGGCTGCGCGTCCATGGATCTTTTGCTCGGCGATTGCTGGGATGGGCGAGGTTCTGAGTTTTTCTTCTGCTTGGGGGAGGATAATTTCTTTGACTCAGAACCAGGTGGAAGGGAACACCTCTTTTCCGCAGCTTCGATATGCTCAATGAGAGGCTGTAACAAAATCTGTGATTCGGTCGGGGTATCTGCACCTTCATCATCACTCTTGCATAGATCAATAGTAATCTTGGGCACCTCTTCAGCACTTGCCGCAGCCTCGTCTTCTGTGACTTGAGGGTAACCCGCAAGAGGCTTCGAAATAGAATGTCTCAGATCCGGTACAGCAACATCGTGCCCGATACCATCACCATTGGGGATTGGCCCATGCGACATCCGCTTCTTCGAGATAGCCTTCACGTTCTCCTTGGACATTGTCTCTTGATCATCTCCAGTGTTTCGCTTTCTCTTCTTCTCCTTCTTAGACGACTTGGATTGACTCTCCTGGCTACTGGGCTCATCATGGATCTCATCACCGAACTGTGGACTGTCCCAATTGACAGGACCATTTCCATAGAGCTCAAGGTAGGTCCTCCTAACATACCCAATCAGTTGTTCAAGGTCATCCTCTTTCATGCCGACCGATAGGCTCTGCCGACGCAGGTCATGCACGAAACTCCGTCGCGCGGACCGTAGCACAGGATACTCGCCCTTCTTCATGAAAGAATGCGAGCTGATGAAGGTCAGCAGTTCCATCCTTCGATCTGGGTCCACAGACGCAAAGACAATATCCTCCTCAGAAGCGTCGTCTAGATTTCCGCCGGTATTAGTGGTTTCGTGTGCATCGGGTCCGCCCAAGTCCATGTCAGTCGAACTGTCTCTATTATCGTCATATCCCTCGTCGTCATTTGAATCATTCCGACTGATGTGTCTCTGCGCCGTCCTCTGGGCCTTGGAACGCTTTTTGGTTGGGAAATATGGCGAGTCCGCATATTCGGAATCTTTGCTGGTGGCAAGTTTCGAGACCTGGTCTCCACCGCTCCACATTTGGTCATCCTCTGCATTTATCCCATCGCTACCACTGTAGTCGTCGAAGCTGGTGTCGAAGCTTGCCTCGTCAGAAAGTATCTTATCCACTGTGCGTTGGTGCAGCTCGTCGAATGACTTGTAGAGGTCGATGTCAATTTGGGGAGGCGAGACCATGACCGAGGGAGACATGACTTCGTTGCCGCCTGCCATTGCTGCGGGTTGCCTTTGGGCAGCTGGTTATCTTCAAAGATGGCTTTCGTAGATGCCAGGTGGGGGGATGTATCGGATCGGGAAGTAGCTGTGTGTTGGGGTAGATTGCACGGTTGTATACGCATGGTCAGGAGTTGGAGAAGGAAGGATCAAAGGACTAACACAGGGAGTGAATCAAATAGTGAATGCTCCTCCATCTGCAGGAGATCCACTTACAGCAGTAACACCAATCCACCATATCCAGAAGCTTGCAACTCCGGCAGCCATGGGTGCGAGTTACAGCCACATTGACTGCGACAGGGGGTGATTCAACCCGGCGTATCTTTAATAACAATAGAATAAATATAGTTTAGATATCCAATTCCGAGAGACGATAGATAGAGAATTGTACTGCGTCCTTGAACGTCGAATGCGAGGCCAGTTGCAGACAGCAAAGAAAAAGAGAAAGGCATCGCATTCCTCCTGCTGCGGGCGCGCGACGCGGAACCCGACCGGGCGCACGGGCCAAGAGATACATCACGCCCGCCGCCATCTGATGTGTGCCCGCCCTGCTCTGTCAGATTCCCTTGCAGTCTAGAGTGTTGTTCTATTTGCCATATATCCAATCCGTGACAGCAATCATACCCACCCCGCATATATATATAGTCCAAAAAGAAAAAGAAAAAGAAAAAGAAAAAAGAAAAACTTCTCACAAACTTCCATCATGCGTGCTTCAGACAGCGAACCCTCCAGAGTCAACCTGCCGGGGCTCCCCGGCAGCATCAAAAGTTCCATTCGGCAAGACGCGAATGGCATGGGCTGTACTTTGACCCGGGGCAACCCAGGTCACATTGTGACCCCTGGCCGCCATGAAGGAAACCGTCTCATTGTCATATGAATACTCAAAGGTAACGTGGTTCGGGATAAGCTGATCGTGAAGACGTGGCTGGGCCAGGGCTTCCGCTGCTGACATGTTTTGATCCACAGCATGGATGATGTTTTGAATAGTGGCGGTGATGATTCGACTACCTCCTGCCGAGCCAGCGACGAAAACCACCGTCCCGTTAGGATGGGTCACAATGGCCGGGGTGCTAGACGATAGCGGGCGTTTCCCAGGTCGGATAAAGTTTGCCTCAGAAGGAACATAGCCAAACGAGTTGGACGAATTGGGGATCGAAAAGTCTCCACGTGATGTCAGTAACCGCCATCAGCTGCAGGATGGTGACACCTACCGTCCATCTCATTGTTCATTATGATACCCGTCTCGGGAACCATCACTTGGGATCCAAAGAGCAGGTTGATGGTGGTGATGGCAGAAATGGCAAGTCCCGAATGGTCAATCGTGGCGATGTGCGAGGTGCCCGGCCTAGATATGTAAGTCACCTCACAGTGTCGCAGGGTCCAAGAAAACCTACGTCTCAAGACTCTCCAGCCCCTCCGGATCGTATGCAGACACGGCCTGGGTTTGCAGATCGGAGATATTCCTGCGGATTTCATCAATGGTGGAATCCGCCAGCATCATTGCCTGATAATTTGCCATGTCATCGAGAAAAGATGGATCCCCTAGATTGGTTCTCTGATTCAAAGATTAGCCACAGCTCGAAGCTCCGGAGCGTGAATGCGCGTACCAATCCATATCCAAAACGTATCGCCTCATCCATCCGATGAGTACTTAAATTCAAAGTATCCGAGCCGAAAAAGTTCTCATAAGTGTCCAGAACCTTCAGTACATTCATTGCGACGATACCACTGGATGGGGCGGTCGTGCTGGTGATCTGATAACCGCGGTAGTCGATTTGGGAGACATTTCGGATAGCAACGGTGTAACTGGTCAAATCGTCAAGCGTCATCGTACCATTAGCGGCCTGCACCGCGTCAATCATGGTCTTGGCGATTGATCCGGAGTAAAAGGCATCTGGCCCCTGGCTTGCAATTGTCTCCAGTGTAGCCGCATACCGTTTCCGCGTGATGGTATCGCCCAGACCGAGCCGGGTACCATTAGGAGCAAAGTCGATGGCCCAGGTAGGGTCCTGAGACAAAAAGTCCTCCCCGTCCCCAACGGCAGCTTCCATGTAGCGGATCAGGTCCTGTCCGACTGGCCACCCGTCACGCGCGGTTTGGATCGCTGGCTGCACAACCGCCGACCAGGGGAGAGCGCCGTATTTGCTGTGGAGATACTCAAGCCCGCGCAGTTCGCCAGGGACACCACTTCAACCTTGTTAGCCAGGGCTTGCGCCTATACGACCCAGGTGCTCACCTTGCGAGGCCCCCGATCGTGGCTGCTTCCGTATTATTGTTGAACATATCCTCAAAAGCGGCCGCCGGAGCAGTTTCGCGGAAATCGATGAATTCAAATGTGCCATCAGGAGCCTTGACCAGCATGAAACCACCGCCTCCGATGCCACTGTGGTACATGCCTTGCCAATACTGTCAGCTCCAGGTGCTTTGCAAGTTATGAGGCAGTCCACTCACCAACCGTTCCGACACAAAGCATGGTTGCCACCATCTAAGGAATTGGAGTTAGCATCGCGCCGCATGAGCGACCGATCCAACTGGGATCCTTACCGCGTCAGCCGCATTTCCACCCATTGTGATTATGTCGGTTCCATGGCGACTGCAGATAGCACTCTCGCTGGCCACCGCACCGCGCTTTCCATCCTCCAACGCATCCTCCCGGACTAGCTGGCGAGTCACAAAGTCCAGCGGCGAGGTGAGGACACTTGGTAGCTGGATCACCAAGACTGTCCACAAGAGCGTCGACAGGACGGTGAATTTCACGAGGTGGAACATGGTTGGCCGATTGAGTCGCTTATCGTGCGATAAGCCCAACCGCGATCGCGCGACGGGGATCTCCAAGGGTCCGAGGATTGGCTGCAGAAACCCAGCAGATTAGGTACACGGTGGAAGAATGGCGTGATATCGCACGAAGGAGAGACGAAAGCGACTGAGTCTAAATACCTGCTTCTCCGCATCTTGGCTGCAAATGGGGCTGGGCTGGTCGCTCTCCATGTTACAAGAATTCGAATCCGGATCCGGCTGTGTCAAAGCGAAGGCGTAGAGACATCCGATAGCCTGGCGGTCTCAGAGGATCGGCATGCAGACCCTTGGGGGGTTAGATGCACCGTGCACAAACGAACAAAGACTCGAAGATCCAAACGAGCAAGCAAAGCAGAAAAGACCTGCCCAAGCAAAAACGAGGAGAAGACACACGGCAGGGGAGACGAGAAGAAGACAAATCCTCCCGTAAGGGAAGACGCCCAAGCGGTATCGGTGACGGTGCCGACCCGAGAGATAAGGCGCGCAGATGCCACCCTGCAATCGCCAGGACTCCGCATTCTTGGGTCATCCTTATCGAGCGCGGTTCCGCCAACAGGAATCCCAGCCGCCACCGCGGGACCCAGTCACGCGATGCTACCGCAGGCCGAGTTTGGTCATGCCCGACGGACTACTGGGTAATACGCACCGCCGGGCCTCCCCCAATCACACCGCGCCAGATCAGCCATGGTTCCCCGGATCGTCACTCGGATCCAACCTCAACTCGACACATTATTCCCACATTAACTTCCCCTGCGTCTTTCATGATGGTGGCCTTGTCGGGTCCATATTTCACCCTCACCACGGAATCGCGCTTCAGTCTTGCACCATAGCCCTCGCAAAAGCCGGTCTAGGGCTCCACCGCCTCTCTCGTCCAGGTTATCGTGTCTGTCCACATGGAGGGAATGTCTTCCTGGGATTGCAAGACGGTTTCAATGAGACGTCGCCCCCAGTCGCGGACAAACCACTTGTCGGAGAGAAGATGCAAACCAACCCCGTAGTGGAGAAATAGCACACGGGCCACCCAATCCCCGCTTTGCAAGAGGGCGATGTAGTCTTCGCTGATATTGATGGGCCATGCAATCACACCACCGTTGGGGCCACCAAACGGCCATCGTTTGATGGCTTCATGGAGAATGCCCCAGGTCCCTTGGTAGGTGCTCTGGTGTGGTCCGCCGAGACTCTTGTATTTCACTTGCACACCTTGCATCGATTCCATTATGGCACTTGTCAAATATCAGTATTTTGCCAGTTCCGGGTAAGGATGATGAGGAAGCCTACCTTCGTAATTTAAGTTGCGACTCCTGCACGCTAGGAAACATTATTATTCTGTTCGGGGTGAAGAGATAAGGGGGAGGATTACCTATAGGGGTTGCCGTCCTGATCGACCTCGTCATCCTTATACTTCAGCCATCCCTGCAAATCACCCCGATATTCCATGCCGTTGAGCTGTGTAAAGAGAAAGGCACATCCGGCGATGAGCTGGCGGATCTCTAAGACGTGGGATAGAGGCTCAAATGTTTGCCTGTCCTGGGTGACGCATGGGTAGGCTGTTGCGCACACCATGATGAAGATGGAGCATATGAAGGCTGGACCGCAGTTTTCGGGTGACATTTCTGCCAATACCCGACTGAACGCGGAACACGCTCGGTTCTGGTATTTGAGCGCGACCTCTAGCCACGATTGGTTATCATGCGCCTCTAGATAGGCCAGATGCAGAGCGGAGAGGGCTAAAAGACTGTCCAGCAGGAAGGGATGAGCAACTGCGATTCGTGGAATGACTACTTGGAAGTGATTGGCGTCGAGACGCCCTTGACAAAGGGTGAGGTAGGTCTCTGTTACATAGTGATGGAAGAGTCTCATCTCGAGCATCCTTGTAGATAGCGCTTCCCCGTCCGGGCCCGGAATCACGTCGGGTGGATCCTGGGGGGTGGACGCATGCTGACTATCGACTTCGCTGGATGAAGGATAGGTGCAATCCAGTCTTCGCTTTTTGCACAAGCCACATCTGGGTGTCCCTTCATCACACTATGCCAATGGTCAGTTAGGAAGAACATGTAGATGGAAATCCCATAAAAAAGGAAAAGCAAGTGGAATGACTAGCATGGTGATGCATACGAGTGAATTATAAAGGGAGCCATATATGTGGAAGAGAGGGGGAAGCCAGACCTTTACATGTCGTTTCTTACATTGCACGCAGCCCTTTCGGGACTTGGTATGACTTCGGCGTGAAGGCATTTAGACTGCAGAGAGTCAGAGACGGGGTGGAAAAATGACGTAGATGGTCAAGTACGAGTTTGCCTAGTCCAAAAATGAGCAAGGACGGTTAGGGAGTAGTGTATGTAGTATAGCCAAGTAAACACTGGTGCGGAGGGGAAATAGTAACAATGGCCACGGCACCCAGCGCAAGGGGGGGCCAGATGCAGCGGGGAATGTAGAAGTAAGTCGAGCCTTTAGGTCATTGCAAGAAATATCTACTGGAGACGAAAGATGGAAAGACAAGAAAAAAGATGGGCTGCGGGAGGTGATCGTCCAGGCCCGAGTGGATTGATACCCACGAAAGGTGATCGCGCCGTGCATTTTCGGGCGAGGCAGTTGCTGCCGAGCCAGAGGCTGGCCGGGCAGGTTCAGCCGGCCCGGCTGACTCGATCTGGTTGATGATTGGCCGGAGCGGGCGTGACTAATCGCTGTGCCTGGCATAAACCGACGCTGGATTATTCTTAGATGAGGATCCACCGATGGTGGTTCACAAGTAAGACAGATGGGTCGGTCTGCCACGGACATACCCGTCGTCAGTGCTTGACTGCTTGTCGGTCACTTCACCGAGGCAGCAGCATTTGGGAAACCACAGGCAGTCCCAGCATCCCCACCGCGACCCCGGAATACCTACCGAGAAAGTGATCGAGCCTGAGGCCTCCGGTTTGAAAGTTGCTGAATCTGCACCGCGGTTTTCACGCCGGTCTACGGAGTAGGCCTCGCGTTGTTTCTTCCCTATGCTCGTTCCATGAACGCAGCTTGCAGAGATCTGCATAAGCGGCGTTCCTTCCTCATCAACCTGATGCTTGACGAGATCAATCCTTCATATGTTGAGACCTCAGCAGTGGGGCGGCACTACATTGCACTACTGAACCGTTGCCTATTGGTACTTTAGGACTAGTGAATGTGACGCTGACTGTCACCGAGTCACAGCCTCACTGGCCCACGTGACAGGCACGGAGGGGCCTGGAACTACCTTGGGAGATGACAGGGGATGTGTGTTATTCCATCGTTCGGCCGTGTATGGAGTACTCTCCCCCCGCTTGGCATCAAAATGGAGGCCGATACCCCCTCATACGACCAGCGACTACGCATCGGGTCCAACCGGTCGCGCCGGGGCTGTATCACCTGCCGGTGAGTGAGGCACCCACCTCCTGGCTGCTACTTCTCAACTAACCTTCCACTGCTCACCCACAGGACTCGACGCATCAAATGTGATGAGCAGAAACCGGTCTGTCTCCGGTATGGTAGTCTTCCCGTCCGTGGGGCCCCCGCACTGACCCCGATGCAGATGTACGAGTACCGGGCGGAGATGCGACTATATGCCCATGCCATACTCGTTGCGCATCGCGAAGCAGCTGGCACAGATGACCGCATTCGTCGACCCGGTGGAGTCCCGAGCCCTGGAATTCTTCTTTCACAAGTCCGCCACCCATCTGGGCGGTTACTTTGGGGCCTCGTTCTGGAGTCGCATGGTCTTGCAGCTCAGCCTGAACGAACCCAGTATCCGCCACGCCATTGCCGCAATTGGCTTGCTCTATGAAGCGGAAGGGACTTGGGCAGCCCCAGTGACAGCTTGGCAAACTTCGCAGACCGACCGGGCCCTACATCTGTACAATCGGGCCATCCGCGCCATCGTCGATAAGGCCTCAGTAGGTATCGACGCGGTGCCCCTGGTTATTACGGCGAGCGTTCTATTCGCGTCCTTCGAGTTCCTCCGCCAGAATGCTACTGCGGCTGCTTCACACGTCATGAATGGTCTCAACTTGGTGTGGACGTGGCGCCAGCATAGAGACCGACCCAACCAATTGGAAGGTTCTCGAGCGCACTGGGTGGATGTTGAGTTGACTCCAACCTTACTATGCTTTTCTGTGAACACGTACGAGCACGCCGGGCTCAAGCACCTAATCCGTGCACCCCGGAAGAAAGTCCATGCCCTAGACGACCGAGGCCAGCCCATGTTGGGTCGGAGGTTTTGGACACTCCCCGGGGCGCGCTTAAGCCTCCTAGATTTGATCCTATACTTGATTGGGACCTTCCAGGACTGGGAAGAGCTGACCAGCGAGGAGCGGCTTCGGCGTCCACCCTTTATGAGCTTGGCGGATTCGGTCCGACAGGCGGCGGATCGATGGAAGGCCACGTTTGAAGCTCTGGTCCAACGGAAGGAGTCGACATGGGGGCCGGGAGAGAGAAACGAGCTTGATGTCACACGCCTGTTATGGTACTGTATCAGTTTAGGAACCGATCGGTACCGCATTGCGACGGAGTGCGGGTGGGATGATATGCGCGCTGTGTTCGAGGATGTCATCGAGATTTCCGAGCGCCTGCTCGCAGACTCGCAGCAATATCCCGACAAACTCTCCAAGACGTTGAATCTGGACTGTCAGATGTTATATCCTCTGCAGGCTGTCGTGTGGAAATGCCGCTGGCCGCACCTCCGGCGCCGGGGACTGGATCTGCTGCTGCAGATTCCGAAGCAAGAACTCGTTTTCTCGGCCCCAAACTACCACACCGTCTGCTCTCGGATTATGGAGGTCGAGGAAAGCGTCTTTCACCTGGCTCCGGAGACCGCCCCCAACGAAGACATGCTCCCGCCGGATCATGCCCGGGTGTACGACTTTGTAATCACCCCTACTCCAGCCACGACGACCGAACCCCTCGTCTACAACATCACATTCAAGACCTTCCCACATGGATGCAATGGCGCACCACTTTTCTGCACCGAACCACTGCAGCTTGTTCCTTCGCAGGCGGGGGGGACAATGATACCAGTTAATCTGATGAAACGTCGAGACTGGACTCAATACGACCAGACGAGCGACCACGCCATCGGGGGTGTCGAGGAAGTCTGAGTGTGGCCTATAAACCAATCTGGTCATCCTCGGAAACTGCACCGAAACTGTAGCGCGCTGCCGAATGCCTATTTGACTTGCTTACAAGTAGCCAGCCCAGCCCAGCCCAGCCCACCTTGCACGTCCACAACCCAACGCAACTCGTGAAATTAAGCCCTTCGCCAAAGCTTCCAACCAAGATGGAACATGCTATCCATCCATCCCTCAAATCGACCAACCAGCCATCCACACGTAACCTGCCAGTGACAAATAAAATAATCCTACGTCTGGATATCTGGCCCTCCTCCGACTCGGAATGAAAAAAACCCCGCGTCGATTAATAGCCCAAGCACTAACCCTGGCCGAAATTATCTGCATCTCTAGGGATTGGAGACTAACTCGTCAAGCCAAAAGCGAGTGTTGCTCTCAACTCGGTACTATCTCATCTGCACTGTATTTTCTAGGTGGTTACTTGATGCACCAGCTGGAGTAAAGGCATAGTTAGGGGTAGTGTTAACTTATTGTTTAGTCGGGCAGTCAGTCAAGCAATCAGGTTATCAGGCAGTCAAGCAGCCTGGTACTGTACTAGCATTTCAAACAACATATATTTTTGTTATTGTATTTTATGCCCACGGGCATGGGCATGGACATGGGCAAAGGCGTTATGTGGATATACCTACTTCACTTGCACTTTTAGTGTATTTGTTTGTTCATTTGCTAGATACAAAGTCTATATGATATTTAATTTAATAATAATAGTCGTATGCACAAGATCCAAAAAATAAGAAGAAGAAGAAGAAGAAGAATAATAATAATAAAGGGAATCTCAAGACTTTAATAGTAAAATACTCAACATCAACGATATAAACGATCCCCACGAGGCAACGTAACCTCCTGCGAAGTAAACGTACAATGAGCATATGTTGTCTTGGTCATTAGCCCAACGGCGGCTTCAGCCTCAGCCTCGGTTTCGGTTTCGGCTTCAAGATTGGTTGCCGCCAAATCCACCGGAAAAAGACCATCATCTGCTAGATTTGACGCAACTTCACCCCACATGACAGGTTTCAGGGCCGCGTCACGATCCCCAGTCGGGGGGTGACAAGCGGCGCTGATAGCGGCGCTACAATGGGCGGCCAAGGGCATGGGGGATTTGAAGGGGCGAATGGCGAGGGCCAAGAGGGAGAAGAGAGCGACACCTTCAAGGATGAGGATGATGAAGATGGCGATCGGGGAGAAGCCGCATCCGCGGGTGGATTCGGCCTGGTTGAAGTGGCCGAAGACGTCGTAGGCGGAGATGTTGACGTAGAAGAAGCTTTCGGAGAGGAGCCAGTGGAGGGTGACGGAGAGGAGGAAGAGGGGGAAGCTGTAGCGGTAGGGGAGGGAGAGGTAGTAGGTGGATCGTTGGTCGCCTTGGGGCCAGGAGACACGGAGGGGTTTGCGTTGGGTGGCGTAGTCGTTGTATTCGGCTGTGACGAGCATGCAGGAGAGGAGGGTGTTGCAGATGAAATAGAGGATGGAGAAGACGAGTTGGGGAGAGTTACTGATGAGAACGAGGAGGATCATGTTGGTTGTGGGGAATTGGATGTTGGTTTTGGAATCGGCTTGGCCGAATCCTAGGCGCCATTGCTCGGATAGGGACCAGCCGTCATATTGAATCATATTGTAAATGATAGATGAGATTGAGATGCAAAGAGAGAACCTGGCATGGTGGTTAGTGGGTGGGTTTTGATGGGCAGGAGACAGCTGACATGATCAAGGCAGTGGCCCAGCGTGCTTTACTGGCTGCTTGGAACCATAGTTTTCGAGTAGGTAATTTTCTCGGAGAGGTCTCCTGAGAGGAGGGGATCTCCCCTAACATGTGATGGGTTTCCATGGACATGTCAATTGGCTTTTCTGCGCGGTAACGGCGAATTCGCCGCCGGATGGAGCTCTTCCAACTGGGAACTGGCTCCCATCGATAGGGTCCCCGTGTCATGTCTTCGCGAGACAGGAGGCAACGGCCTTCAGTGGTGGGATCGGGCTTGGCCAGGAATGAGGATACAGCGTCGCCGACCCGCAAAAATATCTCGGAGCGGTCTGTCCTTGCCGTCAGATACATGCAAATCACCTTGGCGAGGTTGAACAGAATCACGGCGAGAGCGATGGATGGGCTGAAGAGAAGTCTACACCGCTGGGTCATGGTTTTTCGCATACAGTGGGAGATGGGGATGCTCGGGGGTTCGTCGTAGTAGTCGTAGGTGTCCCAGTCTGTACCCTCGGCCTTCCAGTGACCCTCTTCAATGGCCTCTTCTGCCCGGCTCTTCCCAACGATCTTGACGTAGTCGTATACCGAAGAACTGCCCTGGAGTGTGGCCTGGAGACTGCTGACATTGGAGAAGTACTGCCGCTCGGCCACTAAGATTAGAGTGCCCAGGTGCGTGTTGAATTGGACATTGTACTTCTCCAGACACTCGGAATTGCTCACGTTTTGGAAGGTTCCATTAAAGATTTCCGTCAGGATGACTTCCGGAGTGCTGCCTACTGCATCGAAGAAGGCGCTTGCTTCGTCCTTACCGACCAGGGAATCGGTTGGTGTCAGATCCTCGGGTACAAGGATTATGCCATAATCGAACCTCGTGATGGATGAAAAGATCACCGAGTTGTATCTACTGACGTGTTAAAAGGGATATCGCTGGGGTTGGTCCAACATCTACTGACAACATATGGATCGGGACTGAGCTCAGGAGCAACACGAGCCACAGGATTTTCCGCTTGATGGTCATGGCTCTAAAGTTGCGAAAGCTCATGACCCCAATATCCAGCCATCGACGTTTGCGATGAGCTTTGTCGACATCCGCCCGAGAGGGTCCCGACAAACACTGCATGGCATAGTTGCTAGCCTCCAAGAGAGCGGTAGAGAGGAGGTTAATGACGATATGGATGCCGGTTGCCCATCGACTCGACAGGGTACAATGCCCATTGTATACTTCGGTGGAGATCAAACTCCGTGTGTTGGCTGCCTGGGAGTAGCTGATACCAGCGGCGATGAGCGCCAGTATGATGTTCAGGATCAGAATGCCTCCAGCCGTCCAGGTACCGACGAGAACTCCCTGGATCCATTCTTCGTCGGGTGGGCGCTGCACCGCTGATGTTTTGCTAAACGGCAGTGAGAATTGGGTCTGGATTCTCGTCCATGCGGGCCGTTCCTCATCCGATTTTTGAGAGGATATGGATGCGTATTTGATCTGGTCGAGCCATTTCCACGATTGTTGGGGGGATAGCGACTTGACTCCCATGCTGAGCCAATTCCTCAACCACTCCAGATCGAAGGGGGAGAAGAGAGGACATATTCACAAGCCAAGTCTTTTTAGCACAGGCGAGGCGATTCACACCCCTGGCTAGATGACTCCAGTGCCATGCCCGGATGGTCCTAGCATGGCCCAGGTGCGGGCCGGCCACGCGTATACTCGCAAACTGGTGCTCGCTTGAGGGTGGGGCGGTGGATTTGGCGATTGTGCTGCCTGAGATGGAGTGGCTGTATCATGGCTGTCAGCAGCAAGAGGAAGAAGATGGGGGAGGTGCAGTGTAGGGTATGCTCATGTGCATCAGATAGAAGGGAGGTGATTGAATTGCTTCGAAGCCCAGGATCATCAAGACAGGCAGTTCGCCAAGGGAGGGAGTCCTCAGGCTAGTCAGGCACCCGATTTTAGCCACCCGCTAAACGATGCCCCAATTCAAAGCAGGAGAGGTGAATGAGGATCCTTTATCATGCAAGAATCATTACCTGGAATATAACCACTTCAAATATACTTACGAATGGTTGTTACAGGTCCACTTGCTCATATTAAGGGTGAGGATAGCAGCTTTTCCATTCTTAACGTGCTCGTGTGCTGTAATTCTAACAATATATATATCTTTCCCGGGAATGATACGAGTTCACAGAATACCAGTAGTAACTTAGGGATTTGAAGAACGGATACCTTTCTATAAGAGTGTCTATGCCAACTCTGCCCCGTAACCGAGGCGACGATCTTCCCAACCAATGAAAGCCTGTAACCTGGGTTGTTCCCGTCCCGCAATGAGCTGTCCCTCGCAACCTTACCTGTAACTAATTGTGAGCTCCGGAAGGGAGTGGGATTCAAATGGCGTCTATCTTGCGAGCTGCTCTGAACGACATTCGCCGACCGCGACTGTCTTCCAGAGCATGCTCGACCGTTGCACACATCATCCCTGCGGAACCCCCGATCGAGGAAGAAACCTTACCCCATTACCAAGCGGCGCATTACTATCCGGTAAGAATCGGCGATGTGTATCACGCCAGATACAAAGTGGCGGGAAAGCTCGGGTATGGGGCATATTCAACCAGCTGGCTCTGCCGGGATCTCCAGTGCGCCACTCCCAGTCCAATCTACACGGTATTGAAGGTGTCGACCTGTTTGCCAGATTATCCCACGGCGACCGATCGAGAGTTGAGAGTCTACGAACACCTGGCAAAAGTGGATTCTTCGCATCCGGGGCAGTCACTGATCCGCCAGCTGGATGATTCATTCGACCTCCCGGGTCCCAGCGGGACACATCGGTGCCTTGTTCTGCAGCCGATGAATATGACCCTGCTGGAAATGATGAGAATGAATCCCAGGCCGTTTGATCTACCTCTGCTGAAAATGACAGTCAAGCGACTTCTACTAGCCCTTGATTTCTTGCACACGGAGGCTGAGGTTATCCATACTGGTAGAAACCTACGCTCTGTGACCGTCGGATTGGGAACTGATGTCCACTAGATCTAAAGACCGACAATCTGATGCTCAGCCTAGAGGATAGCTCCATGCTGGCGGATTTTGCGACTGCCGAATCCGAAACCCCAAGTCCTCGGAAGTTGATTGACCAGTCACGTATTATTTACTGCAGTCGAAAGTTTCGGAGGCCCACAGGAGGCAGAAACTACGGTCTTCCAGTCCTATGCGACTTTGGGGAAGCAAGGATTGGCAAAGAGTCAGGGCCTTTCGTCCAACCACACATATATCGAGCGCCGGAGGTGATTTTTGAAATGCCTTGGGGAAGCGCCATTGATATCTGGAATCTTGCATGTCTGATGAGTCCGGTGCTGCCAGCGTTTCGTGTTGCTGCCCTGCTTTGCTGATAATGGATTAGATTTGGGATCTGTTCGAAGGGCAGCATCTGTTTGGAGATATCTTCGACTCTAGAGGTGGCCATGATCCGTTCAGACATCTGGCAATTATGGTAGCCTTGGTTGGACCACCCCCGAGCGAATTCGTGCGGCGTAGTGAGACGGCGGAGCAGTGCTTTGGCTCGAGTGGTTGGGACCCGCTTCCATTACACACCCTTTCCTATTGACTCCGAGACTGACACAGTTACAGGTGACTGGATCGCTCACCATGAAGCGCCTGTGCCCTCTGTTTCACTTGGGGCCCTGGAAAAGCGGCTTAGTGGCCAGGAGAAAGAGGTATTTTTGGCCTTCATTCGGTCGATGTTGGAATGGATGCCAGAGGAACGCAAGACAGCCAAACAGCTGCTTGAACATCCGTTCTTGTTCTAACCGCAGTTACTTTCTTTCGTAACTACGTTTAGAAGTCAATTCTGATTGACCAACGTCCCACATAGCACTCTTACTCTTCCCAGATCTAGAAGCCGATTAACAATTCCGCAATGTCTATTTGGATTACCTATCAAAGTGGAGTTCTCTCTTCCGCGTCTTTGGCATTGATATTAATATCAGCCTGACCAAATAATATATTACATATTAAAAGACGCCCGTCATAAGCTACCAGATAAGGAGCAATAAATCCGAGCCTGCTTCAACCCATTTAATCAATATTAATATCCTCATGGCTGAGAATCAACTCGACCATGGCCAAGTGCCTTCTCTATCTTACTTACTAATCACAGAGGATGATACCCATGATAACTGTAGATCTTCACCTTCACGCCGCGGCAAAGTATCATATTGAGAATTTTTGTATATCTCCCACACAAACCGCACCAGCCTCTCTAATATATAATAAAACATCAAGATTCCTCTACTCCAGAAGCAAGCTCACTACAGCTATATCTCATCCCCAAATAGCGTTCATGATATAACGGAGTGATCCAATATAAGTTAGGAATATTGTTTGAGATTAGCGCCGTATATTACTACTAGTATGAGTAGTAACAAATGAGATACATACAATCCAACCCCAACCCTAAAACCAATCCAGAATTCAACTCGAACCCACCATAAGGCAACATCCTCACAACCTCAAAAAAAAAAAAAGACAACACCAAATAAAAGAAACGCCATTCGCACCTAATCCAACCCCTCCTGCATCCCCTTCACAACCCCCTTATTCCTAACATATCCCTCATCCTGGTTATCAATAACACCGCTCTTCTCCAACAAATCCAACAAATCAAGCACATAATCCTGACAATTATAACTCGGGATCTCGTTATGTATGACCGTCTTCTCAGCAATACTGCGGATAGTCTGTAGATGAGAAGTGTCCACATCATACAGATATATCATCTGAATTAGATCATTCGAGGCAAGGGGATTGGTTTGGTTATGGTTTATGTCGAAGCGGTATCGGTTGCTTGAGCCGAGGATTTGGAAGGTGAGGTTTTTGGTTTGGGGGTTGGTTTTGGTGTTGGTTGTGGAGAGGGAGAGGGACCAGTGTTTGTATATGCTTTCGCCGATGGAAATGGCGATGGATAGTTTGGATGTTGAGGTTGAGGGTGATTTGGATAACATTTTGATAAGCTTGAAGATCACGAAGGCGAGGCGAGGTGGATGGATGGATGGATAATAGCCAGCCAGTGAGTGCTAAAGGTAGAGTAATAAGTAACATTCAAGACCATTTGATGATATGATATGATATAAACAAATAGATAGGGAAGTACCAGATCAGGATTAGATAGATCCCTTCTATATAAATACACAGGCACTGTACTGTGTATGACACATTGTCTCCTGGGTAACTAGTTAACTCGCGTCATATTCCCTGTTAGTGAAGGGTGATACAGTTGGGATATTCATTGCCGGGGTTAGACTAGATACTAGACCCTAGCCCGGTTCTATCAGACCGGTGGCATGTAGGAAAATATGTATTTGGAATTCTTATTAGATGGATATATAAGCTATGATTAACTACCGATGTCAATGTGTGATTTAGTAGAATGAGACCCTTGTCACCAAATCATAGATAGGTACTCCCATTTAGAACAACACCAACCATAAAACCAAATACCCTAGGAAAACAAACCATCAAAAACAAAGTCTTCTTAAGCAGTATTTCAGATTCTCTATGCTAGTGCTTTCCCTACTACTTGACTAGGTAATCAATCTGTCTTGTTGGACAAGGTCTAGGTCTATAGAATCATATGCAGAGTACTCCGTATTTTGTGTTTTGTTCACGATCCTGTTAAGTAAGGGGCGAAAGCATTTATTTGTTCACAGATGATATCTAGGGCTTATTTGGTTCAAGGTTGTTTCTAATTACAATTACCTTTCTTTCTCTTTCATTTGTACTCTTGTCCTCGTCATCTTTCCGTTAATCCTAGCCACTGGTGTCCGTTGGTGTTGACTTTGGGTGGTTCGGTATCGGTGAGTGACGGACGGCTCTGATATGTGATGGTTTGACGGGAGAAATCTACTTAGTAGATAGATACAGAGGTAGAACTTCTGCTTTATATGTATATCATTTGAAGATGCTGTAGACGGAGCAAAAATGCTTCTTCACAGCGTTATCATGAGAAAACTTTTTCATCGATTTGGCATCTACGTCCGAAGGGCATACTCACTACGATACTGATGAGAGTTCTACATACTGGGGAGGGAGGCAGAAGCCCTAATTGCTCTCATTCCGGGCTTAGTGCGATCTATGCAGCGGATCGACGAGAGCTTGGATAACATGACAGCTGATCTTGCCATGCTTTGTTGGTGCGATTGCTGCCTATTGTCGTAGTGCTGTCTCGTCATAGATGGTTCGCAGGTGTTGGCATCCGAGGGCTTTCTGTATAGATAGTAGTGTCAATCAGCATCATTCTGCTCCTCAAGGGGTTGGTTTTACTGTCTGCTTCACGAGCCCATACTAGGAGCCTCCCTGAAGAACATGTTGCATAGATGCTGGTGCCTTCCTCATTCTCGTCATTCGCTGACCTATCACCCCTGTCACAGCAACTGCTCTTGCGGCTTCAAGCCTCCATCGTAGTTGCCTCGACAGTCGTCTCTCTGGTAGCGTCCCCCGTCCCCGTCCTCCGTCTCAGTCTGATGATCTCCTCTCCTCTTCTCTCCTCTCTTTTTCCTCTTTTTCCTTTTTCTCCCCATACCGTTTGGTCCCTTGATGCTAGTATCGTGTTCATTCGCGTTGCGCCCCCCTTCAAGCCCACTCTGTATTCAGCTTTTAGCTCTTTGCTTCATGCACCCCTGCCTTGACCCTTGCTCTTCTCGTCGCCTCCCCTCACCACCTTCTTATCCGTTTTTTGACCAGGGTGTTCAGATGGCTCGCCTCTGTCTCCCTGGGTTGCCCGTCCACAAGGCCCCTCTAGCCCCCCGGTTCAAGACCCAGCCCGCATTCCACTCCTTTCCAGTCCCCCCCGTCGCGCGGTTCGTCTTTCGCCGGAACTACGAGGTTCCTTCCCACTCCTTCTCGCCCGTTTCGATCCCCCGAACAGGTGTCCGCTCCTTCAAGCCAGCTTCTGGCGACCGCTCCTTTGCCAAGATGCGAATTGGTTCGCGTCTCCCGGTTCCGGTAAGAACATCCACTCCTTCAACTGTCAAACCTGCCCCAGCTGCCACTGGGGCAGGGCGCTCGCTAAAGCCCTCCCTTTCCCGTCTCGAGGAAAGACGGGCAGCTCGACAGGCCCGATCTCGACCCTGGGTTTCGCCCAAGTCGCAGAGTCAACACGAGTCCCTCGAGGGACACCGGTCGATGCCTCGCCCTTCTCCCCCGATTCGCCCCAGTCACTCGCTTCCCCCGACTCACCCTAGTCCCTCGCTCCGCCCTGGTTCGCAACGGCCCATCGCTCCCTCTTCGAAGGCTCAAAGGGCGATCAGACTGATCGATGAGGTTCTTGCCAAGTCTGCTCTGGCTTCGGCTGGGGTAGGTGGACGCAAGGCCAAGTTGTTGAAGTCTGTTCGTTTCGGAGAGACCACCGTCGTTCCTGTTTCCCGTTGGATCGACCGTCGAGAGAACGTTTTCCCCGCCCCGCTTGCCGCCCTCGGTCACCTTCAAGGATGGAAAGTCACGCCACTATCGAAGCCGGATGAGGATGGTGAAACAGAGAAGTATACCACGTATTGGGGTTCCGACTCCTATATCATGCTAACTTCTAGTCACTCCGCCTCCGAGTCGTGTGGTCGTTACGGCTGCGCGTGGAACCGTCTGGCCTGCATTGCAGACCAGCGGCCCACGTGGGGTCCTGCAACGGTCTTCATGGCTTGGAACAAGCTTCGAGAGCAAATCCGACAACGAGGAGGATACCGGCTGTAAGTTGGTCCCTGCTCTGCGCTGTCTGTCACTCGTTCTTTTTGTTTGCTCACCCACTCTCCTTTGGCCCCTGACTTCCATTCACCACTCGTTTGTACCTGTCTTCTCTTCCTTCCATTTGAGGGGGCCTGGCTCTGGTCTGGGGGATCAGGCCATCCAGGTCTGCTAACCGGGTAGCAGCTCGGGCTGGCGTATATCCTGCTGTGGTATTGGTGGCGCATTGTGCATCAAAAAGAGGTAAGACCATCACCGGATTCAGAGGGCATGTACTGACGATGGGTAGGATTCCAGTGAAGAGGGTTCCCTACCAACAGGGGTAATGACGCACACCTGTACGCGGGAAGTAAGACGTAGCCCCTCGCCTGGGCGCCAGCAACCCGCCGTTCATCCACCGCCGTCGCCGCCGTAGCTCCGAGACAACCGACACGACACGACACGACGACGACGACAACACGACAACACGACGACAACCGACTGACAACTGACGATAACTGACGACAATCGACTGACGACGACGACACGACACGACACGATAACCGACTGACGACTGACTGACGACTGACGACCGACAACACGACAACCGACGACGACCGACCGAATGAGCTACGGCGGTGGCGGCAAAGGGACCTAGTGGAGGAGATTGGAGAGGTAGGTTCCTTCACATGTTGATTTGCTCCTAGTCAATTAGCACATGCTGACAGCAGAGGATGAATAGATGGCAGAGGGGGGATACTCCAGGGGAGTTCTGTTAGCTGGAGGATACATGAGAGAAGGTACGTTGAAAAACAACACAGGAGATGGAGGCTAACGAGCAATAGGGAGATTGTCGGGGAGGGGCGGAGTGATTGGTTGGGCGGAGCGGAGTGGAGCGGGGATGGACGGGAGATTGCGGAGGACGAGGATGGATTTGGGAGTTACGGTGTTTGGTTTTGTCTTTTTGCCTTTGGGTTATGGGATCAGGGATTGGGATTGGGATTGGGATTTGATTTTCTGTTTCGGAGTTGGCCACGGTTTCGTCACTATATCTCTTACATTCGACACAGCCCGGAGTTTCGGTTTGGATTTTGGATTGTTTGGATCTGAGGATCAGAGATTGCCTGTTTTTAGCTAGTTTGGAATGGATCGTCAATGCCGTTCCACTGAGGTTTCATATAAAGGTGTAGTTGGGAGGGGACAATGGACTGGTTGCAATGGATTCAAGTATCAATTCAGTGATATCACAAGCACAAACCAAAGTAGAAGATAGGACGCGCCAATTTAGAAGAACAAAGCCAAACAAAGAACTCAGACCAAACACGCGATGCAGTTCAAAGCAAGTAAATCACCAACGCCATGTCCGTGTATGCCTTCTTTTCTTTTCCTCGACTCCATACATCTCCATCTATGCGGTTGCAATCAACTCATTCCACAAATCAGCCGCATCCTGTCCCACTCTCCCAGTGAGCACCACCTGCTGCTGCGCCGCCCAGCACGCATCCACGGTCTCCTGTGGAGCCTGGCACGGACTCGCCAACCGATTACAGATAAAGCCCATCAGCGGCTCAATACTGGGCGAGGTGTTGTGCGGGAAGTCCAGCTCATTGTTCGTCGTGAACGACCAGTTAGTATGTCCATCGAGGGCATATTTGTAAGAGATGGTCGGGGCAGTACAGGCTCCGTAGTTTGCTGCATCTGCATCTGGGGTGGTCGTCGTGCCCGTAGATGTAGCAGTAGGACACTGGGTAACTGTCACTGCGGGGGGTGTTGTCGTGGTTGTGATCGTTGCTGTAATCACGTCCGTCTCGGTTTGGATGATGGTTACTTGCGGGAGGGTTATGGTTGATGTGGATGTTATGGTTGCGGTGATTATGTCGGTTTCGGTTTCGGTCTCGGTCTTGGTTTGGGTTTGGGTTTGGGTTAGGGTTTGGGTCGCTGTTTGTGTTTGTGTAACCATGGTGGGCCCGCTTGGAGGAGAGGAGGGAGGGGTATATGTCGCTGTCGCTGTTGTTGTTGTTGCTGCTGTGGTGGATGTGGCAGTGGCCGTGGTTGGGTGGGCTGTACCGGTACCGGTACTAAGGGTAAGGGTGATTGTTTGGGTAGGCCTATTCCATATCATATTAGCATCATCATCATCATCATCAACCAAGATATTTCATATATCTTAGATAATAAGGAAGAAGAAGGAAGAAGGAAAGAAGAACCACTCACCCTGTGACCGTAACGGCACCCTCCCCCCCTCCAACAACACCATCTCCTTGATCATCATCCCCGTTGCCATCACCACCGTCCCCGTTATCATGATTACAAACATAGCCTGTGTAATAACCGTCGCCATAAGCATTCCCGTTGTTAGCAGTGCTGTCGCTATCATTGTCATTGACCGGGGTGCAGCCCTTCCAAGCGGTGCTGGTCGGAGCAGTGCTGCTGCTGGTGGCAGTGGGAGTGGTAGTGGGTTGGTGTGAGGCATTGATGGTGGTGGAGGAGTTGACTTGAATGTCGGAGATGGAGAGATTGTTGCCTGTGACGGTTATGGAATCCGGGTCTGGGGATTGGTTTGTGGTTGGGTTTTGGTTGGAGGGTGGGTTTTGGACTTGGGATGGGGTTAGGGCTGTCGGGCGAGCGAGGAGAGGGATGGGGAGGGCCTGCAGGAGCAGGATGGTGGGGAGGAGCCACGGGTTGTGCATGATGAATTCTTTTTGCAGGGGGGGGGGGGGTGCTGTGTTTAGTGTTGAGAAGATATAGATGTAGATGTCTTAGAGAGGTGGAGTGTGGTGGTGCTTTAAATAGAGTGAAAAGAGGAGTACGAGATGAAGAGAAATGTTCACGGTCACAAGTGAGAGCTCATATGATATCTGACTACGTTCACGGGGATACAATATCCGTTTTATAGTGAGACAGAATCCATCTTGTCTCTGTTACTTCATATCAGAGATGCCAGCATGTAGGATGAACGCGGCAATCATTCAAGAAGAGATTGTATGTAAAAGGCATGCATGGGCTAGAACTCCCATGGCTTAAGGCCAAGAAAAAAAAAACCTGATATGTTGTCTCTGAATCCGTACAGCTTTTCCTTCGCAGGTGTGAATCGACCGGATGAACACTGTGATTGATGCCTATCTCGAAACATGCCTCAGAATCACTGGCCTTGGAAACTTGAACAATGGCGACGAGACCGTCTTGTCGACGTGGACATTCAAGTTATCAACAATGTCTTTGTCAGCCGCTTTCGCTTCTCCATCGGGGTCGGCCCGTTTCCGGTCCAGAATTGACATTCTCCGAGTCATGCCGTCGCCCTTCCCGGAACCAGAAATGACTCTGGCCGCCACAATTGTTCATATGGTGACCTAGGTCGGGCGATGGTCATTTTTTTTTTCTTGTTGGGTGGATTGTGAAGGAGGTCGAAGGGGGTCTGGGGTTGGGGTTGGGGTTGAGTTGGGGTCCTCGTGGGGTCCCGGACGCGGATAATGACGTGCGGCGGTATGCCACTCACTCTGTACTATACATGGGGCAGTCAACCAATGCGGCTACTGTACGGAGTAAGCAGGATCATCTGAAGATCGAGACAATATCATAGTGATGTCTGATGGGTATTCGGATCGGCAGCATTGATGTCATCCCCCCAACAGGGCACACGTACTACGCTTGGCGGGTATTAACTTCATCCCCGAGGACTGATGCAAATGTTGCCACTGCGATTGCCGCTCTCGGTACAGCCGCTTTCCGGCCACGGTCCCAGGATACCACCAAGGCAGTGATCTTCCCCGGTCTCAAGTTACTCGATACCGTGTACTTTATTACTTCGCTGCGGTAGTAAACACCGGGCAGATAGGAGATGTGACCAAAAAATGAGCAAAGACAGGAAATTTAAACAAATCCAGAAACCCGAGTGCCTCCCGGACGTAGTATTGAGTGAACAGCAGAAACAACCAGAGATCCCCGAAACGCCAGCCAATGGTGAAATGGGCAATATGCAGGACGGGAAATTGTGTACAAGGCAGACAGGAAGGGGGAAAGCAGGCCCGAAGCTGAGCAGGGGCCAGAGGACCGAGCGTAAAGTCTATAAGTAGAGGAAATAGGACAAGCCAGGCTAACACATATGTACCAAGACATGCGGCGCCAACGAGAAATCAACGGATACGACACTTAGACAAATGACCCAAACACCCTCACTCCCCCGCCAAGTAAACCAGGTAATGGCCATGATGTACTTGCCTAGGGTGGAGTCGGGGTTTGGCGAATTTCGGGTTGATTGGACCGTGGCTTGTCGCGCGTGCGCATGTACATCCCTTCGGACTGGGTTTCCGTGGGGTCTATCGAACGGGGGATCGCTGGTTGGGATAGGTGCTGTTGTTGTTGGGCAACAATCTCTCGAGCGTAGAACTCGACAAGCATGGTACCGTATGCTTCCAGCTCTTCAACAGAGATCGACAGCCGAAAGTCGTTCAACAATAAGAATTGAAGTTCAAGGTGGTTGAGTTCAACCAGCGGAAGTCCGCCAACCTGTGTTTCGTGGTTAGTGTTTTATTGAGACAACTGATAGTGAAGAAATACCTTTGCATAGCGGGAATTAGTGTAAAAAACGTCCGAGAAGAATTTGCTGGCACAGGTTACGCCTGCGATAACTAGCCGGTGGATGTTGAAACTATCGACAACAAAAAAGTGCGAGAATTGATCCTCTTCGTCCTGGGGTTGCAGAGAGGGCGATATAGACGCCGGAGTGGACGGGTCCTGCGCCGTGATTCCAGCCGAGGATGGAGGGGTTACCATGGGCGACGCGTGTGTCGGTTGTGTACTTGACCGCTCCGACGACGCTGGTCGCGAACCATCCTGCACGTGGTCCCAGCGACGCCGTAATCGGTCCAGTTGGCCCTTATTGACCAGTTCCGTCATGCGATCAAAGTACACCAGCAGACTGAGAAAGACTTCGTAAGTCGTAGGACAATACTTATGAATCCTCGTCAAATAGCTGAGGATACTAATGCTGGGCACGTTCTTCCCATGAAATGCAAGCACGCTGGTGGCTTGAGGGCTAAGGCTGGTGGTACCATCCGGGGGAGGAATATGTCGATGAACGGACTCGTGATGCATGTCATTGGTGGTCGTGATTTTCATCAGGAGCCCAGCAACCATTTCGATTATGTCCGTGACCGGCATGGAACTAATCTCGTACTGGCGCTCCTGGGTCCACTGCCCCGGGGTGCGATCCCTCTGCGCGAGGAACTCTTCACTAGCAAAGCTTTGAATATGTGACAGATCACGGACCTTGATCCGACTAGGCGAGCTGGCCTCAGATCCGCCCAGCGAACGGAGGGACTGGAAGGTTGGTCTCAGCTGGGGTGAAGCTGGAGATGACTGACTCCCCGTGTGTGGCGCCGAGGTAGGTGCATGGTTGGCGCCACCAGCGGTGTGAGGTGGATGCGCGGCTGGGTGAGAAGAGTCCGGGCGCGATAGATGGTTAGTGGTCGAGGTCATTGAGGCTGAGGGAGGATGAGTATAGGTTGAGCCCGGAGTGGCTGAGGACGCTCGCGTGGATGGGTGGGAGCTGGGGTGGGAGTGAGAGGGCCGGTTGATGTAGGCCGGTACATCATGGGTTGTTGGGTGGGAGGGAAGGCGACCAGAGCCGGCGGCGGAGGTTGACGGCGGGGCTGTGGATGAGGTGGGGGTGTTATTGGAAGAGGCCGATCTGGAGCTGCCCGTCTCCAGATGAGAGGCCGGATGAGACGAGGACCGATAGACTGATTCCGAGGAAGTAATGGTGCCTCCCAACATGGTGTAGGAGGTATCCATATAATCCGACCGCGGATGATTGACGACGACCGATCCCATATCAGAGCCGACGGGTTTGGGGAGGGAGAGAGGGAAGATGCGGGTGAGTCTACTGGAGCCGGCGGCCGAAGGTCAGCGCGATACTCACTGGCTAGTGATGAGGGGTCATTGGAGGCAAATAGCAAAACAGCAAAACAAGGGAAGGATTGATTCATTGCACGGCATAGCGGGATAGGCGGAGTAGAAGAGGGAAGAAGATACCGCCAAGTAGTTCGAGTTCAGTCAATGGTCCAAGGACGGGGAGTCTGGATCTGGTCTGGCAGATGGCGGCTTGAGGGTCAAAGAGCACTGAGGGGGGAAGTGCGCAGAAGGAAGAGCAGGGCGTAGAGCACGAACCCGACCCAGGCCTGAAGCGGGAGGGAATCACAAGTGATGGACGGCAATGGGATGGTCCATTGCGATGAATCAGCGAGTGGAATCCGGGGAGAAATGGGGAGGAGAAAAAGGAGATAGGGATGGAGTCACGGAAATAATCAAGTTACGGGAGCTGGCAAGATGGGCCGGAGGATAAGGGATGGGGGATGGGGATGGGATGAGATTAGGGTGGCGGAGATGATGGGAGTGGATGGATGGATGGATGGAATGGATGGATGGATGATGCAGGAAGGGAACAAGACTCGAGGCCCGGCAAGGTTGGGGGTCCACCCCGGGCATTCCCTCCCAAGTCTCAACTCTCGGTGTTTCAGCACCTCCACTTCCCTCCCAATTGATGGATCCAAAAAGATTCCGATTAAAGGGAAAATTCAAAGAATGAAAAAGGAAGATCCGTCTAGACCTGGTTCCTACTGACGACAAGACAGGGAACAATGCGACCTGACGATGATATGATACCATAAGATGATCCATCATCTTGTCCTACTGCCTAGTGCCTACCCTACCTAGGGACTAGGCTCTCATCCAAGGACCGGTCAATCTACTCGGTCCAGCCTGCACCGATGGATCCTTACTGATAGGTACTTAAGAGGTCCTTAGGAGGTTCCTTGCAGCGATATCAGCACGACACCTTACCGACCGCGCCAGATGGAAAGCGTCCGTCATGAGATGGAGTAATAGCCATAGCCACGCTGGAGAATCGACTTATCTCATGGCGAGAGAGAAATAAGGCGAGAGACCCCAGTCCCAAACCAGATGGTCGCAGCCAGGATCATCCTCCGCTTGGGCGCAATGGGCGAATGGCGGCTCCTCAGCGGCGCAGGTGTTCAGCATCGCCGGTTGATTGGTGGCAGCGTCGGATGCACTCGAGACGATGGCAGCCGTCATTGCCTCCGACCATTTTGGTGCCCCCCTAATTAAGCTATCGCCCTTAGACTACTGGGTCAGCGGCGGGGGAAAACGAACTAGCATCGTAGTATTAATTCACCTGGGATCAGGTATCTACCTAGGAGTAGGTGGTGCCATGCCCGCGTGGGATACACGGCGTAGGATCTAGCCGATGTCCCGGATAGGTGACCCCCATCCCCCATCTAATCGAGGATGCATGGTGACGCCTCAACAACACAGTAAACCGGTCAAGTGATACCGCAGACCAAGCAAACTATATGATGAGGAGAAGTGGCTCTAAATAGCCCTATCAACCACCCACCCTATCACACGCCCCCATATTCCCCGGTGAAGATCGAAGCTCCCACTCTGATAGACACCCAACGATTCTGATAGGCGAGAACGACATCTACGGAAGAACCGAACAAATCAATAGATCAATCAGCAGCTAACAACTCAAGTCATCGTCCCGTATAGATACATTCGTTAATTGGTAACGCCCGGTCCGGTGTAGCCCGTGTCCGGCAGGTAGAGGTGCCGCTGGGCCCCTTGAGACGTCAGCACCACCAGTCGGATTACACCACCCGAGCTGCCATCCCACTTGATTGCTTCTGACAGCGCTCCGCGAACGAAATCGATGCCTTCTTGCTCCGTCATGTTCTCCCTCCAGTGCGTGTCGCAGTAGCCATAGATATAGGTCGATCCGGACCCGCCAATCGAGTACGGTTGCTTGTGGAGGGATCCGCCCAAAGGTATCGAATACACCTGACCTCCGTGCTTCGGATCATATCCGGCAATGATAATACCGGCACTGCGATCTTGGTCAGCGACAGTTACCGGGTTCAGACCGGAGTGCCTTACCTTAGCATATCCTTGTTCTCGTAACATAGCTCCTGGAACAGTGCGGCGGCAACCTGGGTACTCGGAGCCTCATTGTTGACGATCGAATACATGTTGAGATGGTAGGACACAATATCGGCCACAGCCTGGGTATCCGCAGCAGACCCCGATCGGCAGCACCAGATCGTGTCATGCACCTGCGTCAATTTGTCGGTGACTCGGTTGGCGATGTATGCTCCGGTTGTCGTTCGGCTGTCTGCGCCCAATATAACACCACCCTGGAAGTTGATAGCCATACTGTTGTTGTCAACACATCGGACTATGGTTTCGAAGCCGACCACAACTTACATCGAGGTTCCTAGGCTGTCTTAGGTGTTAGCTATCGTTCACTAGTCTCCTGGGGCATACGGTTGCGCACGTACTTCACTTCTCCCTTCTTGAGATGGTTCATATCAACATGGATACCATCTACCATAGTCAATCAGTTCCTGTCAGCGCATCACTAGATTGCAGCACGAGACCACTAACCTTCGCCGAGCATCCCCGTCATACCGTGGCCGACCATGGTGTCGATTGAAATTGAGAATGGCTGTATAAAATAGTGATGGATGGAAAGTTTATGCACTGGAGGCAGCGGGATGATAAGATGGAAGGGGGATGGGAAACAACGAGGTGCAGCGTTACTGGGTACGGCTGGGTGGGTTATGAGCTCTCTGACGGAGCTCAAGGCAGGCGAACGCGTTACGTTGGCAGCTGGAGCTGATTCCGCCGGGCGGTGAGCGCCGCCACGATCCTACTGGGCGGATTGTCATTCCCCCCGCAAGCCTCCTGAACGACTTCCCCCAGCCATAGAAAGTAGCCCCGATGAAACGAACCGTCGCATTATCTCCCGCTCCCAGGCTGCAGGGTATCTCGCCGGATCGCGACCCTCATCACTGGAGACCCCCATTCTCGCGCTTCCCCAGCTGTTCTGTTCCATAACCCGAGCAATTCCGCCAGCTTCAAGTCGCAACACTCTTATCTTCGAGCTACCCTGCTTGCTACCAGCCAGTTTACAGCTATGTCGGAGTCGCCGCCCCCACCGTCATGGAGCATCGCCAGCATGGCCAACAGTGCCGTCCAGTTCTTGCGATTGCCCGTCCTGGCATCTTCTGGAATAGCAGTTGTCGCTAGCGGTCTCCTGTATTTCAAGCAAAAGTTCGTCTTACCACGACCCCGGTCAACAAGGATATCAGTGGCGTTGCCCAGGAGCTAACCCCCTTATGCAGTGAGCTCATTTATCCTCGCAATGTCCCTGTCGATGCACGCACCAACGTTCCCAAACCACAACAATTCGGCCTCTCAGACTACGAGGATCTCCAAATCCCCACTCCGGACGGAGAGTCGTTACATGGCCTGTTCATCCGTCCTTCGCGCAAACGCACAGCCGAAGATGTGACCGTTTTAATGTTTCATGGAAATGCCGGCAACATCGGGCATCGGATTCCCATCGCAAAGGTCCTTCAAGATATCCTAGGATGCAACGTGCTGATGCTGGAATATCGTGGGTATGGCCTGTCGACGGGAACGCCGGATGAAACGGGCTTGAAAGTCGATGCGCAGACAGGGCTGGATTATATCCGACAGCGGGCGGAAACCAAAGACAGCAAGGTTATTGTGTATGGTCAGAGCTTGGGTGGAGCGGTAGCCATCAATCTGGTCGCCAACAACCAAGATAATGGTGCGATCGCGGGTCTCATCCTGGAGAACACCTTCTTGAGTATCCGCAAACTGATCCCAACGTATGTTGCTTGCCAGCAAGGCGATGCGATCATGCTCCCTGAATAAGACCATGCTAACTGACTGCTATAGGGTCTTCCCTCCTGCTCGTTACCTTGCCCGTTTTTGCCATCAGTACTGGACCAGCGAGGATGTTCTGCCTAAGATCACGCAGGTGCCCATTTTATTCTTGAGCGGATTGAGAGATGAGATAGTCCCGTAAGAACCCCTGGAGAAAAGTGTACAAGCCGGATCTCCGCACATCACTGACACGCTGCTGTGACAGTCCATCCAATATGACTCAGCTCTTCGCTATCTGCAAATCCGACCGCAAGCTTTGGCGCACGCTTCCTAATGGTGGTCACAATGACAGTGTTGCCGAACCGGGTTACTTCGAACATATCCACTCCTTTGTGATGGAGGAAGTCCTTGCGAAGGGCCAATGAGTCGCCCGCTTTTAGATGGCATTTCGGCAGTTCTGCCACCCAGCCGTCTTACTCTTCGCCCTCCGGTCGCTTTGATGATGGCAATAGTTTCCTGCTGCCGTTTCTTCGCAAAATGTCGACGAATTTATGACTGCCTTTGACCACTTTGCGCGTCTTTACAGCATCTCGTCCGCAAAGCCTACTGTCTGCAGTAGTGTTAGAAGCGAGATTCTTCTAATAACTTTCCCAATGCGGTGTGTCAACGAAGCCGCATTTTTTCTGTTTTCACCCTCGTTAATTCCTACATCCTGCTACCAGACTTTCGTCCATTTTTGGTCCCTAACTGGGATCTCCTAATTGCGTCGAAGCATTGATCCCTGCCCCTGTACCCATATCAATCATGCTTCGGCAACCACCTGCTTGCCATTTTCCTGTTAATGCTCCCTCTGGAGCCTGCCCTTAGTTCTGTGCGATGATATCTGATGTTCTAGGCGTTCCTGTTCTGGCACTTATCTACCATTCTGCTTCCTGATCCGGTGTTTGGCTTGACTTTCATTTGGCCGTATTGACTGGATGCGCTCATGCATTTATGAGTTGAAGATCTATGCGTTCCACCTAGATTTAGGGAAGATCTGACGGTCAATGTCATCCTTTTGTCAAGTGATTATACTTTAGTTTGGCTTGAAACTGTAGAAAGTGCATAATGTGCATTACTGACTCATCAGCCAGTGGCGCCGGATGTAGCTGCACAACTGACGGCCCCACGTGGATAAACGCCGAGAACGTCGGCCGCTGGCACTCACCAGAATGCTCATGCCATGCAGAGTTCAATAGTCATTCAACTCGCTCGTTGCTGGCAACCCCAGCTCCCTAATTCCCTCTTTCCGCAGACTTGCTTCCGTTACTTCGCTGTATCTATTCCATTTGTTTCAGATCCCTTTCTCTATCGTTCCTTCTCTTGTTGAAGCTGGACACGAGTCCCCTAATCCTCGTACCATCATACCCTAGACGGGCCACTTGGCGATCAGCCCCCGATTGACGGCATTGATTTGCGATATCCCTGAAACCCACCACTTCGTACCCACCATGGCAAATCGCCAGATCACTCGGCGCATTCTCATCAGCGCCGCCATCTCTATCTTCCTGCTCTTCGTTTTCTTTATCCGACCTGAAGGGCCCCCTAGTCCCGCGATCCGTGCTCCTGGTCACCTGGAGAAGTCTGCGCAGGCCGTGGTATCCAAAGATGATCTCACTAAGGGGGAGGTCGTAATGCCCAAGCTGGGGAACGCAACCGCAAAGTACGCCGAAGTCGGGCTTCCAGTTTATGAACCATGCTGACCCGTGGACGCCAATCGCAGAGCGGAATTAGGTCGTGCGACGTGGAAGTACTTCCACACCATGCTTGCCCGGTACCCCGAAGACCCGACGGAGGAGCAGCAGGAAACTCTTCGCTCCTTCATCTACCTTTTCGCACGACTCTACCCTTGGTACATTGCCCCTGCCGTTACTTTACACTTGTTGCGATTACTGACTGGAACTAGTGGAGAGTGCGCTTCTCACTTCCAGGGCCATCTGAAATCGTACCCGCCGCAGGTTTCTTCGCGCAACGCAGCTGCAGGATGGGGCTGCTTCATTCACAATGAGGTTAATACCATGCTTGAAAAGCCCATCTTCGACTGTAATAACATCGGGGACTTTTACGACTGCGGGTGTGCCGAGGATGCAGAAGGCGAAGAGGACGAAACCTCAACGGGCAAGAAGGGTCAGGCCACCACTCGGGACGAGATTGATGGCGATGATGCAATCCCGCCCGTCGAGATATCCAGGGAACCGTTAGTCACTTCCTTGCACCACACTACGTGAGAGGATACTGATCAGGCGATCTAGGACCACGCGGGGTTAAACAGAACCATCGAGGTTTGGGTTTCCCATGCACCCGGCTGCATCGCAGGTCCGGTACATTCCTCCCCATACTTCTCTTTTCTACCTCACCAGCGCAGGATCGCTGAGTGCAATGACTGGGATCAGTACATTAGCGTATACTTCACTACTCCGTACAGTCAGACTCATTCAAGTTCCGCATACATCATACAGACTTCGTATTCTGCATGTGAGCCTCCCTGACCCTGTAAGCACACGGACATTCCGGAGGTGGCCACTTGTTCCACGCAGAAATACCTGCAGAAGAGTAACAGGAAATCTGCAGTCGCACAGATGTAGAAGCAGCTTTCAGGAAGTCCTCAATAGGTTGCGAGTGATGGCCAGGCGGCCGGTAAGGTTGCGAAGGTATGCAATGTCGAGCGCATGACTACAGCGACGCATCTGACTGGCGCGGCTGACCAAGTCTAAAGTGGCGTATTGCTGAACACAACAAGGAAAGATTAATTGCTCACGACCGCCACCACAAACCTCTTCTCACTGCTGTGCCGTCTGCAATATGAGGATAGCCAACAAGAGCCCGGCTGCGCCGGCGACAAGGCTGAAACTCGTCTTCAAATAGATGAAACATTAACACCTTAGGATGCTCGATCCTCGATTCGCGCGCGGCCCGGGCCACCAAATAGAGCGTCGTTAGCCAGCGCCATCCATGACCGGAGCCGGGGATGTCAGCCAGGGTGCTTCGCTTGGAAAGTTTAATCCAGTAGACTGACGATCTCCCCCTCACTGACCCTATGGGAGCGGGAGTTATAATTGTCCCTAGCTGGCGAAGACTTCGTATCGGAGCTTCCTCATCATGCGTAGGATCGTATCCCCTCCACCCAGACGCTACACTAACCGAGCAGTTGAGGGCGGGTGAAGCTGGTTGGTGACTGGCTGAAGCTCCGTTCTTGCTGCACAGCGTCGGGTCTCCTGATGAGTCCGTGCTGGTGTTCGAATGCGCAAGCGCTGCACCTTTGGCTTTTTTATCCACGGGTCATCGCACCAGCCATGGCATGGGGATCCTGGACCTGGATGAGCGAAGGTCCGTTTCAGCTCGGGGTAGTCAGGCCAATGTCAACGGATGGAAGGCGTAATGGAAGATGATGCCAGGTCCAGAGAACATGTTGGATGCATTTTCCAGTGCAACTGTTCCCAGGAGAAATGAGAAATAGATCCGATACGAATTGAGGGCTCGATTGCGGGGTGGGCGTCTGGTGCCTGATTCCTCAGGTATGGAATCCTTCTGGACCCAAGGTTTGTTGGTCTCGGAAGGGATAAGCGCCACCCAGACTTGACTGGGGACTTTTTTTTTTTTTTTAAATTGTTTTGAGCCGACTGGAAAAGAAAAAAAAAAGTACCAAGAGGCAAAGCAGGGGGAACTTTTTTGTAGGCGCCGAGTGCCTGGGATCTGGCGCCGATTTATTTATTTGGCCTGGTTGCTTATTCTGCTTGGGCTGTCCGACCATCCCCTCGTATTTGTTTACCATCACCACCGCCGCCATCTTCTGGATTGGATTGGACTTGTTGGCGCGCAGGGATCCATTCGTCGCCAGAACCCCATCGCTTGGTCGATTATTCCCCGACAGGTTCACTGCGGGTCCAGACGAACTAGTGCCGTCCTCCTTCGCCTGCTTTTCGTCTTTTTCTGATTTTCTACTTTGAGTTCGCATTATATTACTGGGGCAGTCCCAAGTCGCGCAGCCACTCAAACCGATACGTCGACTAGATCGCGGGGTCATTCATCATGGTTTCCTTCTCCTGCGAGGTGAGTTGTTCCAATTTCTCGCTTGTCACGAGCTGCTCCCAGCGCGACATCGGGTCGACGGTGAATGCTAACTCGCTGCCTCGGTCTTTAGGCTTGCGGTGATATCCTCACCAAGAAGAAGCTCGACCCGCATCGCAACCAGTGTCGCGGCGCCTCCTACACCTGCATTGATTGTATGGTGCACTTCTACGGAACCGAATACCGCGCGCATACGGTACGCTCCCTTCCACCGAATCATACTGGGTTTCGCCTTGCTGTTGTCTGATTGGTGACGATAAAAGGTTCATCCGTTGTCGGGATAGCGGAGACAGTTCTACGGGCTATTCACTATTGGACTTGACTGACTTGCTCTTTCTTAGTCGTGTATGTCTGAAGCACAAAAATACCAGGGCGCGCTCTACCGAGAGAAACCTACGAAGAACCAACGCAAGCAACAGAACAATGGCAGGCAGAACCAGAACCAGAACCAGAAGCAAAACGGCCATGGTCACCGGGCACCCTACGTCGAAGATGCGAATGACACCGATAACCCGCCGGCTGCTCCCACTCCGCCAATTGCGGGCGCCGACAAGACTCCCGCTCAGAAGGGCGACAAGCAAGTCAATGTCTTCGATTACCTGGTCGCGGAAAAGACTCCCAATGCATCCAAGGTCTCTCTGGGAGGGTCCAAAGAGCAGATGAAGATGGTCGACAATGCCCCGTCTGTCTTCGAGGCCAGCAAATCTCTGGCTCACGCCGACACTGATGCCTCGGAAGAAAACAAGGCTTATGATGTTGCGTACGAGGAGAACGGCTTCTCATACGGCGCTGGTCCCATTAACCAGTCGGTGTATGAGGGCAAGGCGCCTAATGCCTCGGAGGAGTTCATGACTCCTGCGCCGAAGAAGAAGAAGGACCGCTCGGCCAAGGCTACCACCGCTAGTGAGAAGAAGCGCAAGCGCCGCACCGAAGATCATGACATGGAGGATGCCGACACCCCGATGATGGATGCGCCGTCCAGTGTTGTGAACAACCCGGGTACTCCCATGCTCCATTCTGGCCTGACCGGAGGATTGGACCGGATGCTCCGCCCGCCGTCTGTGGATGGCGAGGACCACCCACGCCGGCGTTACCAGGACCCGTCATCGCCCATCAAGCGTACCCGTCGGGACGCCAAGGACACTAACGGCGATGGCCTCGGTATTTCGATGAAGAACCGTGCTGAGCGCCTTGTGTCGTCTATGTTTGGCGGTTCCTCGGTATCTGGAAGTAGTGTGAACAGCCGCGAACCCTCAGCCAAGGCTGCTCGGGCCAGTCGGCGTGGCTCAGATGAGGGTGACTCGAAGAAATTGCCCAAGGTCCGTGGCGCGTCGAACGGCCAGGCCGGGTCTGATGCCAAGAGTAAGCGTAAGAGCAGCGCCCAAACCGATGGGGATCGGCCATCTCGTCGTGTCAAGCAGATCGAGTACTCCGAGTCTCGGCAAGGCAATGACGGCCAGGAGGTAGTCGTTTACCAGCAAAGCACCGTCCCTGATGGCTTGCAGCGACAGATGGCCTCTCATTTCCTGTCCTTGGTGAGCAAGGGCCCGGAGAGCACGCGGGGATTTTCCGTGAACAAGGTTCTGAAGCGCTTCCACCGGGACTTTACGGACGAGTTTGATGGCGATCGTGGTCGGGATCAAGGCCGTGGTCGGGCGGATCGGGAGCGACGTATGGATGATGAGAAGGATCTGTGGCGCACGTTGCGGGTGAAGCAGAACGAACGGGGAGAGGTGGTGCTTTTCTTTTGATCTGACGAGACACGCGCGGTTTTCAGTTTTCCTAGTGCATAGCGATAGTGTGGTGGATAGTCCTGATTCACTCCGACATGTATATTGCCTGTTATACTTTTCCGATTATTTCCCTTGCAATTATTGGTTATTGACCCTGCGTTCATTTCCCCAGATCTACAGCGTAGGGACTGCGGTCCCGCTATGAGTAATGGACAACCCCAAATGACTCGACGGTGCAGCACTAGACAGCCACAATTCCACCATGAGTCATAATGATAGGGACCAAGCCCCAGTCACCATGCAATCTCCGGCTTATTCACGGCCAGCCTCTCGGAGGCGAGACCGCCGCCACCCGACCCAAGCATTGAGCTTCAGGAACAAACCCCTCCCTTCCATCATTTTCTCCCCGACGGTACTTATTTCCTTATTGTCATCTGTCTACCCTCTTTTCTTCTTACGGTTGTGCTCGGTCCTTTCTTTCTGTTGTGATCGGGAGTGGTTTGGCCAAGCTCGGACTTGACCCTCATTCTTTTTTCACTTTTCGGGATCGGCTACTTGGTGCTAAGCCTAGTGGATGAGCGCCCTCCCTCCTCCTCCGCCACCTTTTAACCCACTATCAAGGATCTTGGAGACCATGTCCGCTTCTTCAGCGCCTGCACCCGTGGCTGAGGGGAATACCCCGCGTCCGAGACCCTCCAGACGCGGCGGCCGAGGCCGTGGTGCCCGCGGTGCCAATCGACAGACAACCCAGGCTCAGACGCAAACGCAAACGCAGACATCTACGGATGCATCGCAAGCTCCAACTCAACAAACCCCCACGGACCCCGCGACATCACACCCCCCCGGAAACGCACCGCGTCCTCCGCGAGGACCCAGAGGAGGCAAGAGAGGGGGCAGAGGGGCAAGCGCACAATCGAATGGCAGTCGACGGCAGGGCCGAGCCCGCGGTGGCGACCAGGCCACACTTCCCGCTGGACGGAAATTCGGAGGACGGTTGACGAGACCCGAGCAGTCTTCGCAGGAAGGACAGACGATACCGGACGGTGCAGATGTGGACGATGCAGGGTTGCGGGCGGATGCGCCAGTTTTCGTTCCCGGCACTGGGCCAGCGCAGCAGCCCGGGGAAGAAGTTCTCAAGGGCGCGTCTGCTGCTGGCTCTGGGAAAGGGAAATCGAAAGCGAAGAATCCTCAACCTCGACCCCCGCCGCAGCCGAAAGTCACGACGAAATCGACCGCACCTGACATTGCCACCCGCATTCATGAGGATATTGCGCATAACCTTTACGAGTGTCCGATCTGTACGAGTGAGCTTGGAAAGAGGTCGCGTGTGTGGTCTTGTGGACTGTGTTGGACGGTTTTCCATTTGAGCTGCGTGAAGAAGTGGTCGAGGAATGAGGGAGCGGCGGCTCAGGATGCTGCGCGTCGACAGGAAGATGGCGAGAGCAGTGCTCCTCGCGCGTGGCGCTGTCCGGGTTGCAATCTGCCTCAGGAGGTGTTTCCGTCGTCTTATAATTGCTGGTGTGAAAAGGAGGTGGATCCGCGGTCGTTTCCTGGCCTTCCTCCGCATTCTTGTGGACAGACTTGCTCGCGGACGCGAAAAGGATGTCCTCATCCGTGTGATGCGACTTGTCATGCTGGGCCCTGTGCGCCATGTACGGCCATGGGCCCGACGCAGGATTGCTTTTGCGGCCAGAACTCGTCGACCAAGCGCTGTCAGGATACCGATTACGACAATGGGTGGAGCTGTGGGGAGATCTGCGGTGACCTCTTGCCTTGCGGAGAGCACACTTGTCCCCGTCCGTGTCACGAAGGTCTCTGCGGCTCCTGCGAGGTCAGAATCGAGGCGCGTTGCTACTGTGGAAAGGTGCAGTCGGAGATGTTGTGCAGTTCGAAGGATGAAGAGTTGGATAGCGAAATGGCGCATGGCGGACAAGAGGGTGAAATTGAGGATTGGATTGGGTGTTTTAGCTGTGGCGATCAGTGCAATCGCCCCTTCGACTGTGGAGTTCACTCCTGCCAGAAGAGCTGTCATGCCCAAGATGCACATCCCGCTCATTGCCCGCGGTCTCCCGATGTGGTGCTTGATTGCCCCTGCGGAAAGACGCCGTTGGTCCAGATCCCCGGATATTCGCCTCGCACGTCTTGTGAAGACCCGATCCCGAATTGTTCGAAACCCTGTGGAAAGTCACTGCGGTGTGGGCATCCGTGCCAGAAGATCTGCCACACTGGGCCCTGCGGTCCTTGTTTGGAGAACGTTCCCATCGAATGCCGCTGCGGACGCAACACGTTCATGACAATTTGCCCCCAGGGGGATATGGAGCCGCCCCAGTGTTTCCGCATCTGCAAAGCCGGCTTGCACTGTGGCCGTCATGCCTGCACTGAGCGATGCTGCCCCGGCGAACAAAAGGCAATTGAGCGCCAGGCCATCCGCCGCAAGCTCAAATCCCATCTTCGCCCCAGCGATGAGGACTTTGAGGCCGAACATATCTGTACCCGGGTCTGTGGTCGTATGCTGAAATGCGGACGGCACACATGCCCGGAGATCTGTCACAAAGGGCCCTGCAACACCTGCCGAGAGGCGATCTTCGAGGAGATCCCGTGTAACTGCGGCCGATCTATCTTGCACCCGCCTCTGCCCTGCGGCACCCGGCCCCCGGCATGCTCGTTTCCATGCGAGCGTCCGAAGCCGTGCGGCCATCCTCAGACGCCCCATAACTGCCACACGGACGACGAAAGCTGCCCTAAATGCCCGTACCTTACGGAAAAGACGTGCCAGTGCGGCAAGCGGGTCTTGAAGAATCAACCCTGCTGGCTTGCCGACGCACGATGCGGCCAGGTGTGCGGCCAGCTGCTCAAGTGCGGCTCCCATACCTGCCAGAAGGACTGCCATCGCCCCGGCGATTGCGAGGATGCCTCGAAGCCCTGTCAGCAGGCATGCGGAAAGACCAAGACCATGTGCGGTCACCCTTGCACCGACCCGTGTCATGCGCCCTACCCGTGCCCGGAGAAGACGCCCTGCCCGTCCATGCTCACGGTAACATGTGGCTGTGGACGGCTCCGCCAGGAGCGTCGCTGCAACGCAGCAAAGGCGGTCGTCTTCAAGGGCCAACTGCAGCAGGCGCAACGTGGTCCCGCTGCCACGCCGCTGACCTGCGACGACGAATGCGCCCGTCTCGAACGGAACCGTTCCTTGGCTTCGGCGTTGGGCGTCGACATTAACCCGTCGACGACGGTCTCGCAGACCCTCGCCTCTACCAACCTGCCGTACTCCACCGAAACCCTCGGTATCTACATTCAACTCTCCTCCTCGTTCCCCCTGTCTACCCTTCAGACCTACGAATCCACCCTCCACTCCCTCGCCACCAGCGCAACCGAGCGATCCACGCGCTTCCAGCCCGCCAAATCCTCCCTCCGCGCCTTTGCCCACAGCCTGGCCACAGACTGGGGGTTTTCCACCGAAAGCTTCGACCCCGAGCCGCACCGCCATGTCTTCGTTCTGAAGCCCACTCTCTGGACCCCGCCGCTGTTCGGCATGGGCAATGGCACGGCGATTGGCATCGGCGGCATGAGTGTCGGCGACTGCGTCAAGCTTCGTGATCGCCAGCGCCTCAAAGAGCAAGAAGCTCAACGTATCGCGGCCGCGGAAGCCAAGGCCCAACGCGAGGCAGCGCGGGCGAACAACAACGGCTCCGGCGAGGGCGGCTGGGCACAGGTTGCGGCATCGAAGAGAACTGCCCTAGGTGCCACGAGGAGCACACCTACCTCGCGGGCTGCTACCCCTGCTGCACCGTGGTCCTCGTCTATTTACGCTGCCCTGGCTACCGACGACGGCAATGTGTCTGCATCTGCTTCGCAGCCGAAAAAGGAGAAATTGGTTCTTCGATCGGGGGTGAAGCAGTTGCGGAGTCAGGGGTCTTCTCCTGCTGCAGTGGACGTTGAGGGTGGTTCTGTGGAGGCGGGGGATGTCTAGTTGTTGCTTCGCATGATGTCCCGCGTGATGTCCAGCGTGATGTCCAGCGTGCATGTCCTTTTGATATATTCGTCATGGTATTCCTCTTCCCATCCTGCTGTTTCTATTACCATTTTCATTGCTGTTGCGGTTAGTGTCCAAAGTTAGCGTGCATCCACGGCTGGCTTTCTGTACTGGGCTCGTGTTTAGAGAAAAGTTGCACCGGAGATGATTAATGAGTCCTATTAATAGAGATCTAGTAGCTTTGCAAGAGTAATGTCCTGGAACAACATCTCATGGCAGTCGCCTAGCCGGCCCCAACCACAGCAAGACTAGTCTCGGAGTCCCCGAGAGAACCTGGATTGGACTCTCGGCCCTCCCGAGACTCGCCACCCAACCACTTAATTACATTAAACTTCGTCTCGTATTCGAAAACAACAGGGGTGGTAGTAGTTAATCATATCAGATAAGATTAGATCAAGATATTGGTAAAAAGAAGCCCGTGTTCATGGATTTGAATCATACTCAATAAAGTAATGAACTGCGAGACGTCAGTGTCAGTGTCAGTGTCAGTCAGAAACCGAACTTGGTTCCATGGTCTGCTCCCTGCCTAGAAAACCACTATGGAATGGGATGGAGATCCCATTAAGTTCATTAACCATGGCATGATAGGGATCAATTCTCACTCCCAGTCTAGGGTGTTTAGCGTGGGCATTAATAATGGGGCCCCACGCTAACTCACCCTTGGACCTGCGGAGCTCAGGGTTCAACGAAGCTACAGTGGCGTAATTTCAGGTAACCGCATTTCCCCTGCAGTAATCAGATCGGCCTCTCCGATGTCTGCCAAGCAGGAAAGCGTAGCCCCATCAGACCATTTCTTGTGTGAAAAGTTAATCTCTTCGTATTTCATCTCGGGCTCGTTTCGCAGGCAAGAGGTTAAGATTTCCAGCACGGGGATTGTCACCTTGGCGTCGCGTGGGAGGAATAGAATTCCCCAGGGGTTTAAGATAAACATTACACAACCTTCCCGTTGGGAACCTTCCACCCGCGGTTCTCGTATGATGAAGATCAAGTTGGTCACGCCAACGAAGTAGACTTTTCTTCTTTCCGTCTACTTTCCGTGCAGTGACGCGCTGGCAAGACGGATGGAGAGGATATTTGGCACTACAAGACTAACTCACTGGTTTTAACCATGGAATGCAACCCCCCCGGTGAGACATACGGAGATAAAACTGTAAGCAGACTGCCGGCGAGCTGAAATGTCCCCCACCGACCAGGATTGCACCGCGATCGCCTAGCAAATCAAAACCGTCAACCCACCCCATAAACTTTCCAACCGAGTCACTGCCACGATGATTGGTGCCAATGGGAAGTTATCTGATCCGGTGTGATTATCAGATCCGGCCAGTGGAAGGGATCCCTCGGCGGCCTCCACTCATCCATCCACCGCAAGGGCTGCCTCCAGCCTTTAAACCGGGCCCAGTCCCTGCACCGCGTCTCGTGCGGAAGCGAAAATTATTCGTTACACACCCTTCTGCCATTGGATAAATATCTACGGCTGCCTGTTGGTCTGGGGCTGATGTTGGGTTTCTTTTTCACTGGTTCTCACATCAGCATTCCCTGATCCCTTTCTTCATCCCTTTCTGTTGAGCCTACTTTGGGTTTGTTAGAGGGCTGGTTCGGCCCACTGGTTGTCTGCTATATACAGCACCTAATAGAAAACCAGGCCGTTTGAGGCGATTATTCTTCCCAACATGCGCTTCTTTGAAAAGTCTCCTCCGGATGTCACCCCGGAGGTTCACGCTGCAGACTCTTCTACGACCAAGGAAGTTGCGGTGGAATCCGGTCATGGCAACGGCATCTTTTCCGAGTCCGATCAGTCACGGTTGAGCTTGGAAGCTCAAAACGAAAAGGAAGTGGAAGCTCATCCGGATGAGGTGACCAAGGATGCCCAGCTGGGTGTGCAAAAGGTTGAAGCTGCAGCCCTGGTCTGGAGTAAAAACGCCGTCTATGCGACTTATGGCTGGTGAGTCCCTTCTCGATGCTGCTCACCAGCGTGTCTGACCATAGCGTCTTAGGATCTGGGTGTGTTTCTTCCTGTTGGCCCTTAATTCGTCCATCAGTGGGACGGTGATCAACAAGGCCTACGCCGACTTTGTTGCCGCTCCGCAGGTCAGCACCGCCAGCATCCTTTACAGTATCATTGGTGGTGTGCTCAAGTTACCGATTGCCAAAACGCTCAACATCTGGGGCCGTGCTGAGGGTCTCGTCGTCTGGGTTGTTGTCTATACTATGGGGTTGATCATCCTGGCTGCTTGCGATGGACCGAATTCCTATGCGGCGGGCTATGTGCTCTTCTACGTCGGATATTCGGGTATCTACCTCGTGCTGGATGTGTATATCGCTGATACTTCAGGTCTTCAAAACCGAGCGTTCACCTTTGCCTTTGCGAATACGCCTTTCATCTGCACTGCGTTTACGGGTCCGTTGGCAGGGGAGTCCTTCCTGAAGGTCGCCACTTGGCGATGGGCGTATGGTGTCTTTGCTATCGTCATGCCCGTTGTCTTTGCTCCCCTGGTGGTGGTTCTGAAATACTACCAGAAAAAAGCCGAAAAGGCCGGACTGTACAAGCGGGAGCCCAGCGGACGCACCACCATGCAGTCTATCATCCACTATATTCATGAGTTCGACCGTACGTGCTGATCCCTCGTTTCCCTATTCCCCATACTGACCTCTCCAGTGATCGGCGCCTGTCTCTTAATGGCCGCGTGGGTCCTCCTGCTGCTCCCCTTCAGTCTCCAACAATACGGGCGAGCCGAATACAAAAGCGCCAAGTTCATCGCCATGATCGTCGTCGGCTTCTGCCTCCTCTTCGTCTTTGCCGCCTGGGAGAAATGGTTCACGCGCAAACACTTCGTTCGCTACGAACTCCTCCGCCAACGCACCGTCCTGGGCGCCTGCATCATGTCCGCCGTCTCCTACTTCAGCTTCTACTGCTGGGACCTGTACTACTACGATTTCTGCACGGTCGTCTTCAACCTCAGCGTCTCCATGACCGGCTACATGACCCAGATCTACAACGTCGGGTCCTGTTTCTGGGGCGTCATCTTCGGCCTCTGGATCCGCTACACCAAACACTTCAAACACACCTGCCTCTTCTTCGGCCTCCCTCTCCTCATCCTGGGCGCCGGCCTCATGGTCCACTTCCGCGGCCAAGCCCACGGCGACATCAACTACGTCATCATGTCTCAGATCTTCATTGCCTTTGGCGGCGGCACCATCGTCATCGGCGACGACATGGCCGTCATGGCCGCAGCAGACCGCGAAGGCGTCCCCATGATGCTATCCCTCCTCGGCCTCTTCTCCAGCCTCGGCGGCGCCATCGGATACGCCGTCGCCGCCGCAGTCTACAGTAACATCTTCCCCCAGGCTCTGGAAACCCATCTCCCGTCGGACTTGAAATCCAACGCCTCGGCTATTTATCTGGGCGGGTATACCGCGCAGAAAGAGTACCCTGTGGGATCGCCTACTCGCGATGCCATTAACTATGCTTGGGGTCGCAGTCAGATGTATGGGTCGATTGCCGGCACGGCCATCCTGGTTCTGGGGTTCCCGGCTATTGCGGTGTGGAAGAATTATCGGGTGGATAGGAAGCAGAATAAGGGTACGATGATTTAGTTTTCTTTTTTATTTAGTGGGGTATATATATATATCATGTTGGGGTAGTAATATTTTGAAAGGAAGGGGGGAGGGGGGGTTGGCTTTGATATCCTGTATTATCTACCTACCTACCTAGTTTATATAAATTAAATTATTTTATTTTTGTGCCGAGTACTCAGTATATTCAGCATTAATCATCATCCAAGTGACTGACTCACTTATATATATTATATATCCCTGTAAATCTGCACCCCCGAGATGCATGCATGCATGTACCCCCGCGTCGAGGAACCTAAGAAGTCACACTGCGTACGTACCTACAGAGTACAGAGTACTCCGTACAGAAGAAAAAAAAACATCAGTGTGACTGAGCTGAGCTGAACTGAACTCAAGGATAAGAGTTAGTTGTTTAACATTCATCCCATCCCTGCCTGCACTGTGGAATGAATCTCAATCAATCTCTTTGGGGCAAGGTAACTGATGACTACTAGTAGCTCACAAACAATCTAATATTTATGATATGATATTCGCTGGGATGTATTATCTATTCATTCCTCAGTTAGTTAGTTGTCATTTTGAGCATTGGATGGATGGATGGATGGATGTATGTATTCCACCTCCTCTTACTGAAGTCTGAACACTAAGTAAGCTTCTTTTTGTTTGGGGTCGTGCTTAAACAATTACCCTGACCTATGAAGAATTATTCTGGGTTTATAGTTATTATTATATATATCCAAGGGCGTGATTCTCTGGCTTTTGCTATGCTATGCTATGCTACTACGGAGTATGTATGACAATAAAGGAATGAAAGTGCTGGTTCAACTTGTAATTACTAGTTATATATGTTGAGATATAACTAAGGACTGATCATCGCATCGTCCAGGTGTGGGTTTTGGTCTACTTGGTAAATCGTGAGATAGGTTGCTTAGAATAATATAGTTTGTAGTGATGAAGTACTTACTTGGCTACACTGCGTCGATTTTCAGAGTATATAAAGTTTAGTTCTAGTGCTGCAACAGATGTATTCAAATTATATCATTGAGGATGTCTTCCAGTAAATTACTCTAATCTTGCCCCTTGTCCCTTGTTCTTGACAAATACGATTACACTGGATAATTAAAATCCGACAATAGTCAAATATAAGTATAAGCTCAGCTCAATTATATCCTAGTATGACTGTAAGATCAATGTCTACTTGATGGTAAATAGTACTAGGGATAATAAGTACAGGGAAAACTATAGCATGCGACCCTACTCATTAACGCTTCGTTATAATCGACATCATCAACAATAACAATAAGAATATGATACAACCCGACGTACTAATCCTGGCTACTCAACGAGCAGAAGTAAGTAGTTCACTCGAGACCTATAAAAAAGCCAGCTAGCCAGTGGTACCACATTCAGTCCTGATTTAGTCTCTCTTTCTAAGTACTTCCATCTAGACCATGCCTCTAGACATACGGAGTACATAGATATATGATCCATCCCATCAAACAACTCTGGTAGAAGAAGAAAGTCATTTATTACTATATACTTACTCAAGCCCCATATCTACAATTCCTCTCTCGCTCGCTCGCTCCCTGCATTTTATATCATCATACCATCGTAAAACACATCCCATCCACTCATCCCCAAGCCCCCAGAGTACGTAGTCAGTCATGATCGTAATTGTTTTATGAATTGTTACTCTCGTATACAACTAAACCCGCCTCGCCTTCTAAACTACTAGTAATACTAACTACTCAAATACCCCCCTCATCTTTCCACCCCGTCCCACCCCACCAAGTCTCTCACCGGAATACAGTACAGTACACTCCATAATAATATAATAGAACAAAACATTCACTACCACACACCATATTAACTATACCATCCATCATCTACATCTCTATATCCCAATCTCCAAAGTCCACTACTCCATTCTCCTCCAAAACAGCGCTATATCATCATCAGCAAACACCCCCAATGCAGGGGTACATTCCAGCAATAACCTCCCCCAAAACTGTAAATGACAAGAAGTCCGGATCAGTAGACCTACGGGTCCGATGGCTTAGGTGGTAACGAGGAACGCCAATAAATGACGTTAAACTAAAGATTCCTCACCTGGTTTTTTTTGGTGGTGGGGGATGGTGGGGGTTCGAGTCCCGTTGGTTCCGGATCATAATTTTCATCATTTCTTAGTTCCTTTTTTCTGGGATATAATATCGTTCTTGTTGGGGTTTCTGGCTTGGGGATGGGTTGATAGATGGGATATGTATGCTATGCATATTTTATTGGAATCGGAATGGCGATGCTCTTTACTATAGTACTATTCCCAGGGTGAGCTGTCAATGGTAAGACTACGGAGTAAAGACAAGGTAAGTATGAGTGAATAAAATATTGAACCACGAAAGCGTGGAAAGATATGTATCCCACGACCATATGTCCGACCCCTCCCAGGATAGATTAAGTACAGGCGTAGCCCAAAAAGGCATAAAAATATGAATCTCCGAAAACAATTAAACAGACAGTGCTGGAATGCAAGACACAAAGAATATCCGGCATCTCTCATTAGCCCTTAAAAATGCGACAAAGTAGCAAGTGCGCAACAACCATAATTATAAGCAAGCAAAGCAAATGTAGCCAAAGGCTTCAGACCAGAACGAGCCCTGGCGTATGCATATCATGACCTGGTATCAACTGCAATGTACAAACCTTCTTACGCCGACCCGACTTGTTCGGATGATGACATTATTCGATCCGCGGAGGACTGGTCGATTTCTTGCCGAGCGGGCTTAAGCTGGCTCTGCATGCAGCTCGTTAGTAGGGTTCCTAGCGAAAAAGCAGGTCAACATACGATCTCCGCCGTTCGCCCTCCTTTCGAAAGCCTTCAATGATCTTGGCGATTTCCTTCCGCCCCGAACGAGCATCAACCTTTCGTCCCCCAAGACTCATGCTGACTTTCTCGTTGGCGTTGGCAGTGAGCAGTCGCTTCAGCAGCAGATGGCGCATGCTCAAGCAAACGAAAACACCACAGTCGCTGCCATTCTCCTGGACAGGCGAGTCCTCCAAATGGACGTATCTTATCGGCCGGCCCAGCAGAGCCCCGAATTTCATCGTCACCGTCCGCGCCTCCCAGAAGTTACCGGGCGGAAGTGAATCATAGTGGAACGCTATCCCGTCCACAATCGAGATCAATAGCAACGACCAGTGCGTGCCTCCCTCTGCTTCGGTAACATTGCGACAATCGTTGATCGGCAGAAAAACGTGCGTGGTACGGGAGAAATCCGGGAGGGCTTCACGCAGGGAATGCGGGTTGGGCGTTTGAAGGATCATGAACGACATGCTCGGTCGAAGGAGGACAATGTTGGAGGACTTGTATTGGACGAGGAATTCGTGCTCAAGATATCTGACATGGTTGATCTGATAAGCCTATAGACTATCGTCGCCGTGAGGCAGGGAACTTACTCCTCCCAGAAGGAGATGACCTGTGAGTTGTTGCCATGTTAGCTTGAATGTTGCATCATAAATAGGTAGTGGAAACACACGAACATTGTCGGTGAGCCAGTCATTCTTCAACGACTGCATGTCTCCTCGTGTTACTATATCCATTTGTTAGACCGTGGTCAACGATATTGTTTTCGCTGGTCTCTGGCAGAACGTACATCGAACATCGTGGTCTGGTTCCATTATTAGAATCGTCTACACATCTCCACAGACAGAGAAAAGATGACTTACAGCTTAGATATGCATCGTCCGGGTTCAACTACGCCAAGTTTAGTCCATTTCCCAAGCCGACAAACCCCGCACTGCACCGGAGATGGACAGGGGAACAGTTCGGTCGACCTACTGTATCGCCAAATCTCCTCATCCTTCTATGCAACTTCCCTAGGCCACCGTCCCGCATCGTGTCCGCCCCAAGACTACGTTATGCTCCTCGACTTCGACCGAACAATATGTGCACAAGCGTCACCGGAGTTCCGAAGGATGGTCCGGTCCAGACCAACGAAAGGGTACGGCAAAGGCACGACGTGGAAGCCTCTAATTCTGTGCAACGAGCATATATGTACGAATAGTAGTCGGTTGATCAGGCGATGAGTCGGTATTTGTCTGCCTGGCCCGTGGTTTTCCGTCGGAGGAGGATCAATAAGGACAGAGAGGGAATCGGCTGGTTGAAGCGATCCCCGGCCGCGGTGGTCGAATCACATACGGCAGGAAATGGGCCCGACGGTAGAGTGAGAGAAAGGAGGCGCAAGGGAGATCGATGCTAGGCCCAGCAATTGACAGAGGGACGGGGGGGAGGAGAGGGACAAGAAGCGAAGTTGGTCCGCCGGCGATCCTCAGCCACTCCGGGGTTGTGGCGTCCAAGACGTCACCTGTGGCGGTGCACTTCCCGTCACCAGCCACGATACTATCTCTAGCCCATCTAAGCCGGCACGGCTTCATAGTATGCGACGCAATCCATTCACTTTAATCAAGGGGTATCTAAAAGTACATATCAAGGTCTCGGGACGCAAAAATGGCCAGGACAAGCAAGGAATAGCAAACACCCCGTAGCACAGAGCCACCAACAGTCCTCCATCCAGTCAGTCCTTCACAAGATTCAACACAATATCAAACCCACATAACCAGGTATTCGCCAACACTATATCCCACCTCGCCCGCTGAACGTAAGCAATTAAAAAAAAACACAAATAGATCAATGAAAAATGACGAATACAACCCCGCAGGGGACGCCATGCCAACACAGACGACAACAGATAGCTTGATGATGAGCTTGTATATAACCCATCGAGAGGAATGCGCTGGCCAGGTTGGCGAGCATCACAAGGAGGAAGTTCTGCACAGCGAGCTCAGGTCGAAAGTTTTGCAAAGTGCTTGTTCCAGATCCATCCAACCTGGTGAGTAGGGTCATCCTGATTCTTGGCGAGCCACAGCTCCCCCTTCTCCGCGATGACATCAAAAATCTCTCCGACAACATACGTCAGGTAAGGGTAGCCAGCCTCACGTCGGGCGCGGTCAATATTGAACTCATAGATGCTTGCAGCGAGGAACAGCACGGCTGGCGCCTGGGGGGGCTCGTTACGCGCCGGGGCGTTCTCCTGTGGATTGTCCGACATCGGCATTGCAGATGAGAAGAAGCCGGAGTACCGCCCATCAGGAGACGCGGGTGGCTCATCCGCGGGCTTCGCCTCATCGTTCGAAGGGCCGATAACATCAACCAGGAAAGGCGAGTCGAGACTCAGCCTAGGTAGACTGGGGAAAGACTCGGTGTTGGTGTTCGAAGCTGGGATAGACCCGGAAGAAGTGCTGGTAATCTGCTGCAGCAGTTGACTTCGTGGAATTTCAGCAGTTTCATGCCCCACACGACCAGAGAACGTCGAATCGGCTCGGTGGCGCCCATGAGACACCTGAGACTGGCTGTCAAAGCTGGGCGAATGGAAAGAATGAGGGCCGTTGCCGAAATCTTGAGACACCTTGGGCGATTCCTCCATGATCGATCCCACGCGGGTACTGACGCTGTTAACAGTGGACGGCCGTCGGGGCGAATTGATATTGGCCCCAGTCGAGGGCGTGTTGAAGTTGACGAGGTTGACGGTGTCAGCCAGCAGCGAGCCATTGCAGATCCCCAGAGACAGAACCTGCGCCTCAGAGTAGTTGAAGTTGCAGGACCAGTCTTCCACAATCTTCTGGATATCTTCGGGGAACGACTCGAACAGAGACCCCAGCTTGTTCTGGAGTTGGCGGAACCAAGTAGTCTGGATATTCACAAAATTCTTGAGACATGCCTCCATCAATTTGGCGGTCAGGGAATAGAGCTTGGGAAGTTCGTCCTTGAGCGTCTCATTCAGCGCCACAAATTGTTCGCCTTGTTCGGTGGTCTTCTTGTCCGGTTTATCGCCTCGTTCCTTCACGCTTCGGAAGCGAGCGTAGTCCATGAGACGCTTGTCGCGCTTTCTCATCACTCTTTGCGGGCCATCGTGGAGTTTGAGCAACGTGACCATCGGGTCAATGACACTCTTTCGAACCACCGCAAGCTAAAACCAACAATCCCAGGTTAGCCATGCACGCGAGCAACAGACAGTCAGTTCGAATTTCCCACTTACGTGTTCGGGCAACGCCACGGTCATTATTTCCCCAACAGTGACCTTCAACTCACGCCATCTACCCTCCAATTCGGCATAGTTGGATGGGGAGACGTCGACAAATCCTTCAATCGCCGCAACGAATTCATTAAACCCGTCCATGGAAGTCTGCACCTCGCGGGTATACATTTCGGCGTCGCGCATGACCAGTTGCAGTTGGAAGAAGTTGTCCCCAAACTTTTGGGCAAGCGTATCGTATACCTTGTCTTCGATCATGTCGGAGAGACCCACTTGCTGTTTCAATTTCTCGGTACGCCGACCGAAAGCCTTGGAGAAGCCCGTCCTCACATCTGACTCTTTTCGTTTCCGACCGACCACTTGGCCCACCAGGTCGGCCCGTTTCTTCATCTCGTTGATGCGGACAGATATGTTCGTAACCTCCTCGAGGGCGCTGACAAGAGCTGGGTGGTCGGGATGGTCGCTGGGTGTCGAGTCGAGGAGTTCAGAGAGCAAGAGAGGATACTTCAATATTCTTTGCACCGGCTTGACAAGGAGGGAATCCAAGTCCCACGCAGTCGTCAGATCAGACGCCCAGTCTCGGCACTCTTTGAGCCAGATAGCAACCTTGGGATTGCGCTGCAGCATCTGAAGCTTCTTGTTGGCAGCGTCGTGGTTCTTCAGATAATCGGAATAGACCTTCTCCATGTAGCCCATTTGCGCCATGAAGGCCTCACCGATGTAGGTCATCCTGTCTTTGTCTAGATCGGATATTCCCGCCGTGCTCGAATTCTCCGATTCGGTCCGGGACGTATTATGGCGTGCATTGCGTTTGCTGCTCCAACGTTGTGACTTGGGCATCACATAAACGCTCTTTGCCGCTTCTTTGAGTGCATCCTGGAACGCCATCGAAAACTGCACCACCTGGTCCGAGTTGGCAAAAAGGATCTTGACGTCGTCCGCAGAGAGATCCAAGCATGAACTCGAGGTTCCTTTGTATATATCGTCGACGACTTTCATGTCCCTTCCAAACGTGTACTCCGTATCGACCAGTTCCTTGATCACATGTCGCCGCTTTTTCAACCGACGTTGCTCGGGCGAGGGAGATTGGGCCTTGAGACGGGATGGCTCTGAGGTTGAAGGAACTAGCGAGGTAGAAGACGAGTCAAATGTGTGAGGGGATGGTATTGGCTCAAGCCTGCGAAGAGAGGAATCCTCGCTACTACCGGTGCTCTGAACAGGGTCCAACGGTGCAAATATACCGGAGATAATAGTGCTGAAGCGTTGCTCTGCATTGACGCTTGAAGGCAGCTGCGGTCGCCGTTGAACGACGACACTGTCTGTCGATGCACCCTCGCCTAGCGGCTCCGGGGCATGAAGGGACGAAGGAGGAAACCGTTTCTCATGAGCCTCAAGCTCTTGCGGCACATGAACCTTGATGGCCAGGCCTAATCCTTCATCGCCCTCTTCGGAGCATGATGATTGTGGGTTCGGCGTAACTAATCGTGGAGTGGGTGCACTATCGTGCCTAGGGCGTGCATCGCCATTCTGCTCTTGTAAAGCAGACCCGTCCTCCGCAGCGGCGATTTGCATCCAGTCCATGATCGATGGGGACGCATGTTCCCAGTCATCGCGCAGAACTAAGCTTGCCGTATGTCCCGGTCGCTCCGAGATAGGCGCATCTCCTATACGAGATACAACGACCGGGCCATCCGGCAAACTATGAGGCATTCCGTCTGCGTTCCTGTCAAAATGAGGCTGTGACGGCTCTGGAGACGCGCGAATTGCCGGCAAAGGAAGGCCAAGCCCTCTGCCGTTAGCCAGCTCCTGCAGATAAAGTTGGCCAACCCTCTTTGAATCCCACCCGCCCATCCTTGCCAAGCTCGAGGCGCTGGAAAATGCAAAGCCATTTGGTTGAGACACCGGGGCGGGTCTTGTCTCCGGGATCACGTCGTTTTTCTGGGATTCTGAGCTCGGAAATTGGTGTCCGGTCATGGATGGAGTGCTGGAAGACGCAGAGCAGGATTGGGTTGCGACTTCACTATCCTCCGCACACTGCTGTAGCTGGGAGAAGTCATCCCCACTGTGTTCGCACTGCTCATCCGCGGAATGCTGGTGGCGAAGAGACGACGACCAAGAACTCATGCTCCACCTATTGGGTGTCTCTCCGTTCGTCGCACCATGTCGCATGTAAAGATCACACGACTCTGGGTTGTCGCTGCTGTCTGCGTGATCCTCAAAGGAGAAAGCATTCTTCAACATGACAGGTACGGATTCCCTGTCGTCGATTTCGGAGAAGCTGCACTCCTGCTCGTCACACGATGAGCTGCTTGCGCTCGACTCCCGGATATGCATGATCTGGCTCAACAAAGTCCTATGTGAAGAATGCAGGTTCTGCCGTGACAAGTCAACTTGTGGTTCTGTATCAAAAGCAGTCACATGGGTGTCGTTCGACTCCGAGGTAACATCAGACGCGGGAGGGGCGTGGGATATGCCACTCTGAATTATATCTGCGTGCCCGAGGGTTGGAGAATCCATCGTCATCATATATGCGGGTGGGATGCCTTCTGCATTTTCCTGTGCATGGACATCAGTGTCGACGTGAAGCTCGGGTAGCGGTCGGGAGTCCTTCGTTTCGGGCACTTGCTCGGGTTCCTCATCGGAAGCCGCGGCGACTTCCTCGATCACAGTTGCGTTATCCTCAGGTGGAGAAGCAGGCTCTAATTCTCTTTCCACATGCTGTAGTGGTTCTGGCGTAGATGGTTGAGCGCGTTCACGTTGATCTTCCTGGGCTTGGGCTTGACGTCGGAGTTCGGCGGCCTTCTCTTCCTTCCTCTCATTCTCTTGGACTGTGCGATTGAAAGCCTGCTGGATCTTCTCTCGCCTAGTTGCAAAGTCGACATGGCCCAATTCCGGCAATCTTCGTTCACGGGTTCTGGAGTTCCTGAGCTCCCGGTCGCGGTTGATTTGTCTCTGAAAATTGGACACTGTTTCAACTACCTTCGACCGAGAGGATTGGGTATGTGAGACGGGCTGGCGCGGCCGGGAGCTGCGCAACTGTGGTGACTTTCTCGGAGGAGGCGCGGCAATGTAAGCTTCTAAAAGTGCATTTCTTTCAGGAAGCTGCTGGCGGGATCGTCCGTGAGCCATTTCCCGCTTTGCGCGTGGCGATGCCGTACCACCGGGTGATTGATCATCTTTAGGCATGTCACGCGGCGATTTGGGCGAAGGTTTAGGGAGGCGGCTGGTGCCCTTCGGTGGCAGATGGACTTGAGCGGCAGCCCGGTTTCCGGAATTGGTGCCGGCCCTGGAAGGGGGAGGAGACTCGTCCGAAGCGGAAGGCGAGTTCAAGCGGTGGGATGAAATCGGAATGCGTGACTTGGTCGTATGCGGGTTGTTGTCTAGGCATGTTTGCGAATTGGCCTGCAAGGGGGCCGGGTCCGCCATGTGGGGATCAGGAGGGTGCGCGGCCTCCCCAGACCAGTTTCCAGCAATATCACTCCTCGTTCTCCGGTGAATACTCGTATTCGATCCCGAACTCACGGCCTCCAAAAACGGCGTCCGTCCCAGGTACCACGCAGTGGGGGTCAGGGGCGTCACGCCACCCGAAGGATCAAAATGATCTAAGAAAGCTGGATTTGGGCTAGGAATGATCCCATCAGAACCTCGACGCCGCAAAGTCGACGATGTTCCATATCCAGAAATCTGCGGGCTCGTATCAATTCGAAGGGCTTCACCAAGCAGAGGCCGTCGAAGGATCGCGTCCGATGATGTCACGTTGCCCGAAGGATTACTGTCGACGTCAGTCGTCCTGAGTGGGGGTGGAATGAGATCGGATGAAGAATCGGTATCAAATACACTCGTGGGATGCCAGTGGTAAGAGTGCTGTCTCGTCGGAAGGTTGTGTGGTTCTCGCAGGCGAGGGAGGGCTCGATGGCTTTCGGTGGGACTGGTCGGAGTGGCAGGTCTCGAGGTTACCCGCGACCTGGCTGTGGATGTGGCTGGAACAGGAAGTACGTGATCGACGTTGTTGTTGAATTTATTTATGAGATCTTTGAATGATGTTTGCCCTGACCTTGCTGCCGAAGCCCGCGCTGATGATGATCCCCAGGTGGATTCGTGCCCAACGCCTTTATATGATGAATCGGACGCCGAACGGTACGGACCCGAGTTTGCATTGGACGATTCTAACAGGTGTATTGGTACCGAAGACACACGCTGGAAATGTCTGGGACGTTGCTCTGCGACTGCGTCGCCGTTAACCTCCACCATGGGACGACCACTCGAGTCGAGACCACCTTCGTCGTTTGCAGCCACCGTGGGCAAATGTGGCCGATAATAGTCGTCTGGGTCAGGCGAGGATCGGTCGTAACTGTCGCGAAGGTCTTCCGGGGTTATGCTTGTAGGTGCAGGAAAGGGTTGCAGACTTGTGAGACCCGGCTGAGAGGGATACGTTTTACCCGACAGCGAGGGAACAGGAGTGGAGGACAGCGCGGCTAGAGGGTCATCACGAGAGCCGTTCGAAAGAGCGTCATAGAAGAATTCGGTGGTGCTTTGGGAGGATAGGCGCCGGAACTGACGAGGACTGCCGTCAAAGAGGCCAGAAACGGGCTCGACATCACCCTCGGACATCTTGCATTCTTCAGGCAGAGAATCAGCAGGAGACTCCTTTGGGTGGTATTCTCAAAAGGAACAAAATGGGGCATTAAAAAAATAATAATAATGAGACGGAAAATAAATACCCAGCAGATTGGTTGGCTGTGGTTGCTCCAGTTCAAGGGTGCTAATCTTGCGATGCGTTGTCCACAGCTGGTAGGTCACCGATGATATTGCAGGTTGACCGGCCAGAACTACAAGGCACAATCGTCACCGGGTAGTACCACCCGAGCACGGCGTCATATTTGAGATGAAAGAAAGACCACCAACAAGCCAGCGGGGACGATCCTGACCGGAGGATTTGTCCCACTGTTGACCGACCCCTCCAAATGGACTGAGAGGCGAGAAATCCGAAGCCGACAAAGGGGAGGGAGGGGGTGGGAAGGACAACAATCAGACGGCAATGACACAGCGCCGTCGGGAAGAACTGGAACAGGCAGTGTGCTGTGATAACAGCCCAAGTAAGACGGGCGGGACAGACGTTTGCACGGCGTCTAACAGGGGGAGGGTTGAAGGCGGGTCGGGGAGGGGTTTGCTGAGGTGAGGTCAAAGTGGCAGGGTAAGACTGGAGTAATAATATTGAGGGAAGAGAGAGAAAGAGGAGAACGGGGGGGGGGGGGGGGATGACGAACAGGTGTAGGGTCGGTCGCCAAATGATACCCATCAAATAGGAAGAATCATGGGTGACCAGCCCAGAATCGGCCTGGGTGGTCCTGTCGATTGAGAAGGGCTGCAGGTGGGCCAACAATCAGCAGCCCTGTTTGAAGGTGGTGTCCGTGTTTCCTACGTACTTATTTTTATTTTTCTTTGGGTTAGGGAGCCCGGTTCCGATGGCTATTATTATTAGGAATCGAATTACTACTTGGGTATTAATTACTCACAGTCTACGACAGTTTGGGTGTGGGTGCGGAGAAGGTGGATTAGGGGCCGGCGAACAATTAAATTGGGGAGGGACGGAGGGGAAAACCTACCTGAAAGCTAGAGCCACCATGATGCATCATGAAATATGAATAAAGACATGGTATGGTGATGAACGAATTCCTACCCAATAGATGGAGCCGGAAGACCGCACGATAAAAAGCAAGCAACTCAAAGAAGTAAAAGAAAATAACCATGCCAATACGTCCCTCCCACACCAATCCAGCCTGAAAAAATGGTCCTGTGTTGGGGGGGGGGAAGCTCCCGTCAAAGGAAAAGACCGGGTATGTACGGTAATGTCAGTACCTGAAACCGTCCCTACGGAAAGGCTAGTCGGCGGTCTAGTCCTGGTCTTAGATCTGGAAAGACCGGCCTAAAAGTGCCAGATGACGAAGCAGACGGCTAATCCAACCAACGCCTTTGATGATCGGAGGCAATTTGATCTCTCATTCCCTCGCAGCCACAGCCGGGCTGCCTCTATCCCGGAAGGCGTAAACAAAGACAAAGTCAAGGGGGGGTGTCAAACGGGCGACCTTGAGGATCTATCTATCTAGATCACCATTTACTGCCGATCCCACGGATTTAGTGGCCGGCTTTCCCGCACTCTGCAGTTAGTGAGGCAGCAGGAAGGACTATAGTAGTCTATATGGTGGATGAAAAGACCTATCCGCTGCGAGGCACTCTAGCGCCTTATCAGCCGTCGGATCAGGAGACGTTCGAAAGAAATGTGCTTCTAGATTTTCCAACACCAGGGAAAGAAGGAAAAAAGAAAACGCATAGGGTTTGATTACATGATCCCGCCGTTCACTCCCTGGGGGGTTTCCATGGGACTCGGTCTCATGCACCGGTCTTTGTTTGATTGGCGTTGGCAGGTCCGTGGCCTTCTCAACATGGCGAGCACCGGAGCAAGGAAGGAAGGAATTCGTTGACGGCTCCCTCCCTCGTTGAGATTTCCCTTGTTTGCCCGTCCGAGCGACAATGCCGGCGCTGCGCCGCGCTGGGCCCTGTGATCCTGGCCAGCGCTAGATATGTATCCTCGATAGCGGTGCTCGATGCTTATGCTTATCCCCCCCATCCCTGTACCTTACGTATTGGCAGCGTACCAGGTGTGACTTACATCCACGATACAGTAAGATATCCCCCGATGCTTTTGACCCATCAGGCATCATCAGATCGTAACGGAACCAGCGAAGATATTCGATGCAACGGATGGCCATCATGACGTGCTAATTTGCTGCCATGTCCTACTACAAAGGTCATATATTCCAAATGTCATATAAACATGGGATCCGAAGATACCTCGATCTATCCATCCATCCGGGGACCTTCCAGAAAAGGAGATAGCAGTCGTGCTTGTGTCGAAATCTGACTCCTCTCATGGAACCACGGATGAAGTATCCGGCCTCAAGTAAGTGGGTGTTCTCCGTGATCATCCTTCTTCCATCGACGGTGCCATTGTGGGAGCAAGGGAGGAGGAAGGGGTCATATTGCCCTGCTCTGTCGGTGTGTCGGAATAACTACATCGAGCCAGTACAACGACCGAGCCCGCTTAAAAGTGTAGGTGCGTGGTACATGGTACCTAGACCGTACCTATTGTGACACCTGGGTGGGTTATATTATTGGCCTGGGGTTTGCAGGCGAGGGCCTACGGTACTCCTGGGGAGGGAAGGATGTGGGCTTTATCGACCTATCCAGAACCAGCAAAGGTGCTGCTGGTGGACGATTAATCTTACCAGAAGCGCCATTTCCCTTGCCAAGCCAGCATACATTCCATCTAGTTTAGTCGATCTGCAGGTCGATTGAAGGATTTGCCAGATCGTGACAAGCGCGATAACCTCTTGACAATGTACCCTTGACTCGATTGACTTGTGACCTTCTGCTTAGACTTAGACAAACAACCACGGCGTAGAATCCATGGGACTGGCATACTGGTTGACTTCTGGTAGGTATGGTAGGTAGCGTGCATCTGTCAATATCCCGTCGCATGTCACCGCCTGCAACAAGAATCATGACGTACTTGATTCGCTCCACTGGGCCCAGCCTTGGAGTGGTCGTGAAAGAGTCTAATTTAGTTTGGCGTGCTCCGTGGGTTTAAGTCGTGTTGCGATCTGAGTGGACGACCTCATCTGCTTTCAACCAGCTTTAATTTCATCACTACGATGTATGTATCTATCTATCTATCGCTCGCCCGTCACCCGATACATGGAGTCAACCTCTTCAGGCGGGAGAAGTGCCTTTACAATCACACCGCTTATTTCCTCACTGTGGTCAATTAGCCGTCCTTGCAGTCCGAATTAAAAAAAAGTCCCAGTGAGGCGCATGGTATGATCATACGGAGCAATCGGCAGTTTCATGCAGCAACACCTTAAGCCTGTGGTTTTCCCCTTTCCAGGGCACCGGGACTTGGATCAGGTACCAACAGGCGACCGGACAGGAGGCAGTCATGGCGACATGTTTTGCATGCTGGCCAGGGGCTGTCCTGTCGCAAAATCCCCCAGACTCCGCAGGCTGAGAGGCTGACGCGGTGGGGACGCAATTATTTGCGATTGATTGTCGTGGCTCGGGAATGCTGATATTGATAGCCTAGCGGCGGCCTTTCTAGACCACCGTCGTTCCAGGGATCTGGGCTTCCCCTCCCCATCCTTGTCCGTGCGAGCACCGTGGCTACGATAGTTGACCACAACCTCATTATGATTTCTATTCTTGTCCGGCTCTTCAGGTCTCAGGGACAAGGGATCGACAGGTCATTCGGGATTCGGCTGGTTGGGCAATGTTCCGCTTCCAGCCACCGTCACATCCGCAATCCGGATCCGACTTTCAGAACCCAAGGCTTCAAAGGATGTCTTTCGGCCGCAAGAGTCTCCAGTAATTCAATAGGAACCACTCAGGGCATAGGGCATAGGGGATCAGTCACCCAGCGGCCCGCCGGATGTCGCTTTCTTGCATCCGCATCCCTTTGACAGACACGCCAGAGTTTGTTCTCCCGTCTGCAATGTATTCTAAGGTTTACAGATCTTACGGCCGAATAGACATCATCTTGTTGGTTGCTGGCCATAAAAGAAAAATCTTTTCGTGTACCAACTACCGAGCAGATAGCGGCAAAGATCGGCGGTCGCTTACGGTAGACCGTCCTTCGAGAAGCGAGATTACCGATCCGATGCCACCACTGGGCCATTTGATGTTTTTGGTAGTCTGGTAGCCCATATGGAGCCAGAGACCTTTCGCAGTCTGGTTCTTACGACGGTTTTCTGTCAGAATTTGCGAGCCACAAATCCAGGCAATTTGATAGTTGCCTGTTGCCACCTTGCCCGTAGGATCTGCGTCCCTGGGACTATCTGGTTTCAGGAGGTGCTTCACTCTGAAAAGTAATTCTAGCTTCGTATACGGAGTAGCTCGATGACACACGCGACCAGCACTGGCGCCTCAGGCGAAATAGAGTTCAGCTTCAAACAACCACAACTCTATTGCCCTCGCAGCTTTCCTACTGAGGAAGTAGGAGCCTCTCCTGTCGGGCTGCAACTTGAGTTCGATTATTGACCGTTAGTGCTGCGACCTCGGGATTTGCTTCGACGAGTGGAGAATTGTTTCACTCCTAAACACCATGTCCCCATGTTCTTCGATCGCTTTCGATTCAGCTTCCCTAGATGGTCCAATGAAGGTTAGGATCTGGGCAACCAAATAGTTGGTTCTCTAATGGTCCGACCTGCCGGATGAGGTCGAAGTGATGGAAGAAAAGAAAGCAAAACAAAACCAAATGAGGTGGTTGGAAGCTCGGGCGGTCGCGTTGCCGGAGCGCGTCCAGGCGCGCTCCCCTTTGGGACATATCAACACAACGCCAAGGACGACTCTGTACGCCGTAACCATGTAATGATCAGTCCATCCCCCCCATCTGAGGCGGCAGTTCTTTGAAGTCGGCGATGTGACCTGGTTTGATCCCTCAATTGTCCTCCAATGGGTAAGAAGAGGAAGAGGCCGGTCAAGGGTGACCGTGCGCCGGACAAGTCGTCTCAGACAGGCACCACATCCACTTGTTTCGAGAACCAAAGCAGCCTCGCTCGTGCTCATGCCGAAGAACACGCCCATCCTGTCATCTCCTTGTACTATCCCCAGGTGGTGACCCTGAGACAATACCTCCTACGCCAAATACCCCTATTCTCCAAGTCTCGCCGTCGAAGAATTGTGTCCGTACGGGGTGACCAGTCTCCTGTCGGGATAAGCAACGATAGTCGCTCAGGGGCACAGCTTGCCAAGCTCCTTGATACAACCCTAGTGGGGATATTAACGGAGTCTCCTCCCACGTGCAACGAGGAGCGACGGCAAGAGCTAGCTGCATTTACGCAGTCGCAGTCCAGGTCCGAACTCGCCAGCACGGACACCGGATCACCATGTGCTCAGGCAGAGGTATGCACCCGCCCGGATCTGTACATGATAGCAGCAGGCGCCTGCACTGCTTTGTTTTGCTTTCACTTCTGTTTCATAAGATCATAGTCTAGAAGATCGCCCCAGTCTTCGCCTCACCTTGCATCGGCAAGAGGCTGACAGTATACTATAGATAGTTGATTTCGTCATATCGTCTCTCTTTAGTCGCAATCGATTTGCCCGTCAGCATCCGCGTCATCTATTGACCAGGGGCTTCAGACGTGCGAGCGCGCCTCATGCCCCTTGTGAGGACAGCGTGATTGCATGCAGTATTCCAGGCCTTGTGGCACAGTTCCCTAATGGCAATGTCCAGACGCTTAAGCAGGCGCCATGGACCGAAGTGCTGGGCTTGTTGGGAAGTAACGGAGAAGAGATAATGATGAGGCTTCTGTTTGACTGTGGACTATTCACAGCTGTTGACCAGCAGCGAGGCATCTATTTCCAACTAAGCGGTAAGCCTTAGCTGCAAAGCTGGATAGTATACGGGCTGAGATGATGGTTTAGGACTCCCTCTTTCAATGCTTGAGTCTGTACATAAGGTGCAGAAAAGTGATTTGGCGCCTAAGGATACATCTCCTACCTCTGTCCCAAGCGAGTCTGTGCCAGCTCTTGATGTCAAAAGAAAAGCCAAGAACGAGAATGTGCAGGCGCCAGTTCCCATCGTCTTCTTTCGTCGACGTATTCTTTATGCTTCCCCAGTGCTTGATTCGAGAGGAAAGATCGAGTTCGGGATGAAGAGCCGTAAGTCCAGTGATATCGAGAGTGGACCTATGTTGACTTGAGCAGATGTTCTGAGCCGGCTTCCCGCCTCCAAATCTCTGGCTCATAATGTACACCTACTTAAATATATCTTCCCAAAGCAGTTCAGCTTGCATAATATCTTCTCGAGCTTGTCAGGCGGCCAGGACATGCAACCCTTCAAAGACTACGCATCTCGTGAGGAGGAAATAGCGAGTGCTGAGAAGAAAAAGCAAGCACGCTCAAAACATGCCGATGCAGACGGATGCAATCCCTTGATCAAGATTCCGAAAAGACTTCAAGGCCAGGCTGTAGAACTGGTGCAGCAGTTGCAGAACCGAAACAAATGCTGTTCTTATTTGCATTTACTCAACTACTACTGTCCCTCTGAGGTATGCTTCCGATGCACTCTTGAGAATATAGGTTAATGTTGACTTTCCAGTGTATTGGCCCGTGGAAACTCGGTCCTGAGCCCCTTCAAGGACATCCGAAATTGTCAGCACCAGAATCCTTGATCACTCAGCCACGACTGTTCTGGCAGCAGTCCCCTTTGGATCCTAGTAATAACCCCTTAGCATCCTCAAATGCCCATGTTGCCCCAGTCATCCAAAAGCCAAAGCTCAGCTTGACGGATTATGCAACGCCAGCCTCATCTGTATCCGCCTTCTGTAGAGCTGTGCTGCGGAACCTAATCCCCCCTCAATTCTACGGAACTGGTCAGCACAGAATTCAGCATCAAGATATTGTCCTCAAGCATGTCGATCAGTTCATCCATATGCGGCGTTTTGAGAATCTGAGCCTTCATGAAGTGTGCAAGGGAATCAAGGTTCGTGGCAGCTCCTCTTTCTTCTGCTGTGTCTGACAAGTTACGCCTGCAGGTAACTTGTATACCGTGGCTTGAGCCCTCAGTTGGTCCTAATTCAGGATTCAACCCTTCGCTCCATAAGCTATCGCGGTCAGACTTGGATAAGCGCACGGAGTTGCTCCAGGAGTTCATCTACTACGTATTTGATTCAATTCTGATACCCCTCATCCGTGCGAACTTCTACGTCACCGAGTCCCAGTCCCATCGCAACCGCCTCTTCTATTTCCGACATGATGTCTGGCGTCGCCTGACTGAGGGGCCGATGACTGAACTCAAGGCCTCCGTTTTTGAAGAGCTGGAGCCAGCAGCGGCCCGGCGTGTATTAAGTGAGAGAAAGAGAACTCTGGGGTATGGCTCCTTGCGACTTCTACCTAAAGCGACAGGTATCCGTCCTCTGTTGAATCTCAAACGACGATCCGTAGTACCTGGCTGTGGGAAGACAAGCATGTTCTGGGGGTCAAGCGTCAATTCTATCATCGCTCCGATCCACAGCATGCTCAATTACGAAAAGACGCGAGCACCATCCAAACTAGGTTCATGTCTAACCTCAGTTGGAGAGATCCAATCTCGACTTAAAGCCTTTAAAGGACTTTTGTCGCAGCAACAGGCGCCAATGCCTCCATTGTATTTTGTCAAGCTCGATATTCAATCCTGCTTTGATACGATCCCTCAGAAAAGCCTAGTCCAGCTCATAGAGAGACTGACCACCGAAGCGGCCTACCATTATTCCAAACATGTCGAGATGACGCCATCTGATGAGTTCAACGGCCTGTGGCCAGTGCAAGACCGGCCAAGCAAGGCTAGGCGGCGATTTGTCGGCAGAGCAGCCCCTACGGCGATGCCACAGTACTTGATGGACGCGATCACCAACGGCGAGACCAGTCAGAGAAGGAACACAGTCTTTGTCGACACTTTAATACAGAATGAGTTCAAAGCGGAAGATTTACTGGACCTGCTGCATGAGCACGTGCGAAACAACCTGATCAAGTTTGGCAGGACTTGCTTTCGGCAACGCAATGGCATTCCCCAAGGGTCGGTTCTCTCCAGCATGTTGTGTAATCTCTTTTATGCGGATATGGAGCGGCAGGTTCTGGGATTCCTACAATCAGACCAAGCTTTACTGCTTCGACTGGTTGATGACTTTCTGCTCGTTACCCCCGACTTAGCCCTAGCCATGCGCTTTCTACAGGTGATGGTCAAGGGGCAGCCTGCATATGGGGTTTCAGTCAACCCCGCCAAAAGTCTGGTCAACTTCGCCGCTGCCGTGGAAGGAACTCAGATCCCGCGCCTTGTGGATACTCGGCTGTTCCCTTACTGTGGAAGTTTGATCGATACCCGGTCTCTGGAGATCTACAAGGATCATGAACGCATACTCGAAGGGGGGCACTCCGCCGCCACTAGCTTATCAAACTCGCTCACCATCGAGCTGACCCGATCACCTGGCCGAACTCTTCACCGCAAATTGCTGGGATCATTCAAGTTGCTCATGCATCCCATGTATTTGGACACCGGACACAACACCATCGGTGTGGTGCTGTCGAACCTGTATGCCAATTTCGTCACCTCGGGCATGAAGATGTACCGATACTTGAAATCACTTTCTGGCCGAGCACACCCTGCCCCCGAGCTTGTGATCCGCATCGTTCGAGACATGATGCAACTTGCCAGTAGGATGGTCCAAGCCAAGCGTGGCGCGAAGCCACAGGCGGCAACAGCAGCTTCTCTCCGCGTGGTGCATCAGAGCGAGGTGGAGTACTTGGCTGCAGCGGCCTTCCGGTTTGTACTGGGTCGCAAACAAACCCGGTACACAAGGGAGTTGCGCTGGTTGGATGTCATTGTGAGAGAGTCCCAGTCTAAGTCCAAAACCCAGGCCTGCCACCTAGCACAGGTGGTGCGAACCGGGAACTCGACATATGGCGGCTGGAAGTTCTAGGGAGAGAGACGTTCGAGACCAGCCCCCTTGCTGGATACGGATTGACTGGAAGAATACTCTGTACGGAGATGTGGTTACGAAGGGAAATCCCGGTCGAGAATCCAGCAGCATACGGAGTACACAGTATAGGCGAGGAGAGTTGCATGCTCGACGAGTAGCCAGTTGTAGTCAGCAAGCACTGGGCGGGTGATGTAATTGGGCGGAGCGGTGGCCTTGGAATGAATGGGCATGACGACAGAATTACGGCCAGGAACAGGCGATCGAACCCTGGTTGCCACGATCGACTAAAGTCAAAGCCCCATGCTGCACACCACACAGACTGGTGGAACAAAGAAGAAAAGAAATCTGCTGTAGCCATTAGGCATTAGGCATTAGCCAATTGATCCTAGAGCTGCGTGGAGTGAAGCCCGGTGTACCTCGATAAACCGGTTCCGAGCGATTAGTTAGTGGGGTGGGGGGGGGCCTGCGATCGGGCACTTACCGTTACCGTAATATGAGATTATTGACGGCGTAGTCCTACTCCTCCGGTACTAGTAGGTGGTATCCAGCTGAGTGGGAAGCTGTTGGAGGGACAGCAAAGTCCCACGGCTCCTCGGCGGCAGAACAACGGTGGTGTGCACATACCACGGATCTGGTGGCCATGGACAACGGGCCATTGGATCAGGGGACAGGCAGGGGGAGTTACTAAAAAGGGGGCGGCGAAATACTTGGGCGTTGGTTGCCCATCAACGGGCCATGTCAACAATGGGATGGGGGAGAGGCACAACTTCTTAATCCTTTATCCAGGGACGGTATTTAGTCCTCCGTCGTCCGTCCTCCCGTACTATGGAGGACTGGAGGTACTCCGTGCTACTAGTCCGGACTAGCTGGTCGTAGACGAAGATTAGTCGCTGCCTTAATTACGGCTGTGGCGGTGCGGGTTTCCTTTCGGTTTCCCATTTCCATACTTCCAATTTCCATACGGCGGGCGGCTCCACCGAATAATAATGGATTAATTTCAGCCTGCGCTGTCGAGGAGGAATCCTTCTGGAAAGCAGCCAATGATCGCCGGCCAGGCTGCGAGGCCATTCGCGGGGCTAACCGGAGTGAGGGTAGTAGCGAGGGTGGGATTGGCCAGCCAGGTCCAGAACAACTACTCCGTACTCTGTCTGTCCTGGCTTAGTACTAGTTGGGAACCGACGACGAGCGCAGCCTGAGGCTCCCGGTCCACCGCGGGTTCTTTCGTCTTTGCTCTCGTTCGTTTGCAGCTTCAGGCCGGCCTGGCTTCGGTCTGGCTTTGGTCTGGTCTGATTGCATCCGGCCGTCGTTAGTTTCATCTCCATCCCATCTCCATCTCATTTCCATCCCCCTGCTCCTTCTCTCATTCTTCTTCTACTGTCCATCTCCTCACTCTCGTTATCCCACATTCCAGTCTTTCGCTCTAGGTCGATCGTTTCTTTCTCTTACTCTCTCTCTCCTCTTATCGTCTTTCTTGTCGGAGATTGTTTCATCATCTCCGTCCCCTTCCCCCTTCGGCTCCGGCCCCCAATGCACACTGCTCGCTGCACGATTGACTCCTGATCCCTTTGTGAGAAATCAAAAAAGAAAAGAAAAAAAAAAAAAAAGAAACCCTCCGACCATCCCAGAACCGCCACTTATTCTGCCTGTGTCCTGTCTGTCCCCGTACATTGCGAATTCCTGCTCGGGTTTTGTCACACCTATTAATACTACGGCTCCGGAGCTGATCGTCCCACACCCTGTCTTTCGTTCCTGATAACGGCTTTCTTTGTCAACCACTTGCGACGCGATCGGACTTTCTGCACTGTCCTTCCCATTCCCCGGTATTCGCAGCCCCTGGAGGTGCTTCCCTCATCGTGAGCTGGGAAGAGTTCAAACTTACAGGTCTCTCCCCGCGATGACAACCGTTTTACCAACCCCGAATTCCCCTCCCGACCTATCCGGGTCCAAATCCTCCAAGTCCTCCTCCTTTCGTTCTTCCTCGCAGCACTCGGGCCCCGAGGCCATCTTCACCGATATTGCCAACTTCGAAGAGGTGGATCTCCAGGATGAGGTGCATTTGTCCTACGTGAAGGGTGCCACCCCGTACATCCGAAATGGCGGGATCACACGGGCTTCCGCGGCCATCATGCAGACCAAGTCTGCGGTTGCGACAACCCGCGATCTGACAGCCACCAAGACGAGGGCTTCTATGCCCAAGCAGGTCAATGGGACCTTGGCCCAGCCGGGACGCGGTGGCCCCAAGCACCGTACCGGCAACAAGCGGGATCCTGCCCCGACCAAGCAAGCTGCCCTTCAAGTGATGAAGGCTCCTCGTTCGCGATCTACCTCTCCACTGCGACCAACCTCGAGTTTGGGCTCCTCGCCATCGACCCTGTCCCTAACTCCCGTCAATACCCAGACGCTCAACCGCAAACCCTCCTGGCAGCGGCCTCGCAAAACCGTCCAAGACTTGGAGGACGAATACCATGACTCCGATGAAGAGTTGCCCGAGGATGCCAGTCTTTGGAATGTTCCCATCTCCCCACGACCGGCCCAGGATCGAGCGCCATCCCGGGCCTCAAGTCCGAATGGTCGGAGTCCTGGACCTCGCCCCTTACCCTTGTCGCATTCGGTTTCCAATGCCACTATCTCCCGGTCGCCCTCCGGTTCCCGATCTCCTACCACCCGGACCAACCGGTCCAGCTCTACCGGACCTGAACGCGGCCAGATCTCGCCCCGCAACCCGCGTGCATACTCGTACAACAACATGATGTCTGACCTGTCGGAAGAGGCCAAGATTATCACGGAGGCCTTGGAATTTCATGCGGATGAACGCGATCGCAAGCGGGGCGAGCACCTGCAAAGCGGGCTCTCCTCCCTGCGATCCAGCGAGGAGTCCAAGCGCGGATCCAAAAGCACCATTGAGCTACCTCCGTTGCAGAAATCCAACATCATGATCGACCCGTTGCCTCCCAGCAAGGAAAAGGAGAAGGTTCTCACGCGGACGCGGCCCAGCTGGCTGCCCCCTAAGGATCAGAAGGAGGAGAAACGGCACTTGAAGGAATACAAGCGGATGATGGCGCAATCGCGAGAAGCAGGTATGTAGCTATACTCGTTCGTCCTCTCGGGCTAGATGCTGACAACCACAGACAAGCGCCGCGCTGCCAAGGCTGCATCCGAAAAATGTGAAAAGGACAACACTCGCGAGACTCTCCAGCAGATCTGGGACGAATATGTATACCCCAACTGGGATAATGTTATTAATGAAACGCGTACGCGGGAGTTATGGTGGCGCGGTGTGCCGCCTCGGATCCGGGGAGCGACCTGGCAGCGGGCTATCGGCAACGAGCTGGCTCTGTCCGAGGAAACGTTCAAGAAGGCCCTGCAACGGGCCAAGGACGTGCGGTCCCGGTCGGAAGGCGACTCTGGTGAGAGCAACAAGCGAATGCGGGACTGGTTTGAGGCGATTGATTCCGATGTGTCCACGGCGTTCCCCGAGCTGAACCTCTTCCAGACGGGAGGTCCGCTGCGCGATACATTGATCGATGTCTTGCAGGCATACTCGATGTATCGGAGCGACGTGGGCTATGTCAGCGGCTTGCATGTGAGTTTTTGAATAAAAAACCGGTGTCCATGATCTCATGACTAACTGTGACCAGACAATTGCCGCCCTCCTTGTTTTACAATTCCCGTCGCCCTCATCCGCGTTTCTTGCCATGGCCAATGCGCTCAACCGGGCACTGCCGGTTGCTTTTCTTACTTTGGACCGCGGGGCGATCGGTCGTACATATACACTGGCGTCTGCGACGCTGAAATATAAGTTTCCTCGTCTGCTGACGCATCTGCACGAGACGCTGCGGCTCAGCGACGAAGAGATCTGGGAACCGATGTTCCGCTCCCTCCTGTCAAACGGGCTGGACTTGGAGCGGCTCAGCCGGGTCTGGGACTGCTGGGTGTTTGAAGGCGACCGGGTTATGATCCGGGCTGCAGTGGCGATCCTGGGATGTTTGCAGCCGCAGTTGTTTGGGTACACGAAGCCGGACGACCAGAGTCGGAAGGCTGTGCAGGACATTCTCAGCTGGGGACCACGACAGGGAGGTACACGAGCCCAGGAGCGAAACAGTGCCCCGGCGGCCGCGACTGGATTCGGCGGAGGGCAGATTACGTTGGGGGTGGGGGATTACTGGATGCTGGGCTCGGCGGGGGATGAAGACGGGTTCATGCAGGTGGTGCGGGAGGCGGGCAAGGTGCGGTGATGTCGAGAGCATATTTCCTTCGTTGCACATATTTACTACAGCTCGGTCATCCCGAGTGTTAATGAGGACTGGGTTCCTGTGTATGATATTTATTGGTTGGGGGATTCCATGCCTGCAGTATTGTTATGGATATAGTATAGAGTAGTTATTATCACAGCCTGCTGTCCTCGCTGTCTATCTAGTTGTCCACTTTTTTGTAGCTCTACTAATTGCTGATTGCTAACGGGACGTACCTGCTGACTGCTCACTGCTCCCTGCACAGACCTGGTTTGAATGGACTGAAGCAGGTGGTTCCGCGGGTCAACGGGCCTCATCTTTGGTCCGGGAAAATCCCTCTCCTCGGTCCACGGACGGGGTCAGTGAAATCAGGGCGGGGGTAGACAAATGCCTCTGCATGAAACTGGCGGTCTGCTCCCCTTGCAGGTGCACCTGCTGCATCTGCTGCATCTGCTCGGTGCATCTTGCCATCTCAGAGCACACCCCACGAGGCATCCTGATGGACTTGTCAATTCGAAGTATACAAACAAGATAGTCACATACATAGGGTTGTACCAGATGTAGCCATCCAACGTATCAACTGTATGTCTAAAGGACATTAATGTGCAGCTGACCAATGCCATAACCATAACTTTCAGCTACCACCAACGTCACTAGCATGACTGCCAATGCAGACCGGAGCCATGGAGCCAGATCCTTCGAGGCACGAGGGATTTGTGGTCTGGGCCGATTAATTTGCTCCCTCTTTCTGAGTGATCGACAATTGCCTCATAGATAGGCCAGCCTAGGGTATATTATGTCCCTCACCACAACCACAACCACCACCACAATTACATCTCAGAATTCACAGATCCAGGTCAACAGACTCACCATGTCGTGTCTCAAACTCCCATTGATTCTTCCTCGCTGGAAACACCCCCAAGAGCACCTCTCAGACTCATTATCCGAACACAGCCCCCTCCTCCCTCAACCCCAGTCTCAACATCACCACCCACACCCACAGCAACAACCACACGAGCACCCCCAAACCCTCAAAACCAAATACGGCACCTGCACCTCCATCCTCCACTATGGAAACACCAGCTCCATCCGCCTCTACTCCTCCAACCACACCCACACCCTACACGTCGTCAAAACCCTCCGCCCAACCACCCCCACCAGCAGCCACAGCAGCAGAACAAACACAAAAAACACGCAACAAACCCTCAAAAACACCCTCGAATCCCTCCTCTCCTCAACCCTAACCCACCCGCATCTCCTCCACACCCTCGACATCCTCCCCAACTCCCAACTCGAGACGTGTCTCGTGAGCGAGTATTGTCCCCTGGGCGATTTAGGGACATACATATCCTCTACGACAGCCACCCTATCCTCTTCCCATCCAGAAGATATGAGTCGAAGAAGACGACGAAAAAGAGGCCTCGATGCCCATGAAGCAAACACCATCTTCTCGCAGCTCCTGAGCGCAATCTCCTATCTCCATGGCCTCGGAATCGGACACGGCGACATTTGCGTGGAGAATATCTTCCTCACTTATTTCCCACCCTCGTCAGGGGATGGAAATGAAGATGAGAGAAGGATATGTGTCAAATTGGGTGACTTGGGAAGTGCCGTTGTACTAGACCATCACCCTCCTTCGCTTCTCCCCCCGACTCCCGGGTCCTATACTTCGTGGATTGATAATTGGAAAGAGAGGGATATATATTCCCTCTCTCTTGGTCTTTCTCTGGGTGTGGAGAAATTCGATGATTTGTTGTCGACTTCGGCATCATCTTCGTCATCCTCATCATCTTCCTCTTCTTCTCCACCGGGAACAAACATCAGATCAAGAAAGAAGAAACGAGACCCCTACGCATCCCCCGAAACCCTCCTCCCGGATAATCACGAATATAAAGAAACCGACCCCCGGGCTGCAGACATCTGGGCCGCGGGTATCGTGTACCTAGTGATGCGAATGGGCCGGATTCTCTGGCGCAGTGCCCTCGAGGACGAGGATGGCCGGTATGCGGAGTATTTGAGGGGAAGGAGAAGGTGTGAGGGGTATGGGGGGATTGAGGGGTTAGGATCGGTGAGTTGTCTCCTCCTATCTTGAGGATTTTGTGGGAAGGATGATGCTAATTGGGCATATATATAGACGCAATGCCGAAACGTGATCTATGCAATGCTGGACCCTGACCCACGCAGAAGAATTAGGGCTGGGCAGGTGATTCGTTCGGAGTGGATGTTTGATTATTTGTCTTAGCCAATCCTACATTTATTCCACCAGAACACCCAAGAGAAAGAAATAATTAATTAACCGTCCCCGCCCTCAAAACATACCCCCCATCCACCACCACCACCACCACCACCACCACCACTACTATCTGCCCACTCAACTACTGATTCGTAACCGCAAACAACACCGCACTCGACATATCCTAATCCCCATACTTCCCCTTCTGCAACACACTCTTCTATAGTGTATTCTTCTGCAACATATCTTCTACAACCCATCCACCCCCCTCCTCTTTCGCAGTCATCCCACTCAACAACACGTCCAGAGCAATAATAGTACCATTCACACGAATCCTACATCCACTCTCCACCACCTCATGCCCCAACATCATCCTGGACAAATGAATCTCCACCGCCGCTTTACTCCTAATACTCCACCCCACCCCCTTTCTCCCTTTCTCCTCCGGGGGAGGGGTGGGGGGTAACCAAATCCTCCAACTGAAAGTTATTTAGTTGTCCTTCCTCTCCAATACCATACCATGCCATACCATACCATACTATATAAATCTTTCTTCAAAGTAGACTGACTAGAATCAGGGTCGAGGTCGAGTGGTAGAAATATACTGTCAAGATATAAATAAATTGTTTATATACAGTATGAATGACTGAGCGATAGTGGATAGATGGCGTGAGTTGGACGGGAATAATGTCGGGATGAGTCTGTAATATGATGGATGGCTTGGGGGGTTAGTGTTTATGGGCTGGGTTTGGGATATAGGATGGTGTCATGGGGAGGGGTGGATGGATGGATGGATGGTGTGTTTGGTGATGAGGATGATGATGGTGATGCTGGTGGCTTCATCAGTATGATATGATGTGGGTCGGGGATGGATGGGAAGGAAGGATGAAGGAATGGTGATAGTTTGTTGCACGGGACCTTGATTTATTCAATTGGGTTAGATATATGGAGTACACCAAGTATGTACATCAGAGTCATTGTTCATGCTGACTACAGTCTGGCCTTGTCAATCCCCTCCACTGGCACCACCTCAACCATCATCTTCCCTGTATTCACCCCCTTGTACAAATTCACCAGGCTCTGCGGCGCCGACTCTAATCCCCCCTTGACAATATGCTCCTTGCGCTGGAGCTTGCCCTGCGTCAACCACGTCCCCAGCTCCTTCAGTGCCTCGGGATACTGCTGGGCGTAGTCGAACACAATGTAGCCCTGCATCTTGACTCGTTGCGACTACACTGCATTAGTATCATTTCTTCTCCGCACGATGCTGGGTACTTACAATCACCTGCATAATGTTGGTCGGCCCCTGCGGCTTCGCCACGTTGTACTGGCTGATGGCACCACAGATCACAAACCGGGCAAACTGCGCAGCCCGTCCCAAACACGCATCCAGAATCTCTCCTCCCACATTGTCAAAAAACACATCAATATACTCCGGAGTCGCCTCCTTCAACTGCTTCATCCAGTCCTTATCCTTGTAGTTGATGGCAGCGTCGAAGCCCAGCTCCTTGCGCAGAAACTCGCACTTGTCGGCACTGCCGGCAATGCCAATGACCCGCTTCGCGCCCTGGATCTTCGCAATCTGTCCGGCCACCATGCCCGTGGCACCAGCAGCCCCCGATACCACCACTGTATCGCCCGGCTTCGGCTTGCCGACGTCCATCATGCCAAAGTATGCGGTCAATCCCGTCATACCCAGCACCGACATGGCGTCCGTGGGCTTGCAGCCCGGCGGCACTGTAATCTTCTGCGCCTCCTTGGCCCCCAGGAGGGCATACTCCTGCCAGCCAGAGGAGGCAACCACCCAGTCGCCGACCTGGTATTGCGATGTCAGACTGCTGCCGACGCCAGCGACCTGAGCGATGCTCTGCCCGCGCATGACGCTGCCGCGCTCGACGGGTGCAATGTAGGACCGTTTGGCCGTCAGCCACTGCCGCATGGCGGGCTCCAGCGCCAGATAGTGTATGCGGACGAGGACCTTGTCGGCGGGCACATCCTCGGAGAGAGTGGTGCTGTTGAGCTTGAAGGTGCCGCTGGTGAGGGACGGATCAATGGCCGCGGTGGGCGCGTTAACGTAGATGAGCTGTCGGTTCGTGATGGTCATTTTGTCAGTGGATAGGAGATGCAGACTGAGTACCTAGAAAGATTGCAAAAAGAGGGGACGAGGATGTCGCCTGTTTTGGAGTGACCCTGAAAAACAACCTCGGCTCACCCGCAAACGAACTAGGCCTTCACTCTGTTTGTAGTAACTCCTCCGGCCTCCCGTTTTTAAGTCCCTTGTTGGTTCCCCCGAGGTATTGATTAGTCGGGTCTGGGCGTCTCCATTCCCCCCAGTCACCGGCATTCTCCTTAGCAATCAGCATAAGTGGCATCCACCGTGCATATCTGCCGGGGCTGATGCTCTTCGCCAATATTTGTCCATGACATCATCACTGATCTCCTTATCGATAAGCAGTCACGTGGCTTTATACTGAACAGCCATCGAGCATCGAGGCCAGCATACTCCAGATCACCCCAGGAATTCACGACTGCCTGGTCTCCCACTCGATGATCACTGAACAGCCACATTCTGGAGCACCAATGGCAGTGATGGCGCATGTTGCCTCATCCTGACGTCACCACCCGATCGATGATGTCGAAGGCAGTACATAAGATAAGATCGAGCTGGTGTGGGACCATCCACAATATAGCCTCAAATCTAAACATCATTGACCTTAAATACCACAGTAGCCAAATTGTCGCCATGAGCAGTACGCAATCTCCCTACCACTCCTCCACCTTCGATCAACCCAACCAGAACCCCAGCGCAACCACCGGCACCGGCACCCAGGTTGGCGGCATCACCAGCACCAGTCAGGCAAATACCGGCCCTGCGCGCACCACTGCTGGACCGCATCAGTCGGATCTAGCCAACAAGGCCGACCCCCGCGTGGACAGTGACCTGAACAACCGCGCCCAGTACGCCCCTGGCACCACAACTACCGGAAACGTGCACCCCCAGGCCACCCAGGGCGTGTCCAACCCCCAGAGCTCGACCGCAGGCCCGCACAAGTCCTCCCTACTAAACAAACTAGACCCCCGTGTCAACAGCAAGACGGGTGAGATGTCTTCCAAGTCAACAAACCAGGCCGGCACCGGAGCCATGCGGGAGCCAACCGATACAACCGGCGGAACCGCCTATCAACAACCAAGCTCGACCACCGCTGCTGGCTACAACAACACCCCGGTCTCCGGATCGCAAACCACCAGCGGAGTGGGATATCAGCCTGCCCAATCGTCTGGTAGCACTTACGGGGATCAAGGGACCACCGGATCTAAGTCGGCCCAAGCGGGGGAGAGTTTCGGCCAAGGGGTGAAGTCGGCTGCGGCGGGGATTCACGTAAGTCAAGCAGTCTAGATCCGGATCCGTAGCGGCCGCGGGCTATCCGGCACTAATGGACGGCTGATGCTGACCTGAAACAGGGAGCGGGGGAGTCGCTGCGAGGCGGGCTGAACGCGGCGGTCGACAAGGCGTTTGGGCACGAGGAAGGGGCTGCCAGAAACGCGGCAATTGCCCGGGGAGGGGAACAGGAGATGCAGTCGGGGAGCTTCAGGACGCAGCGGTGATTTGTCGTGAGACTCGAGCATTTCCTGGATGTTACCGACCATGTACGAGTACGAGTCACGCTAGTAATGGATTAGTTTGCTTTGGTGAAGATGAGGTGTAGCATGACGCGGAATCATTCGTCTGGTCGGATAGCTAGAGATGGCTCTAAATTAGCACGCAGCAGAGACGCGGTTCAGTGGACGGATGCTGGAAGTGGGACTTGCATGCGGAGACCATGGTAGCAGTCATATCAAACCAGGAATCGGGCTCGTCTTGACTTGCTAGATCGGATGCTGAGGAGCGAATGGCCAAGATGGTATTGTGTAGTGTGTACATAATGATTCCTCTGTCTGTAGCACTCGAGTGCAAGGGGAGGGACGAACGAACGAAAGAAAGATCCAGTGGCGAGGCTCCGCGGGGCGTCAGCTGATTGGGCGTCAGGTGATGAAAGAGGGGCTCTCGCTTTCCGCTGGCTTCCCTTCAACTGTTCAACGACGTACTTGGCTTTCCTCTTCTCTCGGCTGCCCACCACCCGATGCAAGGCACTATGACGATATGCTCGATCATGATGTGCTGGTTCCTACTATGGCTTCCCGCCATGATCTCATCCCATCGACAATCGAACCCGTGGACCGTGTGTGGTCGCTTTACGCCTCACGGATGCTCTCCGATGGCTCTCTCCACCCTTTGTTCCATTTCCCATTTCCTCTGAATCCAAATCATCCAGGATCAGCTCAGCCCAAGCTGACCTCAGCCAAAACCGCAATCCTCCTTGGTGATCCCCCAGCCACTGACTTAACCTCCAGCCAAGCATCCCACTAACGCTCAGCTACGTTGGACTATCCGGCACTATCCATGGTCGGAACCCCAAGAATAGCCCGCCGCTGAGACAGCCTGCCTCGTTGCCGCTATTGCAAATCGCCAAAAGAATAATAATCATCGCAACTGACAGGAAGCTTCTTCCGGAACGCCCGGAGGCTGTGCGGTGGAACCGCGTTTGACTTTTCGGGCCTCTTGCGTTCCCCTGCTCGTCTCCTCCTTATTTCTGTTGCTTTTTCCTCCTCCCGATTGTACCTGTCGACTTTCCTCCATTCCATTATTTATTCGTCCTGCTCCGTCCCACGCTCTCTGGTGATGGTTCCCTGCTCTTTGATTTGCTGATCGCTCCAGCACCCTCCAGCCTGGCCCCAATGGATGCCCCTCTAGGGAAACACTAACGCGAATACGATGCTCCATCGCCAGACCTTCGAACCGTTAGTTTAGTGCCTGCTCCATAATCCATCAATCCACTCTGGCATGTGATGGATCCGAATCGATTGTCCTCTTGAGTAGTTTGTCTCAGCCTTCTTCCATCCATCTATTCTTATTCCCTCATCACTCCATTTTTAAATCCCCCCTCCCTGTATGGGTAAACTTATAATCCCTGCCCTGCCCCCTCTCCGTCCATCCCAACCATGGCTATTTCTACACATCCGCCGGGGATCAACGGTCAGGCCCCCGCTGTATCTTCTCCCACCATCACCACCCATTCGAGTTCCGATAGTGAGGAGCTAATTGGGCCGGACGCCGCCCGGGAGGATGAAGCCAACGAGGTGATCGGCGTCAGTATCAGCCGCAGCCAGAGCCGAATGAAGGCGCGTCTCACGCCCGCGGAAGAGAAAAGTCGTGTGATGGAACGCCAGGGCGGCTACTTTGAGCCAATTCCCGACACGCCGGACTCGGAGGGTCTCTTTGCATCTGAGATTACCGATGAACCCGAGACTTTGCCCGAGGCTTCTTCTACTGGCAAGCCGGCTGTCGCCCGGGCGCCTCCATCGGATCTGGTGGCACCACAGCGTGACAACGCACGAACACCCAAGGACGGCCAGCGATCCAGTTTCACCCGGTCGATCTTGACCGGGCTCCCCCTGCGACCCCGGGCATGGTCGGGCGACTCCTTGACCAACATACGACTCAAAAAGTTTCTACCAGACCTGTTGACTAAGCGGACATCCCTCTCCTTCCGACCCGGCTCATCCGCCCAGGTTCGGGCCCGCAGTCAAACCCTGAAACCCGCGTCGAAGCTGGCGCTGGATCAGGGAAAGGAGGATTCGACATCGCAGTCCCGGCGCAAGTCGTTTTCCGATCCAGAATCCAGCCGAGATAGCCCCGAGGAGCAAGTATCGGATCTTGAGCCTCTCGGCGGCGCAACAACCGCCAGACACTCATATGCGCGGAGACCCAGTGCAGCCGGTCCGGGGGCGCCGTCCATGCTACGAAGATCGTCATCAGACCAGTCTCTCTACTTGAGAGCCTCATCCACCGCATCGTCGCTGGACCAGGCGCCTCGTTACGAACATATACATTCGCAAGTCAACAGCCGGTTCAAGGCGATCAAGGACAGTCTCCAGGATTCCAGCAGTCGGCTGCTTAGCATGCCCACCCTGCACTTGCAGGATCTGCGGAGTGATTGGGGCTACAAGCCGTTCATGTCTGATGTAGCCCATCGCAGGGGGCACGCCTACTCCACGCCGGAGCAGCCGCCCGCCGCACGAGAGATGTCTGGCGATGATTCATCGCAGCCGCGTGCCCGTTCGCCGCGGTCCAGCATCAGTACACAATACCCTATGTTAACGGAAGCCATGGCTGAAATGACCGGCGATGTGGTCATCTTGGGAGGTTACCGGGGGTCTGTCTTGCGGTCCGCCAAACCGCCGCAGCGCCAGCTGTGGGTTCCGATGAAGGTGGGCTTGAATCTTCGCAAGGTAGATCTCGAGGTTGGCCTGAACCCGGAAGACGAGGAGCGGATGGAAGAGACCATCATTCCGTCAGGTGTTTTGTCCCATGTCGGCCCGGTCGACATCTGCCGTCGGCTGATGAAGCGCCTGCAAAAGTGTCCGAATGCCCTCAACGGGGATCTCCGGGTTTGGGACTACGGCTATGACTGGCGGTTGAGCCCGCATCTGCTTGCTAAGCGCCTGGTGAAATTCCTCGAGGGCTTGCCCTGTAACTCTCCCGACACGCCTCCCGAAAAGCGAGGAGCCTATGTGGTTGCCCACAGTCTGGGCGGCCTCATCACCAGGCATGCCGTCAATCAGCGGCCAGATCTCTTCGCCGGCATTCTCTATGCAGGCGTCCCGCAACACTGTGTCAATATCCTGGGCCCACTGCGCAATGGTGATGACGTGCTGCTCAGTTCCCGCGTCCTCACCGCACAGGTGAACTTCACTTTCCGCACCAGCTTTGCCCTCCTTCCCGAGGACGGCCACTGCTTCATTGACAAACGGACAAAGGAAGAATACCGGGTGGACTTCTTCTCCGCCCAGGCGTGGGACGAGCACCGGCTCTCTCCCTGCGTCAATCCTGCCCTTCCGGTTGGCAACGGCAGAGGCTTTGTAGACAATCTGCCCCTGCTTGGCAAGCGCATCTCCACGGTCCTGGGCAGTAAGGATAGTCTGTCGTCATCGGACGATGCCAATGGCGAGCAACCCTCGGCGCAGAATCAGAACCCTCAAGAAGCGGCCAACCCGCCCTCTGAGGCGACCGGAAAACCGGGGCTGGTGGTTCCCCCGCATCTGGAGGGCGCGATAGGACCAACTTCCAATTTCCGGGGCTCGGCTAATACCAAGGCTACAACGGCCACAACCATTCCCCGTGCAGCAGCCTTGACTTACCTCGAACGCACTCTGAAAGAGGTCAAACAGTTCAAGCAAGAGCTTGAATTTAACCCCTCACACCAGTCGCAAAACCAATACCCGCCCTTTGCCGTGCTGTACGGCAAGTCCGTGCCCACCGTCTATGGCGCTCGCGTCGAGTCACGCGAGCGCATCAAGCACCACGACGCGTACGACGACCTGGCCTTCGCGGCTGGTGATGGCGTCTGTCTCGCCTCCGCGGCCATGTTGCCCCCGGGATACCGGATCATCAAGGGAGGTCTGGTGAAGAGCGATCGCGGACACGTCGGACTTCTGGGCGACCTCGAGGGTGTAGGCCAGTGTCTGCTGGCTTTGGTCCGGGGCCGGCAAGAGGGCGTTGGACTGGGTGGTTCCCACCCGTCGTCATGAATCATCACCATCTCCCTCCCCTCTCCCCTCTGCCCTCCATCCATATCGTCATTCTTATTCCCCTCATGCATAGAAACGATACCCATATTATATATCCTGTCCGCACTGCATCTGTTTATGACGACAACGAATGAATAATGAAAGAGTATTCATATCTGATTAGCTGTCCTTCTGATGCTGAATTTCATACAGTGTTCTAACGAGAATTGTCTATCATTATATAAATATATATCACAATAAAAAAAACATATATAAATATCTACATCATACCCCCTTCTACTAAAGTAGTATTCTCTAAAACAACACGGTAGAGTAGTATTCTCCCTGCAACGGATATATATATATAGATCTCTCATCCTCATCATGATCGCCCAACATCTCCTCCCAAAATATATATCTCAATACTTGCTTACTACTACTAGTTAATAATCAATAGTGCCTACAACCCCCAATCCCACATTCGAATCTGCCAAATATGAACATCTACTACCTAGGCACATAGGTAAAAGAAAAAACACCAATAAGTAAGTACGCACGAAGGATCACTAAGCTAAGCTCCATACCTAGAAAAGCATCCCTTCCTATTGGCGTATGATACGCTCGCTTATCTAACTAACTCAATCAAATCCTCTAGATAACTAACTAACTAATCTAATCTAATATACTATACTATGTATATCGATGCGATGGTGATAGTTGATAAGATATAATATACGGAGTAATGTATGGGTAAATGAAGTCGGACTAGTTAAGGTACCCTTACTAAGTATCTAAGTAGGATCTCGGGTTCCTGCAGGCGGGGAGGGAAGGAGGGTTGGTTTATCTGATAGGTCCTATCTATCATTAATTCGTATCTTTTCTTATTTCGTATGAGGTAAACTACACTAGGGATGGATGGATGAATGAATGAAGATTAGATAAAATTAGGTCCAAGGTCCGTCTATTTTTTTCTTTTTGAATCCCATACACATCCCACAGGACTCAAACATACCCGTCTAATCATCTAAAATGCGAATAATATTCATCACAAAGAAAGGAAGAAAATATAATGCGAAAAAACGCGCCCTAGTATACCATGAAAGAAATAGAAAAAAGATTGAAGAGCGAAAAGAACTAAGGTATCAGTTAACCCGTTCTTGAGTTGGCGATGTTCAGGACAAGAATATCCGTCGCGCCGACCTTGGTCAGCTCGTCCATGACCGTCGCGATCTTCTTCTTCTCCACCATCGAGCTGACGGCAACCCAGCCGTCTTCTTCCAGGGCGGTTACCGTGGGAGCGCGCTTGCCGGGGGTGATGCTGGAGGCGGTGGCCAGCTCTGCGCGAGGGATGTTGTACTGGCACAGGACGTACTTTTGGGCAGCTGAGGAAAATAAGGTTAGCTAGACCGGCTAGTGAAGGGTAATGCAGAACTTACTGATGACACCGCGGATACGAGAAGCGATCAGATCAACCAGAGGGTTCTGGGTGTTCTTGGACTTCACCAGGACGGAAACGGTCTCGACAACGGTATCTATGGCTTTGAGACCAGCGGCCTTCATGGTCTCACCGGACTCTATAACACAGTCAGTCGCTGAACTTAAAACACCCGGATGAAAGGGTCTCAACATACCAACAAGGTCGACAATACCGTCAGCCACGCCCAAAGCGCAGGCAGCCTCAACACTGCCGCCGACGTACTTGATCTTGGTGCTGAGTTCGCTCTTCTCCGCATCGCTCTTGCCCTCGAGCTGGGCGAAGAAGGACTCGGTGAGAGCAGTGAAGCTGGTGACGACGTTACGGCCGATCAGCTGCTTGGCCTCAGTGATGTCACCCTTCTCCGGAACCTGCACCTGCAGCTTGCAGGAGCCGAAGCCGAGGTCCATGATCTCCTCCACACCCGAGACTTCACCGCGGGGCAGCAGCGCATCGTGTTCGGCAATCTGGTCGCGGCCGGTGATACCGAGATCAACGCGGCCCTCACCGACAAAGGTGGGGATATCGGCGGCGGGAAGAAAGATGAGGGCGATGGGAAGGTTCTTGACCAGGGCAATGTCCAGGCGGGTTTCGCGGCGGAACTGGATGTCGCAGCCGGCCAGGAGGTCCAGGGTGGCTTGTTGAAGACGGCCCTCTGTAATGGCAAGGAAGGCATTAGTCCGGGGCTTGTTTGGGGGGCCATTGGTGGGTTAGAGAGCTGGGAGCTTCTATGCGGTCAGGGAGTGAGTCATGGCGGGAACTTGCTTTTGGGGACAGCGAAGAGCAGTCTTCCTTCGAGGCTGTAGAATACATGTCAGTAATGGGTGCAAAGGTGCAAAGGCTGAGAAGTATATCGGATTCCGTGGGTTCAGTGTTGCTAAGGGGCAATTGACTCACTGGTTGACGAGATCCATCTTGACGATCAACGGCGCGGGGTAAATTGGTGAGGAATTGGAGACACGGAGTGGGGAGGAAGGAAACAATTGAAGATTCTGGGAAGAACTTCAAGTCTAAGAGACCAATGACTATCCCAAAGAGACTATACCAGACAAGAAGGAGCTGAAGCAGTGGTTAGAGGGGGAGAGGAAGAGGAGAGACATGGTGGATGCGCAGAAAAGAGTCTGAAATCCCGTCATCGGAGGGGCCCGACACTGCCTCAGGCCACAAAGTCATGTCTGCCTGATGTTTCTGCCTGCTATATCAGGCCACAACGGAAGTCCATGCCTAATAATTCAGGCTGTAATGATGCCTGACGGCTCAGGCCACATTAGCCCTGAGCCCTCGCCTTTAGCCCAAAACAGAAAGCCAACCCACACAAGCCGCAAATCCCTCGATTTTCACGAACGGCCTCAACTTCTGTCTGCCAACCCCCCCAACGCCATCTTCCTCCATCCCGTCAGTCCTTCGCTGTCGTCAAGCCCAACTTCAAGATGGATTCCGCCAAGCAGCCCGCTAAGCTCGTCAAGGTCACTCGTGTCCTCGGCCGTACCGGTACGTCGTGATTTTCCTCGATTCGTTTCGCCCGGATATATACATGCGAATCTCTCCGCAACGCTGGACGGTCTTGCTGACAACTTTACCCCAGGATCCCGTGGTGGTGTCACCCAGGTCCGCGTCGAGTTCATGGACGACACCTCCCGCAGCATCATCCGTAACGTCAAGGGCCCAGGTATGCGATTTTCCGTTGATTGATCTCCCAATACGTCTATGGTGTTTGGACCGAATTCCCGGAAAGAGATATCCCGTGAGAAAGAGCCAGGAAGATGAGAGCGCAAAAAAGGAAACCGACAGAGGAAAGAATGTGGAGGACGAATTGCCGAAATCAATAAATGCAGGAAATTGAATATGGAGGTTTCGCGGGATATTCTCAGTCCGGGGAAAGGGAAATTCAGCCAGACAGACATGAAGTGCCATCCATTGTCACACAGGCTAACCCAAAATTCTTCGTCGCCATACAGTCAAGGTCGACGACATCCTCTGCCTGCTCGAGTCCGAACGCGAGGCCCGCCGTCTCCGCTAATTTCCTTTTCCGCTCCGAGTTTTCTTATCTTTTTCCCTCTCGAGGCTATGTACCCTTGCTTGCGTTGGAAATGATTCTGGGAGGTCGGGAAGGCAAAAATACTATCTCATGGGCTGATGCGGCATCCGGGTGGTGAATCGGTTTCGTGTTTCTTTCTATCAGTTGTGTCTGTGTGTCCAACATACCGGGATTCAAATAGAGAGAGAAAACGAAAACAAGGATATCAACCGGAAATACAAAAAACGAAGGAAAAAAATTTGAAATCCCACGGGCGCGAGATGATCCTTCATCAACTCTGTCTAGCTCCTTTTTTTTTCTCTTCCCCCGTGTCGCATTCGAATCGGATGAACTTTATGAACAATGGCTGCAGTGGATTCTTGGTCTCGATCTTGCGCTTGGCGATAGATTCCCCGGGTCTGGTTTCCCGCGTACTTGCACCAGCATCTCTGGATCGTTCTGTGGAATAGGCGGCTGAGGGAGTCGCAATTGATATCCAATGCCGGCCTTTGTTGACAGTCCTGGTCTCAATTTACCGGTTATCCTGGGTAATTGGCCTAGGAGGGGTGCTCGGTGCTTGCTCCGTGATCATAGAGCTGTTGGCCCCTAGTAAATTCCCTGGCCTATTTGTAGAAGAGTCGACAACCGTACGGTCAGCTGTGGAAACAGCTGCTTTTCGCGAGCCATTAATATCATACATCTATCTACCCAGGCACATAGCTTGTAATCATGCACTGCCAACAATGCCTCATAAAAGCAACAACTCGAAACGATGCTCAGCCCGCATAGCTAATCAATCACAGCTGCTCCGCGCTGCTAATAAGTCGCTCAATCATGCCATCATCTTTGGAGCTTTCCATGACCTCTCCGACCGCCGCCACAAGTCCAGCAAGTTTCCGACGGCGGATTTTCTCCTCCAGCTCTTTACTCTTCTGCCGGGCTTGCTCCAGCAATGGCCCTGGCAGGTTTGCTAATCGCGCGACATTCAGTCCGTAACTGCGGTGTGCCACGCCCTCGCTCACCTCGTAAAGGAATGTAATTTCTTCATCCGCTCCGGTTCCCGATTCGGTGAAGCGCATGTGCACGTTTCGTAGCGCATGATCGTCGAAGGTATGTACTATTGAGGAGAGGTGCTGGTAATGCGTGATGAAGAGGGTGAGGCTCCCAATCGACCGCACCATATAGTCGAGGACTGCCTGCGCGATTGCAACGCCATCATGCGTGGACGTGCCTCGGCCCAATTCGTCCAGTATGACAAGTGACCGAGGGGTCGCCTGCTTGAGTATGTCCGCGGTTTCAGAAAGCTCGACCATAAATGTAGACTCGCCCGCCAGCATGTTGTCGAAAGCACCCATGCGAGTGAACACGGCATCCAACATACCAAGCTTCGCCGCTTGCGCGGGGACATACGAGCCAATTTGTCCCATGATGGCAATGAGGGCTACTTGCCGTACATAGCTGGATTTGCCGCCCATATTGGGGCCGGTGACCAGAAGCGCGCGTGTCTTGTCGCTATCCAAGTCGATATCGTTGGGCACGTAGCTGTCCAACAAAAGTTGTTCAACCATCGGATGGCGGCCCTGTTCCACTTGGATACATGTATGATCTGTATATTCGGGCTTCACATATCCGGGCTGGTTGGCTATAGTAGCCAGAGAGAGTAAGCAGTCAAGCGTGGCCAGCGCCTGCACACAGTCACGGAAAGGTTGGTATTTGGTTGCTATGTCGGCTAGGAGGGCTATGAAAGCCTTGTCGCAAGCCGCAGCCAACGCCTCTTTATGTTGATCTCGTTGTCGTATGAGTTGAATAACTTCCGGTGTGTGGAACCTCGAGACTTTCTTGGTGCCGCTCACTTTCACCCAAGACGCAGGGACCCGTTTGATAGAGGCCGAACTGTTCTCAACCTCAATCAGATAGTCGATCCCCGCAACGGATTTGTATTCAACCGTCTTCCTTCCAAGCTTTTCGCCGGCGACAGAGCGATGTTCCTGCAGCTCATGTTCAACACTAGCAATCCCAAGCTTCTGATCGCTGATGTCCTCTGTCTCCTCGGCTTCGCGGAAGAAGGCATATTTGTCGTCACTCTTCGCAGCATGCATGTTGATCTTGTCCAGAAAAGCCACAATATCTTCCAAGATGGTCGGGAGAGACGTAATCGCTTCGTTAATGGCAGCAGATGCAAATCCGGTATCGGCGGGTGATTTCACGTCGGAAAATTCCTGCGCGATCATCTGCATCGTCTGTAACACGGTGAGGAGTTCTGGTCGAGTACACTGGTTGCCTCATTAGCCTCAAATCAAGTCTGATGGGGGTCCAAAGCAAGGACTCAGGGCAGCCAACCTTGCCATAATAAATCCGGATTAGGCTCTTTTCCAAGTCGCTCCTGACCTTACCAAGTAATCCTTTGAGTCGCTCTACCATGACCGTCCTTTCTGGGTTCTGTAGTTCTTCAACGGCGTTCACCCTCTCTTCGAGCCTTGACTTATCTAGCAGAGGGCGTCCGACCCATTTCCTAAGCAGCCTTTGCCCAAAGCGTGTTTGCGTCCGATCAAGTGTCCAAAAGAGACTGCCTTTGGTGGTATGGTCGGTCTGGTTTTGGTAGATCTCGAGACTCATGAGGGTGTTCCCATTGAGAAGCATGTGTGACCGAGAAGAAAAGTGTTGGAAATACTTGGTCAACTCGAAGACGTATTCCAAACCGTACTCTTTCATGTGCTCAATCATGGATGAAAGACAGATGGTCACTTGCTCTGGCAGATTAAGAACCTTTTGGAGTAGGCTACTCGCCTGCGCGTCATCTGCGGCACTGGCCGTCTTCATCTTCCCTGCATAGAAGCTTGAAACATGGCTATGGGACTCGGCCGCAGCGGTTTTCGACTTAGTAACTCTTTCCACGCGGGTCTTATCGCCGAAGACGTTCAACTTGCTGCCAGATAGGTGTTGAACAAGCTTCTCCGTAGCCTTCGATAGCTCGCCGACAATCAAGACCTCGCAGGGTGCAATATGCAGTAGCCTCGTTTCAATTTCGCTCCTCATAAACCCGTCTTCGAAATCATCATAGATAATGTCTCCTGTAGCCGGCTGAACTGCTACAATTCCCATCTGAACCTTCTCATCGTTGCCCCAGCCTTTGGCGTTCGTCTCAGTAATACAAAGCAAATAGCCAGTCGCTGGCGAAGCGCCACCAGATGCCGCAGGCATAGGCCCTTCTAATCCCTCCACGTCATCGATATATGTACCCTTCGTGTATAGGTTTGTGAGCTTGCGCACGAAGGGCGCGTTGCGGTTATCACCTGCTGCCTTGAGGGCAGCAGTTTCTATCTGTCTCACGACACCCACTTTATGACCGGCAGCAACGAGGCGCTTCACATGGACGTGCAGTCGGTGAACAGGTATACTAGCAGAGGCGAAACGGTCGAGATGTGCTTCAGAGGGATCTGGAAACGAGATACCATATTTGAGCGCGATCCACAAAGAAAGCGGGAAAGAGAAGTATTAACTTACGTTCATCGAATCTGAATTTTCCGGGGATGCAGACTATAGACAACTCCTTCGCAGCGACCCTCGCATCTTCGCCGAAGAACCGGAACTTGTAGCCAACTTCGACGACTAAGACCGTATCCATATGCTTGCGCTTTATGTCGATAACTTGTTTCTCCATTGGAGTGAGCTTGCTTCCTCCTTTCTTTCCAGTGGCCTTGCCCTTGGTGGGAGGAGGTGCCGGTTCCTCGTCCTCTTCTGCCTCTGCACCATCCTCTGCCGAAGTGACTTCGCTGACGGCATTCCTACCAATGCCAATTAGGCAGTCTGCGCCACCCAACCTCCGAACGAACTTCTGGTGTAACTCTTCTCTCTCCTTTTGTCTTTGCTTGGCTTCGGGTTCAGTTGTTTCCTGAGGCTCTTCCGTTCCAGTCTGCACAGCAGGTGAGCTGGTAAACTTGAATAACTCAGTCCGTTGGCTACTACCCAACACCGGAGGTCGTTCTATGGTCGAAGCAGATGTTGAGTTTGAATCCCCATCTCTATCTCCGGACCGAGGCCTATTTGTTCTAGCTCTCTTAGGAGCTGGTACCACTATATCGTCGTCCTCATCGTCGGCCAAGCCAGTCTCCTGTTTTGGCACTGTTTCCTGGGTTACCGCTCTCTCTGCCGTGGCTCCTGGGCCTTGCTCTTTATCGACATTGACCGAATCTCGTTGAACAGTTTGTGGTTTCTTTGTGAAGAAGCTCGCGATAGTTGATTGTTTCCGTTTGAATGCCGGGGAAGACGATGGCTGTGATGAGGGGAGAGGCATTTTCTCTTGCTTGTCGGAATCCGCTGCCAATCGCTGAGACAGCTGGTGTTGGATAGCTCTGTGAAAAGAACTGTGGGAGAGGGACTCGCCGTAGGATCAGCGACGGCCAAGGCAGTGGCGACAGCACATTGAGCACCTGCTAATTGCGACCTAGATGTTCGGAATAGACCTGAGCATCCACGGTACAGGAGCTCAGTATTCCTGTCTCAGATGTCAAAAAGTCAGCCTTAGCGTCAAATGCGTGTCCGCCGCTCAAGAACCTTGACGCGTGGAGATCCGTAACGCGTCACGAGTTAATTGAAATCGGATGACATAATCTCTATGCCTGAGGCAGACAACTACACTACTACTATGGAGGATACGTGACTGGTCTTTTCTTCTTGGACTCTCTACCTAAGTATAACATGTTCTGCGTGCTAGCACATAATATCATAACTGTGTACAATCTCGGGGTGCGTCTCCTAATAGTTAATGTGTCAAGGCTTTCAATGGGGACTGGCCTCGATTCAGTAATCACCAAGTATCCATACCTCGTAATGGTAGCGCTTGTATATAGGGTGAATGCAAAACAGACTATAACGCAGAATTCAATCTGCTGGCTGTGAGGCTTAAAAGTGTTGAAAGGAAGTACAAGGGGAGGAATAGACGCGCAGAAAGTGACTTAAACCAGAGCATAACAAACAATTGTAACAAGAGCAGGAGTCAACAGGAGCTCCCGTCTAGGTAAAGCCGGTCAAACTCACCCTCATCGACCTCTGAAATTGTTGCCTCGGGAGACCCCAGCTGTGTCACACACTGAGGCTTCGACTTGTGGTCCGATTTCGCCGTATACACTGGAGTGTCGTCGGCGGGCACGCGGGGAAGTGAAACGGTCAAAGGGTTAAATGAATACCCAGCGGGGTTTTCTTGACTATCAAATGGACTGAAACCGACGGAATGAGCATCGCCAAAAAAGTATTGTGGTGGATAGCCAATGTCGCTGGTGAGATGCCCCGTGAGGGAAGGGGAATGCCAGTCCACCAGAGGATCAACGCGGCCACGAACATCCAGAAGTGGCTCTATGTTCTCTTTGTCCATTGACATACCAAGAACCCGCTCGGTCAAGGTGGAAGCATGATTGCCAGGCGATAGTGGGTACGCATCAGCACTGGTTGTGAAATCCCGTAGTAAGAATATAGGATGAGGGGAGGCCGACGCCGCAGAATGTGACCCATCACCACGACAATGGTCAATTGAACCTGCGTTGTACTGGTTTGGCAAATCACGGAAGACAGTAAATCCAGTGCGAGGCTTGAGTTTATTATCTTTGAAAGACATTGCAAACTCGTCCATATCGTCCCCGTGACTGCCATAGCGAGGCCGTTGAGGCCCTAAGGAGGCCCTGAGAAGTGGTATGTTCCTTTCATCGATGGCTTCATTCATAGTATTTTCAATCCTCTTGGTAGTCCTCCGATTCCTTTTTCTGTCTTGTCCGCGATGGATATTAGGATCGACTTGGGAAAGGACACGCTTGGGGCGATTCGCTCGTCGTTTTGGAATGGGCGTTTCCCCTTTGAGAGGGCTGCTGTCTTCGACATTGCCAGAGATCACACGCTGCTTCCGCAGGATCCCTGTAGGTGAGAACACAAGCTCCGTAGGTTCGACGCAGAGAGATGTCTTCTCCATCATCTTCAAGATGCTCTCATCCTTTTTCTGGTTGCGCCTGCGTCTCATCTGTTCGGTAGCAGAGTCAAAGATATCCATTCCGGGCCATAGTACACCTTTCAGTCTGGCTATCTCATCTGCTCTCTCTTTGTCCATCTCGCTGTTCGTTGGGAAATCTACGCTGTCATTGTCATTGTCATCGATAAACGGATCGCAGTTGTATTGGTTAGATGGTTGGGGAACCACATCAGTCTCATTGCCCAGGGTCTCAGACCAGTACAACGTGGCCTGCGCAGAAGTATCCTCATTCCGTGGGGGTTCTTGTTTCCAAATGCTGGGGGCAGGGTGTAGAGGCTGCTTTGGGGAGCTCGTGGAGGTCAAAGAGGGCTCTAACCCAGTGTAAGTGTCCGAGAGATAGTAAGAGGACCCAGCCAAAACGGCATGACTGGAAGCGTGAGACGCGGTTGTATTCCCAGGCTCCGAATCTGAAATGACATAGGAATGAGAGAGGCGTGGGTCCAAATAGTCAGGAAGGGGATTCTGGGGTGAAAGACACGCAGTCGACAGTGGCCCAGTCGTTCGGTGCTCGGCTTCCCTCTCCGTGTTTAACTTCTCGTGTGTCTTCTTTCTGCGGGCTTCTTTCGAGGACATCCGATCCGAAAGTAATTTTGCCAAATTATTGGCCTTATACCACCTATCATACTCACGTAGCAGAGTGACTGCTTGTTGCTCTTGATGGCTGCGAACTTGAAGTTTGAAGTAGTGGGACAAATGTGCCTTTGACGAGATATGGGTCAGCAGGTGGGATACATCACTGAAGGTAGGCCGTTTGGGGCAAATATTGCACAAAAGTGCAGCTGCATCCATCTTGGCAGGTAGATCTAATAAGGAGCAGGTTCGAACTCCGGGAAAGATATCGAGGGAAACAACCAGGAAGAGTTGCTCGAAACGACAGAGGTGATAGACTGGCCTTGGAAGGGAAGGATGCAAGCTTCAGGAGCAGAGACGTCCCCAGACGATTGACCGGAACCTGCCCTGCGGGCGGTTTCACTGCCTCTTCACAACTAGAGAAGGAGCTACCGATGCCATCTTACGTGCAATCAATAATACAGACCAGAGACTCGGCTGAGTTTCCGACATCAAGCAGTTGGCCAAGACGATCCTAGGTATCCCGAACCAAGATCTAGGAATTTATACCTCCTTGGTGGTCTCTACCTAATAGTACACTATGAAGGTGTTCTTGCGCAACTAGGCAGGGGAAAGCCAGATAGATACTGTGCTTGGTAGCAGCTTTGTACCTGTTTATTGTTTGGTGAAGTTTACGGGCAATATAACTACTCAGCTGTGCACCGAATAATTGTAGGTACCGGTGGAAGGCATTACGGAAAACTCCATATGAGATAGAGTATCACGTCAGCTATAATTTAATACATACCATTGATATCTTTGACGTAGAGAGCATAGATGATTACCTTGGATATACGTCTCAACTACTAATCCAGAGCTTTCTGGGCCTTGGATTGGCGCTTTTTACCGCATAACTAGATCCATTTAGAACGCAGTAATGTCTATGTCTAGCTATGGTGCCCATCGGTCATGTCTCGATCATTCACTCACAATTAAGACCATTGAATGACTGCTTGCTAGGATGACATATGATTCCTTCAGCTGTCGTGGGAGCGTGATGATCGTCGGCAGGGGACATCGCAGGTTCAGACAGACCCCCCCTCCAAAACAAAACCGAGTTGAAATATGCAGTATCTATGTAAATTATTATTCGTCTAACTATATGATAGTTACGATGATCATGGTTGTGCAAGTCATGAGTAAAACCGTATAATGCATCCGGCATCGGCCTTCTGTCGAGATACATACCTAAAGGCCTTGGTATAACAAGATTTGGCCAACTGGATCCATAACAATGCTAACCACTGGTTCTTCTCTTGGGATAAGAAATTAATACACATAGTATTGATTTGATCATCTAACTACCATAGGTCTTTGAATGATCATAAGTTATGTGCCACTGCGTCTTAACAGCCTCTTATCAGGCTATTGTGAGGGGGTATGAAGCGGAAATAAGTCGCAGTGCCAATTGCTCTTCTCCTGCCTTGTATCCCATAATCCATGGATAAAGAAAAACGGGTTATTAGATTGCAGGAGGTGAGGCCTACAAAGTAAAGCATAATACCAAGAACTACCGGGAAAGACATTTCAGTGCTATTGTCTTCGGTAAACAACTGGACATGGTGTTAGCTACCCGCAGCTGCGTTGAGCGACTTGCAGACTTACTAGACTGGGTCTACTTCTTGGACACCGTCAAACTTGAGAAGACTTAACCCGGCAATGGCAAAATGGGTATGAAACACATCAACCATGCTGCCTGGTCTGTCTCCGATACCTCCAGCCTCCGAGTCCTATATTGCGTCAGCGCCATGCCGACATAGCCACCACGAAGGGATAAACATACCTGACAACGCAAGATGAAAGTAGCGAGCTTGCCACCATCGATCCAATGGAGTCTGTCAATCATGGCTAAGCTAGCACCGACCCACCAGCTATAGCATGCATCCGGTAATTTCTCGGGCCGCCCATTCAGACCCCCACTATCAACTTGTCTTTCGCTGAGCCAGCCCCCCAGGCGGTCCCTGTTCACCAAGTCTAGTCGCCCAGCAATTGCCAGAGCTCCTACACAGGTGAAGATCTGGCCGGCATGCGATTCGGCTCCAGGCTGAATTCCATAGCCGCCATCCAGGTTTTCACATTGCTGGACGTAGGAAACGGCCTTGGGTACATCGACTGTGTCGAGAAGCCCCAGAAGGGAGAGTGCATTGAAGGCGCCATACAAAAAGCGCGTATCCATCTCGCCCCATTCGTCGCCCATAAAAGCGCCAGTGTCCTTATCCTGTAGCCCTGCGATAAAAGAGCCGACTTTCTCTTTACCTCCTAGACCGCGCTTCTCCAGCTCATCCACCGCGTCTAGAGTTACGAGAATTTGCACGGCTGACACTGTGTACAACATGTGCGCATCATGGCCCGGGGCAGCTCCAAATCCCCCATCTTCCCGTTGGCAGGAGAGTACGAAATTGATGGTGTCTTCACGAGGAAGAGCATCTGGACGGCCAAGGAGATGTAGAGCTGTTAAGCCCCAATACACTCCGTTAAGGCGAAGGTGCTCTGTGAGCCAATATTCTAGCTCATCCCTCCTCTAGCATCACCTGTCAACCACCTTCCCCATCCTGAAGAGAAGAATTATGGTTATAGTAAGAATGACGCACGCTGTCCAAGTTCTTGATGTATTCCACATGTCTTTCGACACTAAGGTTCAAGCTGGATGGGGTCCCAACAGCCCTACCAGAACCCGAAACCAAGGACATTTTGTGATCGGTTCGCTGAATGCAGTATGATTAGTGGTTGAGCCTCGCCGCTAGTCGAGAGCTTTTGCTCCAGGCAACAATTACTGTGCCCGCCAACCCAAGGGTGAAGGTGTAAGGAGAAGCGCACCCCCACGAGAGTCTGTGGCTTCGGGGTGGCAAACACAGGGGCGTGGATGAAGGCAACCACTGCACGTGTGCCCCTCACTGCAGGTGAGGTTAGTATGAGGTGACTTTGAGGTTAGTCGTGGGCAACTCGGAAGCTGGGAGAAAAAAACAAGCTTCGAGGGGATATGTGTGGTGGTCGGCGGTCGGAGACGAGGGGGAGGGCTGACTAGTGAGCAGTGACTACTAGTACTAGTCCGGCTGACCATCACGTGAGTGAGCGCCACCCGGTGAGCCGCTGGGCCAAAAGCGGGGCCATTGTTTCAGCCTGGCGTTTAGGGCAGGATCACCGTCTCCCACGGACGGCGGTGTGAAACCCCTGAGCGGCAACGAGTGGTTGCCCCTGGGTCCCTGCTTCGCTCAGAAATGTTCGGTGGCTGGCCCTTGTGTCGAAACCGTCGATGCCACGGAGGAGGGCGGGCTCCCGCGATCCACCGTCATTGGTGGCATTTGGCAATAAAATTCATCAGATGCACGCAAGTCCAAGGTAGGCAGGTAGTAGGGAGTATCAATGTATCAGGCTCGACGGATTTACTGTAACGATGAATGCAATGTGCAGGACTGCAGGTATTGACAGGGAATGTGGATTCTGTCTCTGCCCAGATGGTACTAGCCACTAGGTACAATTACGTAGTGCCGGGCTATTGACTCGGGATGGGGAACGGAGGAGAGCCATCTCTCCCACTGTCCCACGTGTACTCCGTGGTCCTCCGTAAACTTTCCTCCTAGGCTCCAGGCAAAAACTCTCAACGCCTTCGCATAAGTGCAGTAAGGTATAGAGTAGGTGGTCCCTAGCTACTAGGTAGGATGGTAGATACTACTTCCACTCCTACTATGTAGCACACTGTACGTAGAATGGTATGGGGCACGCTACCTTCGCTAACATGAAGAGTTGGTTTTCTCCACCTCCATACCGAAGCGCTAGACCAGAGGTGAAAATCCGTGCTCTTATCATCCTACTGTACCCCGTAAATTACTTGGAATGGTTATCTCTGGAAGCGCCCATGACTACTTAAGTACGAGGGTATTCGAGCATTGCTTACGGGGCAGCTGATTTTCCGTGTGACATGACCAAGGCCGTTGCCCCTGCTGCTGCTTATTTTTTTTGTCTATATTTAGCTGTTCGGAATGTCCCAACTCCCATAGGAGCTCCTCTGTAGAGAGTAGTCGGTACTATAGATGTCATTGGCAAAGCGGGGCAATAAAATCATCTTTTATTCAACGGTGCCTGGTTCGTACCTAGGTACAGTCCCCCAGGCACGGAGGAAATATTACTACTTTTTTCATCATCCCCACCAACTGTATCAAAATTGTCTTGTCGGAACCATGGTTAAGCGCCCGTCGAGCTTCAAGAATCAGACAATCGTCCGAGGGATTCCCTGAGTGGTTCAAGATTGAGACAATACATTCTACAGGTTTCGCTCTTTATTTTGATTAGGTCTCTGGTCATACATACATTCCCGGAAAGAATTTGCTCCAGGGTGGATTGCTCGGGAATACATACTACCTACGTACTATTAATAATAATAGAATAATAATGCTGATTAGTGCCATTCGAGAGTCCTGACTACTGCGTACTAAGCAGCCAGATAAGGTGCCACCCAATGCTATGATGGGCCTCCGCGTCAGGTACTCGTGTCTCGCGGGGGCATCTGATTTGACCCTGCAACTGAGTCCCCCGTCCGGCGGGCTTTGGTTGGCCAATCTACGGTCGCAATCGCGGTCTCCTAGCCCGGGCCTGCATCATCCCGCCCAAGGCACCAACTGCCAGACCCGATCTTTTCTGACCAGTCATTGTCACCGTCTCCAGTGTTTGGATGGGTCCTCCCGATCTTTCGGTGTATATCCCAGTGGCCTGTACTCCCGTCCGCGCAGGAGGAGCTGGCCATTGCAGCCCGGGGTTGCCATCATCACAAGGGTTATTGCGCAGTAGCGTGCTCAGGGGCAACCCGACAAGGCACGACCATAAACTATACCGACCTACACCAAGTCCTGATCGCTTCTGGCTCGAGAGGCAGAGTCATCCAGTCGTAGCTATAGGATCGTAATGGGATAAATTGACTTTGTGCCGGACAGCCTCTCGATTTTTCCCCAGGTATCTTTGGACTTTTGGGTTCCCACCCCCTCCTCCCAGCTGTAAGGTACTTGGGTAATTCCGTGACTATTGCAGATATTAACCCATCAATACGTGGGTTGGACCAACGTCATCCTCCCGGTACCAGCCACGAGTTCTTTTTTCCTTTTTAACCTGTGGCCCTCAATTTTGGCTTAGGCTGCCTCATAATAATTTCTTCCCTTGACCATCTGGGATCAGATCTAATCTGTTGCTTACCGATAGCGGTTGCTCGAGAAAAATAAACAGTGAGCGAGTCTCTTCTGCATCCATTCTTCAGGGAGGTAGGGCCATGTTGACCGTCCTTACCTGTTAATTACAGGCGTTATCCACTATCCTTTTTCCAAAGCCAAAGGGCCTCCATGACTATCAGGCTGTCTGTGCACTAAACCGATAGGCTTCCCATAATCCCATAAGCACTCTGAAGCCACCCAGTAACTATTTCGGAGCCTTGCAACGCCATCCCCACTGCCGACTCCCCCTTAAAAAAAACGGAGGCTTCTTAGCCTGACACACAGCCGCGCTTGCATAACGCTGTCAAGGAATGTGTCGTCGCTGCGACATTCAAGTCTGAACACCTCCAACACCGTGCGGAATCGCTCTCGTGTTTCTTTGATCACTTCTTCCTCTTCTTTGGGAAACTTCAGGCGGACGGAATTTCTTTGTTCTTTTTTTTCCCTGTTCCTGTTCCCTTTTTGGCATCTTCATTATTGCTTTTGGAATACACGGTCCCAGCAAAATCGCCGATACCTACTCGTCCCCTTGGTACGCCGACCGCCCTGTTCAACACCGCTCCAGCACACAAAACGAGCATCTTAGGCGAGCGTTTATTTTGCTTGTCGCCACCTTTCATCACCAGGCGCGATAGTCCAGATTGTTGTTACAACCAAAATAGTCGTTGGGGGAACAGAATAACAACTGGAGGGGGGAGTCCTCATCTAACATGAGGGGCGGCGCAGTTTGGTATGTGTGGTGACTTTTTTTTTGGATTTCAGCAGGATCCTTAATCCATGATCAATGCTTCCTTTTCTTTTTCTCGTCGAGGCAGCTCATTCGCCCTGGTGTTGTTGTCCGTTCTAGGGGGCTGGGGATTCGAGCCTTTCCCTTGAGTTGCAGCTTTATTCAACAGATCCCTACTTTTGTTCATGGTCATGTATTAGTGCGCTGTCTCTGTTATCGTTGTTGTCCAAACAACGCGTCTTCGTTTTCTATCTTGCTGACCACTATGCGACTCTACATTAGAATCAACCGCTCCGATCGATCCTCCCAGAACAGCAGCATTTCGCGTCAACTGTGTCCAGCAAGCCCGCTATATTCGGAAATATTGGCCAAGGCTGGTCCGGTTCCAATCATTTCCTCATTATCATCCCAACACGCCTTTACACACATCTGGAAATCCAACGTCTTTTGCCGAGGGAGTGTCAGGATATTTATGCTCTTGGAGTCCAGATTCTCGTGGCTCTTGATCTGAAAAGGAGTAAGTTCTAGAATCAGGAGCTTGCCGTCAGCCGAATCATATCCAAATTTAGTACAATTTGGAGACTTTATGGCTGCTAACCTGTTTCTGCCACTAGATCCTTTTCATCGTCCACTTGGTGTCGCAGCCGATCCTTGACGTACTATTTATTTCCCTCAATCCAGACCGAATTCCCGGGTCAGCCATTCAGGGTCACCTGCTGACCCGCGATTGACACCTAAGATGCCGTCGAGACAGTCCACTGTTCCCAATTTAGATCTAAGCACTTCCACACTGCAGGCGGATGCGAAGATCTCGTCTCCACTGACGCCCGGTGCCCAAAGCTCCGAGGGGCCAAGTCCCCTGACACCCCGTTCTCCCAAGTCAGCATCGAGTTCGCCATTTTTCAAAGGGGCCACAATCAGACCCGTCACACAAGATTCAAACAGCAAGTCGAATAGCCCTACGTTACCAGCCTCTCCCGGAATTGCCTCTGCAGAACCAGCTACTCCGGGTATCACGGCCATTCCCCAGTACCCTCCTTCTCCGAAGGACACCCCTAAGCATACGCGTGACCAATCACGCTCTTTCTTCGCAAACCTCAAAGCACCCAAGTCTTCACACAGAGCTCAACGGTCGGATAGCTCAGGAAATTCGGGCGAAAAGCCCAAGAGCCGTGGCAGCTCTCGGGACCGCAAAACACAAATCTCAACGAAATTGTACGAATCTACCCCTGACCTACCAGGTGCTATTGAGCGCGCAGCTCAAGAAGAGAACCGTGAGTATATGCGTCCAACCACAAGTCAGTGCAATGCTCTGACGAGTGCGTTCATAGGTGGTGACCGTACTGAGGAGAGGTGTCCCCATCCGTCAGAGGTTAGGAAAGTGGGTACGGAGTCGGAGGCCTTCAACCTAGCCAAGAAGAACAAGCCGCGTTTTGCCAATCTCCTCTCTCGCTCCCGCTCCATCAGACTCGACGACTCCTCTATGAACAGAATAGCAAACCGGCGCCCATCCACTAGCCTCATGAGGCTCGAAGAAAATACCAGGAGGGAGGTTCAAGAACCCCCAAAGACAGCACCACGTCATGAACGCGGAATCAAGACAGCCGGGAATCCGACGGCTCGCAGCTATACCGCCGACCGTCCCGCAGAATACCATCACAACAGCCATTTGCGTAAAGACAAATACTACGGCGCATCGATGGTTCCATCCGCCTCGTTGAGCCAGGTGTCAGGCGCGTCAGCTGCGCTGTTCAATAATCTCAAACAATCCTCGAGTGGTGCTGCTGATCGGATCGGCAAGGCAGGGAAAGGGTTCTTCGGCAAGATTACCAGAAGCGGGAGCACGAACGAGCGGGAGCTCGTGAACGACGACAACTACGTCTGCTCGGTGATTAATCTCCCACTTATCCAACAGGCTAGGCGGACTCGCATCGCCAAACGACTGGAGGATTGTAGAGACAAAACTGAGTTTTGGATGCCTGCTCTACCGTATCGCTGCGTTGAGTAAGAAACATCGCAAACGTGTTTGGAACCGGTCGCTAACGTTACGCCAGCTATCTCAATTTCAAAGGATGTGAGGAGGAGGGACTATACCGAGTCCCGGGCAGTGGGAAGGAAGTGAAGCATTGGCAAAGACGATTCGATACGGGTATGTTCCTTCCATAAACCCTTTCTCGCGGTTTCTGTGTCTAACATAGTCACTCAGAACTCGACATCAACCTTTTTGACGAGCCAGACCTCTACGATATCAACACCATCGGCTCCATGTTCAAGGCATGGCTACGTGAGTTACCGGATGAGCTCTTCCCCAAGGAGACACAAGCCATGATCGCTGAAAAATGCGAGGGTGCCACGACTGCACCGCAAATGCTCAAAGACGAACTTTCCAAGCTGCCACCTTATAACTATTACCTTCTCTTCGCCATCACCTGCCATCTAAACCTCCTCCATTCCTACGTTGACCAAAACAAGATGGACTACCGCAACCTTTGCATTTGCTTCCAGCCTTGTATGAAAATCGATGCGTTCTGCTTCCATTTCCTTGTCTGCGACTGGAAAAACTGTTGGCAAGGCTGCTGGACGGAGAAGGAGTACCTGCAGATCGAGAAGGAAATGGATGAAAAGGAACACGCGGCCCCAGCAAGTCACGAGGCAGTTCACGATTATCACCATATCTCACATAGCGATGAGAGAGCCGTATCCTCCGGTAGCAGCCAACCTGCAACCGAAGAAGAGCCACCGCGTCCGGCATCGCCGAAAGGCCGCAAACAAAAGCCAAAGAACATCGAAACCTCACATGCGAGGAGCATGTCACAGCTCCCCGAACTCGGGCCCCCACTTTCACCCATCCAAATCTAACCGATATGATGCTCGAGCCTTGGGTGGTAATCTTCCACCGCGCTGATCTTCACCAATATCCATTTCCTTGCCCGACTAGGCTGGCCTACATGTCAGATTTCCCATTTCATCATGTGTAAGGTCTGGGACTGGATCCGCAGGTCAAGCATAATGACTGAAACTATTCCTTTTTGATTGAGATTCGGACCACACGCCAATTCTCAATATCTTGCTCTAGACGTTGGCCCATACATGATTTTCCAGCTTTCGATTTTTATGCCTCCATCAGTTTTTGTTTCGCGACGACTTTCAGCTATATCGGGCCCTTCTCAGACTGCATGCCTGGCGCCTTGGAGTCGGTTGATTTTGGTCTACATGATGTTTTCACTTTGTTGTACAAACCTTTCTCTTCGCTTTCCCTTCCTGGTCTCTCTCAATTTCACTTCCCATTTATGGCAACCTTGGCGATCTATTTCCTTCAGCCTTCTGGAATCATTGTATGCATGTATTCTCCTATCTCATTTCCCACCGGTTCATCTATTGATTCCCCCATCTGAGCTGTTACGGCGCGTTTCTGTCCGGATTCGGCAATTCATGCTTTCCTTTTTGCCTTTGCTTTGTACGATCCTAGATTTTCTGGAGTACTCTGGTACATAGCTGTAAGATAGACCAACGACCGGCCATGCATCGAATTGAAACTTTGATATCGACAGACGATGATCTATTTGTTCAATACGTAGAGGCGTATCTACAGGACAAAGTGAACTAATACATGCGAGGTCAGAACTCAGCCCTGAGTTGTGGACCCATAGGGGAAAAAAAATAGGGGTAGTAAAATGTGATATTGCTTTTTGAGCCCCGGAGACAAAGGTCCAATCGGGCAGCGTTGACATCCAAGACCAGCGACTCCAAACCAAACGCCTTGATAAGCCCCAGTGAAAGAACGAAAACGAGGCAAGATTGAAAAATGGTACAGCCTCGACTTGTCAAATCGTTATCAGACACACACAACACGACACCCTTTAACCACCACCGGACTTCCGAGTCTTGCGCTCATTGGATCTCATTTTCCGCTCGTTCCGGCGTATCCTGTCCTTGCGTTCGGCGCGCGATATTCCACGAATCGAGCTTCCCTTGGCGGCCGCATCCTCCTCCTTCTTCCAATCCTTCTCGTTCACCTCAACCAGCCAATCATCATCCGACTTGTTCTTGCCCTTGTAGCCCCAGCGAGGCACCCACTCGCCCTTCTCCTCATCGTAGACTAGCTTCTTGCGACGCTCCTTGTCGGCCAATGCAGCACCAGGCCTGCTGCTGAACTTGCCAATACCCTTCTTGCGGGCGAATAGCTCCCACTTGGTCGGCGGCTTGGGCGTAGGCAGAGGCTTGTGACGCGGGAGCACAGTGGCCGGGGAGGGGAGGGACAGGAGGACTCCCTGTTGGGAGGAACTGATCGGGCAGGTGGTCAGGAGCTGGTTGAGGAGAGACTGAGTGCCATCCCGGGCTGCGGCCTTGAGAGAAGCGTCCAACGGTTCCGAGCGGGTGATCTCGAGCGGGTTAGGATCGTTCGCAAGCAGGTGGCCGAGATCAAATGTGTATGGGGTGGGCTTGGAGACCGTCACAGGCCTGCTCCATCCTCCACGATTAGTATATGTGCTCCAATGGTCATGTCGATATAGATATCAACCGGGTGATTGACTTACAGTCTCTCCTGCTTGGTCTTGGAGTCAGTAGCCGCCATTCTTCGACTGTGTTCGCACGGACGGCGACAAGGTACTTGAAGACGAGATTGAAGGGATTGCACAGAGACTCCGGTGCGAGATGGAGAACTGGGCGCAAAGGAAACGAATGGATTGACCGATCGGGTAAAGGAAAAAAAAAAGTTCGGGAGATAAAATCGTCCCGCTGCTTTTAGGCCGGCCACACCGCCTGCCTTCAGCGGCACTGGCGCTAGTCCCAAACAGACAAGGGACGCAATCTGCGTCGAGGCTCCAAAATGTGCTCCGAATTTCAATCCATTCCATGTCTTTGGGCGACCTTTCCGCGCAACCTCCGCTCCCCCATCCCCGCCGCAACCCCCATTGACCGTTAGAACACTGGCCACGGTGCCAGTGTGCCGCAGCACGATGGTTTCCTCCTTCTGTTGGAGCTGCCTTACCCGGCTTCCTTCCGCGCCTCGAGCCATCCTCCCGCCGACATTAACAGCGCAGCGAGTAGCGGCATTTCACACGTCAACCGCGCTGTTCTCGTCGCCGGTCAAGAAGAAGAAGGGCGATGTAGTTCCGGCCAAGTTCCGTCAGGCTAAATCCGCCAAGATGAAGAAGAAGAAGCCGGTTGAGAGGACGCGTCCTCCTGCTGTCGGAGAACGCAAAGCACTCAAGAAACGCATTGTTCTCAGCAACCCCAACGCCCTTGAAATCGAAGGAATGCAGGACCTCTCTGCAGACAACATGGTAGATGCGCGCCTTCGCGGGTCGATCCTTGGCCTTCCGGTGCCGATGCTCGATCAATTGAGGGCAGTTCAGGCCTTCAAGCCCAAGCAAGGATGGTCCATATTCCGTCGTCCGGGAACTGTGGTGAGACGGGAGACGCTCGAGCTGGGAAGACTTATCGATGGCATCTCCGGTGAGGGTGAGAACAAGGGAAGGGTCGTTAGGAAGATCGTTACCGGTGTGAGGGGTTCCGGAAAGACTGTCCACCTGCTGCAGGCCATGTCGATGGCTTTCACCAAGAACTGGGTTGTTATCACCGTCCCTGAAGGTGAGTTCGTCGCGAGTGCATGTATGCGCCTACATGGAAATACTGACGAGCCTATCAGCCCAGGATCTCGTCATTGCCAACACCGCCTATGCCCCGCTCTCCGATGAGAACCCGAACGTCTATGTCCAAAACGATGCCACCGCCGCTCTCCTGTCTCGCACGGTCACCGCCAACCAGAATGTTCTGTCCTCGTTGAGCGTCTCCCAGGCACACCCTGCCCTTAAGTCGGCCGTCAAGCCCGGCATGACCCTGGAGGCTCTTGCCAAGCTCGGTATCCAGGACCCTGCCGCTGCCTGGAACGTCTTCCAGGCCTTGTGGACTGAACTCACTGCTTCGTCCCCGGCTCCTGGTTTCGAGGGGACCTTCAAGCCTCGTCCTCCCGTCCTTGTCACCTTGGATAACCTGGCTCACTGGATGAAGGAGTCCAAGTACAACAGCATCGACTGCAAGCCCATCCATGCCCACGACCTTGTGTTTGTCCAGCACTTCCTCTCCCTACTGAAGCCGAATGCCGACAAGCCCACTCTCCCCAACGGTGGTCTTATTCTGTATTCCACCTCCGCTTCCAACAGCCCTACCATCTACGGTGTTACCGTCGCTCTCCAACAATTGGCCGCTCGCCAGGCTGGCGTGAAGCCGTCCTCTCCGGAGTACCCCCAGGCTGATCCGTTCCTCAACGCGGACAACCGTGTCCTTGCCGCCTTCGACTCCTCCAAGTCCACCGCCCCCAAGGAAGGCTCTCTCGAGCTCCAGACTCTGGGTGGTCTCACCCGGGAAGAAGCCCAGGGTTTCATGGAATACTTTGCCCGCAGCGGTCTCCTTCGCGAAAACGTCACCGACGCATGGGTTGGCGAGAAGTGGAGTCTGGCTGGAGGCGGCGTGATCGGTGAGCTCGAAAAGCTCGGAAGACGGCTAAGAGTGGTTGCTTAGACAGGTTTCCTCCCCGTTATGCTCTGTAGAGATCATCTTGTCTTATGTTGTTGTCTCCCCTTTTTCTTTTACTTCCCATCCTGCTGTGCCATTGGATGGATGGATTCGAGAATCTCTGTATTTTATCTTATCTTTGGGCTTCTTGCGCGTGTGTCTGTATGCATATAATGGAATTCGAAATATATTTTTCCGGCTTCTCTTTCTGTATATCGTTGTTGGTTGTCATTCATTCTTACGTTAGTATATTTAGATTGAACTTCTTCTAAGCGCATACGTGCATTGTTGAAGAGAATATAAGATACAACATTGAAACACTAACGTAGTAAGAACTATTCTTAGCATTCCCAGTCACATATGACCAGGGGGGGGAAAAAGTAAATAGATAAAACCACAACCATGAGACAAACTATATCAGCACAACAAGATCGACAGATAAACGAACACCAATAATAATAGTCATGACAATATCGCAAACCACTACCAACTACATCAACCACAGCGTATCACATTCTCATCTCGCAGCCGCCTTAGGCCGTCTCTGATTAATATGCGGCCCTCCACAATCGCAAGGCCGCCCGAGCACTCGCTCCAAAGTAATAGTGGAGACCTCATCATCATCCGGGTGGAAATAGGAGATGCGAATCTCTTCATCTTTCTCAATGGGTCTGAGTGACCACACGAGCAGGCGATTGGGGACCTCAGGGTCGTAACCCCATGTTGCGTTGTTATTGGGAGGACAGGCATGGTTGAAGAGACTGAAGCCTGGGTATAGATATAGTGCATGGAAGGTGGGATCGAGGATTGCTAGTTTCCGTTCAGGTAGTTTCATTTGGACCATGCCGGGGAGGAACTGCTTGTCGTTGATTATCGTGGTTGGTTTGCGCAGGTCCGGATCCCAGGGGACGATGTGCGCAGTGAGCTTTCTAAGGATGAGTTGGATTACCCAGGTGTCAAAAGTGAGGTCGCGGAAGATGTCGACGCCGAGTTGCATGAGAATGTCGAATGGGACTTGCACATTGCCGGCCAAGGTAAAGGGGAAGCGTTGGTTTTGCCAGTTGTTGGGGCCTTCGAGGACGAGAAGCTCGTCGATTTCGTGCGCCATGAGGTGGGGGTCACGTTCACGTCTCTGAAGTGTGATGTCAAAGATCTCGCGAAGAAGAAGGCTCAGTAATGTTGTGTGGGCTTCGTTTGTATGTGTGTAATATTGTTGGTCGGATCCCCTCAGAATACTGGTTATTGGCCGCATGGAGTTGTGCAGCCATTCCCAGTCCTTTCCGCATGCTCGAAAGTGATATCGGGCTCGAGCGTTCTCGGCGCAGGTTTCATCCCCTTGGTTTGGTGCAGGGCAGAATGCGATGGGTAATTGCTTTGAGATGCATCCGCATGCTTCACGGAGATTCCCTTGCTGGACCTCATTGCTGTAGTTCTCCTGGTGTCGGGCGGGGAGGGGCCTCTGGCAATTGTCACATCGTAATAGTGGCTGAACATCTTCGCCCCTCGGCAGCTTGCGCAGATTGAGATGACCTCTGATAGGAGGGATCTCAACGAAGATGATCTCCCCGGCCTTGATGTCTTCGGTTGCAACCATACTCAACTGTGCATCACTGTTTGTTCCGTTGTCGACGTGGACCTTGCACTTTTTCCAAGGGAGACTCCCATTTTGGTTGATCAGAACCTCCGTCGCCTTGTCCACAAATCCGTCCGCAGAACGATCTTTATCATCTGCGTCATATGGGTACCTCCTGTCACCAAAAGCGTTGCCGGCTCTTCTCTCGTAAAAGAAGTATTCGGGAGTCAATTTGGCGCCCGCGAGTTTCCGAACAATAGGCTTCATGACCTCTGAACGGTCTTTAAATGGTACCATATCCCGGTCTATCATTATTGTCTGGTGTAAGAGCTCTTTTTCCTTGATATAATAGTCCTCCCAGCATTGGAGCGCTGCGAGACTGAGGCTGATGACGTTCTGGATTGCCTTCCGGATAGTGGGTACAAAATAATTGATTCCATTAGGTTGGCGCAACAGTTCGGCTTCAGGATATAGATTCCCAGTGGTGGGGTCTCTCTCCTGAGCTCTGATATGCTGTTCTAGAGCTTGCCACGTCCGAGTATAGAGTCCAGGTTGACGGTTCCGGATTAGGGGGTTCACGAGCACCTCACAGAGTAGCTGCGCTCGATAAGCATCTCCGACAGCAAGGTCGAAGAGAGCTTGTTGATAGTGGCAATAGGCCCGACTCAGCCAATAGGTCGGGTTATACGGGCTGACAAGGATAGCGCATGTGTACATGTCAAGGGGCCCTATTGCACTCTCGTCCGTGATCTCGATAGCATACTTGCCGGTATCATCTCTTTCGATCCCCCAGTGGGTCAGGTCACTGCGCGGTAGGACACGGTATTTTCGATGATTTCTGCGCTTATCGTCCCGGAGACGCTGACGCAATTGGGCTACTGTGCCCGCATTGGGGAGGTTCCGTTTCTCGAGCGTATCTCTCAGTTGCTGAACTTTCATGCCCGAAATGAGCTGTCCGGCTACGCGATCAGGATCCTCCGTCATATCCCCAAGATCGAAGCCTTGGCCCGCGAAGATGTCGTCGAATGACCAGGCTTGAGCGTTCAGTCCAGAATCTACCCATCTCTCCTCCCAATTTCCGGGTTCAAGTGGCACAAGGTGCTCTCGCATCAGGTGGTCATAGACATTTCTGGCCAGAGCGTGCATCGGTTGTGCGTGCACTTCCTCATCGTTAGTTGGTCTAAGGAAACGAGGCTGTTCCCCCAAGCTCTCTCCGAGAAAAGAGTCCGGAAGAGACCAGAACCGACGGGCAATCTTAGCATCATGTTTGCTTAGATGAGGTGCCCATTCTACCTCGTCATATAAATCGGGCCTTGGAGGGAAGGGGGGCGGTGCGATAGCTCGATGGGCGGGGGGGTGATTATACCAGCTCTTATTCTTCGGAGGGCTATCGGCCATGATCGTCTGCGAAAGGAGTATTTTGTTCGCAAGCTGCAATCCTGTTAGCAGACACTCACTCTGGCGTGGTTAAGTGCCGTGAAGCAAGTGCCAACTGAGTCTGGGTAATGTTAAAATCTGAGCATCTGGAGTGATCCCATAGATTATATGGGACCGGTTTTCTTTCACATAGCCCTCTCCCTGCATGGCAGCAAACAGAAATGCTGAGTAGTAAAGCAATGAGGCAAACAAAGAGCCCAGGGATAGAAGGACCAGACCAGTTGACCGTGTCCCAGAAACCGACCTTTGAAATCTTTGAAACAAGAGTACCTCGTGGCGAAGTCTTCAGACAAAGAATGGCGCCCACGACATGTCAGTTCTTTGTAAATGCCGGTGCTTTGCACGAGGAACGGCCATAGCCAGCCAGAGGTGACTAATGCACGCCCTGTTGCTATTGTCGTACAAGCAGCGAGCCCAGTTGACTCGGCTCTGTGGCTGGTCCTCTGGTCCTCGATGTTAATGCTACACACTCCCGCCCGCATGGTTATCAGCGTATGTCGGTCGGCCATACTCGATAGTGAGTGACCATTTAAACCAGGACTAGTATTAGTATGGTGCGTAGAGGGTAAAGACACAAGAGGTGGAGAGGGACGAGTGGACACTGGATGGTTGCAAGTGGGGAAGTGCGGGCGATGGCGTCGTCGATGGCGATGCGCCCATGGATAAATTTAGCGACTCGGCACAGCCTTACTGCTCGGTTGCTCCCGATCCTCAGCAGAGCAAGGTGAGATCCAAGTGAGCCCTGCGAACTGCTGCGGTGCAATCGAGTTGGTGACCTTCATCCGGTCAGCCGATCAAGTCTGCCTCGTGTACTGTGTACCTCGTGTCTTCTCCCCCTGACTCTTTTCTCTTTACTCCTGACTTTGCGGCGCCTTTTCACCTTCGTCTCCCCGCGCTGGACCTCCTCCACTACGGAGTAACGACCTGTCGCATACCAAACGAACGAATTCCTGACAATGTACGGATCGCATTCTGGTCAACAAGGGTCGGCTCCTTCGCAGCCCGAGTGGCGTCTGCCGTCCAAGACGCAGCGACCACCGCAACATTCGCAACATTCGCAGCCTTCGCAACCGTCATGGCGAGCTTCCTCTCCGCCGCCTCCGCCTCGCCCTCCCCGTCCGACATCGTCACCATACGACCCCAATGCCTATGGCCAGATCTCCAGTCCGTCGCCGGCTATTAGTGTGGGTACAAGCGTATCCCCAGTTCCTGGCGCCGCGGGCGCCGATACCACGCAGTGGGGAGTCAACTATAACAGGCACCAACTTCATGCGCAGTCACCCCCACCACTGCCCGTGAGTGTTGACCCTATCCCTGAGAGGTCGCAATTCCCTGACTGACAGAAACAATTAGCCTCGACCCTCGAGTACGACACAATCACCGCAAGCACAGTCTCCACTCGTGAGTCCGTTGGATCCCACTCAGCATCTACCAGCTGGCCAGGGTTTGGCGACCCAGCCGGCGATAGACTCCTATCAGCAGTGGTCAACAAACGCTCCATATGCATCCCAACAGCCTATCAATTCTTTGCCGTCGCAACCCCCGCCGCCACCTCCTATCCCCACGGGCTATCAGAGCTCAAGTTCACAGCAAAGCAACCCATGGCAGCAGCAGCAGCAGCAGCCACCGGCGCCGCAGCAACTACCACCCCCCTATTCCAGTGTTCCTCTCAGTCAGTATCATGGTTCCCCGATCCAACAGCCGGTGTCATTGCCAAGCAACCCAATAAATGCAGGGCACAATGCACCCGGCCCGAGCATTTTGCAGAACCCAAGTTCCCAGCAGACCGCACCTTTGCCTTACCAGGAGCAGGTCGCTGTGGCTGCAACCATGAGCACGGAGTATGGAGCGTTATCGACTGCTCCTCCGCCGGTGCCTCCCAAGACCAGTCCCGTCACTGCACCGACTAGTGCTTCCATTCTGGGCTCTGGCGGTCCTTCCGATTGGGAGCACTTGTCGCCTACTCCAGGGAGCATCGATGATATCGGAACTTTCGGTCCCAAACGCCAGGCGTCACCCTCTTTGAACTCGCCGTCCGGGGTTTCTTCGAGCCAGCCAACAACTCTAGCTAAGCCAACTAGACATGATACGTCCATGAGCCCTACCACGCCTACAGGTCATCCCACCCATGTGGACGAGCAGAGTCAACTTGAAGGCTCTCTAGGTAGTCCAATCATGGCGCAAGATGATCAGAATCCACCCCCTCCAACCAGAATGGAAAGTGCTGGGTCTGTTCATAGTCATGCTTCCACTTCTGAACCTTCTGAAAGCATTGACGGCATCATCGAAGCTTGGAATCGGCCGATCTCCTCGCAACCCTCAATTGAGCAACATTCTCAAAGCTTAGAGTCCCGAGCTGGAACATCGCAGAAGCTTAGTCTCACTGAAGCCCCCAAGCCAAGACAGGAATTCACTCTCCCTCGGAAGCAAATTCAGTCGGGGTCAGCCTCAGTAGAGGCAGATACCGCCACCACTGAGGTTAATACGGAAAAAAGAACAATCCTCCCTGCGTTTGTATCAGTTGACCCGTACGATGATCTTGATCCCTGGTCCAAATCCTCGCTGGAACGTTACGTTGCAATGTTGCGAAAAGAGGCAGTGGCCGACTCCGATGCAGAGCGTTTCAGTCAATTCACGGCTTTTGTGGCAAAAGAGACGAAATTACGAGAGATTCTATTTAATGTTGAGCCTGACTCGACGCCTGTGGAAGATGTAGGGGGTTCGCGACAACCGACGCCTTCTCTGCAGGAGTCGAGCAATAAGACTGATGACGATATCCCTCCCGTGGAATCTGGTCTGATACCCGTCGAAACCGATGATGACTATTTTATCTCAACTAATGACCATGGTGACTCGGGAGATGGAAGCTACAGCCCCGGAGGGCGCCCGATCCTTCCTACAACACCGACACCTAGTGCAACAAGTCTGCGAAGGTCGGCTTCACGATCCACATCGGAGCCACCCTCTATGCTGAATGATTCGGGACGTGAACAAGCTCTACCCCCTTTGACCACTAATCCCCCACAGCCTATCTACACCCCATTTCGTTATGCTGAAGGTCCCCAACGAGGCTCTGATGAGCTTGTGTTTGATCAGCCTGCCTATCAAGCCTATTCAGCTCTGCGGCAGGCGTCGGCAGAGAGTGGGCGGGTAATGTCAAACGCCCCGGCCTCAACACCCCAGGAGAGATCAAGCTCCGTGGCACCCTCGAGTAAAAACGAACGTGATGAAACGTTCATTGGACTTATCAGGGAGAAAAGCATTGCCTACCGTAAGAGAGCACCCCGGAAAACGTCCTCTCCTCCACCACTACCGGCTTCTCTCAGGCAGGGCAAACAAGCTGGTCCAGTCGAAGAGTTGCGATCAATGGCGTCATCGCCATTGGCTAAGCAATCGGAGAGTTCTTGGAATGTGACCACTAGAAAGAATCTGGAAGGTTTTTCGACTGATTTCGCTTATATCCGGGACGCGGTGAAATCCTGGGAGGTTTCGAGCAAATCTCGCAGAGAGAAACTGGACAAGGAGCGAATGCAACGCCAGGAGGAGTCAGAAAAGCGCATTGATGCGCTCTTCAACGGGAAGGAAATTGGCTATGCCGATATCAATGTGCTGGAGGAAGAGTTCCGTCAGAAGGAGGCTCGCGCCCAGCTAGAAGAGGAAAGACAAGAGCTGGAAGAATTTGTTTCCAACGTTTTCGAGCCTTTGGATCGGCGCTTGAAAGAAGAAGTTACCGCTCTTCAGGCGCACTATGAGTCTGCGCTTGCTCAGCTCGATCATGAAAATGGCCGGGTCAAGAAACCGATCACTGACAAGTATAACTTGTCGCATACGATGAAAACGGCGAATGAGATCTATCGTAAGCTCGAGGTACGCTACCAGAAATGTCTGGAAATTGCTTTGGATCGAGAGCGCCGGCGGAAGAAGGCTGAGAGACGGCCTCTTGTTTTCATGGGCGACTCTCTGGCCTTGAAGCGAGTGGACAAGGAGTTCGATCAAATGGAGAAACGAAACATCCTTGAAGCGGCCAGACAACGGGATGAGAGGGCCAATAGATTGATGGACACCTTTGATGATGCCATTATGCATGGTCTGGGAGAAAACCAGAGCCGCCTTGATGAAGTTGCTGCGAAGGTGGCCAAGGTCGATGCTGCGACCATTCGCTCGTCTGCGTTGCCAGAGTCCGAAGTTGAACAGCTGCTTAAATCGGTTTATGATCTGGTTGAGTCTCTGCGTCAAGATTCCGAGGCTGTCTTGCACAATTTTGGTGTCGTTGATTCGGTGCTCAATGACGCGGATTACAGCGTTTCTGTCGCCGAGGCGCGTTGCTCAAACGCTGATGCTGACGTTTTCCGTCGGCTTGCTGACGAAAAACGGAAGGAAGACGATAAGATCCAGACGAATCTGAAGTCCAAGCTGGAGAGTATCAGAGCCGGTCCAGCTAAAATCGCCACTAGCATAAACGACATCCTTAAGTCTTTGGGCAAGGACCCCATCATTGAACAACCGGCTTCTTCCCAGCCCCCTGCCGACGTGCTTGCACCCGCGTCCCATCTTTCTACAGTCAATCTTGCACCACGGAAACCCGAGGAAGACTCAGAGCACCAGGAGCGGCTTCGGAAAGCATTGGAGAATGCGAAGAAGAGAAACGCTGCGAGGAAGAATACTGAATCAAGCCGCCCTTGAGTAGACGGGGATCCGCTCTAGTCCCAGCTGGGGACTTATTTTTATCATTTAGAACACTCATGATGAAACGAATTTCTTTCTCTTCTACAGTTCTTTTCCACGCTCTTGTTATCGTTGCGATATCTATTCCTTTCCTTCTTTGCACTCTTTCTGTTCCCCCATTCTTGTCGCCAATTCCATTCCGGTAGTCCCGTTCGAGTTATTGGAAGACGGAGGTTTCTATCCCATAATCGTTGTGTAAGCTAAATTCCAAGAGATACATATTGATAGCTAAATTCCCAACAATCCGCTGTAGATTTGGGGGGGGAAGAAGCGGGCTTGAGGAAGGAGGCTCTTGCTGCCAGCGGTCACGGGGCCCAGCTCAGCTCCCCACAACACCCACAGTCGACTCCCCTCGCTCAGAATATCAGAGCGTCCAGGATGCCCAGAACGTACAGCCACAATTGTCATGGGTTGAATAACTCATCCTTTGTTGGTGCCACCTATTTGGCATGCCATATCTGAAACACGGTCATCCTACGTCAAGCGCCCACGAAGGAATGGCCAGTCAAACTTTCACTTGGCTCTCCTTGGGCGTGAGTCAGCATCTTCTTACTCCATCATCTGCGATAAGCATTCATTGCGATTATATGAGACACAAATATTTCCTCGTGGACTTTGGAGCTGATAAGTTCGGTGGGCACAGAAACGAGGACCCAGTTTAATGAGGCACTATGGAAAACTCCGGAGCGTTCAAGACACCACTTATATTGTTACGTTATCGGAAGGAAGACACAATGATAAGAACCGGAACTCGCAGATACTCGTCAGACCGGCAGCGACACGGTTGTCGACGAGTGCATGCCACGTTGATAGCGTGGGAGATGCGCCGTACACAGCATCCAGAAGGCTACGGAAACCTCTGGACCAGTGGCACCGACTTGGGCTGCGGCAAGTGTTGCAGGTTTACCCATCCTGACTCTCTCGGGGCGCAGAGCGATAGGCGTTCCGAGTGTGTGGTCGAGAGGAGGGGCGCCTATTCCCTTCCCGCAAACTCTCTATAAGCGAATCGTGGGTGGCCATCACCCACCATGAAAATCCATGGGAACTGATGACCCAGTTGCTGAGACTGCGCCGCTTGTGCCACATGGATGGAACCATTAACCGCACTTCATATCGCTGCAGGTGTGGTACACGATAGATTGCGGCGCACCCTGGAATCCGGTCCCCTTACACGGAGCCTTAGGTGGCTTTGACAAATCGGTACCCGCGGCCCATAAGTCTCATCCGGCTGTATTACAAGGCCGAGAAAGGTCAATTTCTGTCGGCCATTGACTGGCGTAGAAATGCAGTGCCACCAGATGCCACCCTCCGAGGAAGGGGCCAATAGTTTAATTCCCCATAGGAATTTCCGTGTTGGATAGAAGATACTGGCGAAGTGGGAAAGGGTGCTTGCCCAGCTTGCGGCGACACGCAATCCAGCAGTGCTTCGATCCCGTCTCCTTTTGCAACCGGTTGCCGCCTGCCATTAGAGCCTGCGCCGCTGACCAAGTATCTGCTGCGACGGCACAGGTTGTCAAGGGACTGTGCATTAAACCATCCGGCACATCTAGCTTATGATTACAGGCTGCTCGGATGTGCCAACTTGGCTGTACCTTATGATTCGTGCAGTTGGGTGCGCATGATTGCTGCTGGCTCTCGATATGGTTCAGCCGGGGGTCCTGTGATTTCCAGGTTCTCCAGTCCTGACTCCTGTTGCCGGAGCTACGCCGAGTCTCCCACCCGACTTTCAGTACAATCCTGTGTTGCCTCTGCATCCACAGCGGGGGATTCCAATGCCTCCTGCGCCAAGCGGGCGTTAAATGATGATGCCACCGCAACCCGGGGATTCCCATGGCATTGTGGCCCATGTATGCTCGCGTACCTCCAAGTGACCGTTCCGTATTCCTTGATGCGGCGAAGTCAGGGGCCACTGACGGCGCTGCCAGGGCTCAGGGATGAGTCAAATTTCAACAGTAGATCATGTCGAAGCCTTCATTGTCTCTTGTCGCTGTGGCAGAGAGGCGATTACGGCAAGCTTGGAGCATTTGCTGGTCACAAGTACCCGCTTTCATCCTTGGTTCGGAACAAACTCTATATAAATCGGTCTCGCCGTTGCAGACCAACAGAATACAAATCCTGTCCAGGGGACACCCGAACCAAAAGTAAAACTTATTGAGAGTTATTACTCATGTCTGCCCCGACCAGACAGTTCCACGGCCTTTCCATCACTGGTGATATGCCCACGACACGCTCCCAGGCCGAGAGAGAGCCACCTGCGGATGACAGCGATAGCAGCGAGCTCCTTGAAAGCGGCAGCGAGGAGAGCAACGCTGAGGGGGACTCGGCTATATCCTCCATACGAGGAAAATCAGGGATCACCTATGACCTCGCCAAACTTGATCCCGACTCGGAGGCCAGGGCTCTTGTTGGGCTGACAAGCCAGTTCAATGTGGCCAGCTGCTGTGCGACACCAACAGGGTTTGATTTCCAACTCACAGAGCACCCTCAGGTTCACATCGGATCAGACGGATACACGTGCACCTGCTCGACATTTTTAGCCCGACCCAGTGTGGTCTGCCAACATATCTTTGTGAGTAACCTCATGCCCCCACCTGGTTCAAAATTTTCCGTTTCCCTCCGGTGTACTGACCCCCAGCAAAAGTGGCTTCTTGATCAGCTTCATGGCTGCTTTATCCCACAATCTCCTCCCTCCGACATAGCTCTGTCGAGCGATGGACGTCTACCGAAATTTGGGCGGGTGGAACACCTCTTGGATGGCAAGCTGGAAATCATTGCAGATCAGCTGAGTTGGCAATATGTTCGGTCCGAAGCTGAGGGTGGAATGGGCCGCCAGGAGATGGTTCGGGACATCTTGTCTGCCTTCAGCACGGTTATACTGCCCGAAGATTTCCGTCTCGACCTTCTCGATGATCCGGGACAGTCGCGCACCCCCGAACAGTGCGTTGTGCAGGGGGACTTTGAGGCCACGATGTTTCGGCTCGCTGTGCACGATGACGGGGTTTATTCTAGCCTCTGCAAGGCGATGCCCATCGGAGCCTGCGCGGTAATTTATTTTGACAAGGTACACCACCGACTACGGACGTTACTGGCAGATTTCGATCGGTACTGTCTGACGGGGCAGGCTCCGAAGGCAGCAGCCAGCATGGACGTTGAGACTGTAATCAAGGAAATCCGACGCAACGTCAGCCGTGTCCAGGAAAACATCATCACTCGAGCCCCGCATGGTATGGAGGGAGCTGCGAAAGCCCTGGTTACCCTGCTGGAGGATATCTGCAGTCGCAATAGGGATGCGCTAGAAGGGAACGAATGGGGTCGAGCGACATTCCACGGGGAGGACGAGGATCAACGCAATCTGTTTCATCGGCTTATCGGAGGAAAGGCCAATGAGACGGGTGAATTCTTTCTTCTCAACGCCCTTGATCATTTGCCAGCTTCGGACCTTCACCAATTTGTGGGCAGGCTGAAGGCCGTCCTACACCGAATTGAAGTGGACCGAGCTCCGAAGGCCTATATACTCCAACTCAGCACTCTGATCCGGGCTGCGGAATCTCCCATTGCCAATTCTGGGCAGAAGCGACCGTCTTCAGCTACGAGTCGGGGCGACAGCAAGCGAACCCGATGAACACCTGGGAGTTCAATTCACCGACTGTTGGAAAGCAACAGTTGATTGATTACTGTGTACTGCATGATTGGGCGGGCTTTCTCATTGATACATTCTACACCGTTGTCTGCATTCCGAAGCGCAAGTTGTTTCAATCGATTAGCTTGATAGATGGCACAATGATTCTTGTCTACCACACCAGCTGGCCTGGGATCGGTAATCCTTGATTTTCCTTTGTTCTAACTTTCCTTTGTCCCTCTTGAGAAACTGCACCGCCACCAGCTGCCACGGTATACTCCCAACCTTGTTGATGGGATGACACAAGCACCGAGACCGTCCCATGGTTGGATGCGTACCAAAGAATGCGTCCTGGCATGATCTCCCAACCTTATTATTAGCACTCACTTGTCGCCGCCGACCCGACGGGACGGTTCAATACGATCCCAGTACCATGGTCATCGCGAACACCCAATCAAGCAATAGGAAGGGAATCCGGTTCTTGCTCGCACTCAGATACCCATCCCAGAGACCGTTTCTTTGGTACCAACCGAACAAAATGGAGGCTGAGTCGATGGCCAGTCGTCGGTCTAAGGCCGCATGACGTCTACGGACACCAGTCCTCGGTTCCACTGGGGGAAAAGTGTCGAACTGCCGGTGGAACTTGTGTAACCCTGAACGCGGGCGTGCAGGCCAATCGGCGCGTGCTGAATAGAGTTTGGCATGTCTACATACCTGCCTGAGGCCGATGATGGGTCCCCTTCCCAGCTCCTCGGTACCCTGGCCCGCGGAGTTGGATACATCGCCCTCGGAGAATCTTACCCCGTGCAATTGAGTTCTCCAGTCCGGAGTCAGAGTACGTAGCCATGAGGTATCTCCGGGTAGTTTATTGATGGCAAAGATGAAAGAAGAGTTTTTGCTACCGGTCGGTCCCTTGTCCTCCGAAATTTGCCCTTAGTAAGAAAATGGATGATGAATGGACTCAAAATTCGAGTTACTTCGGAAATCCTACCCGCCCACTAACAAGATCGCCCGCCCCCCAGTGCTGAATAACTTCAACATAATCGACTCTCTCTCTCTCAATAATTACCAAGAGGCGGTAGATACTTTAGGCAGTTGGCCCGATTCGATTTGCCGCTAGTGAACCACCGATCAACACTGAACCCTTTTTCAAGTTTTTCTACACTCGGCCGAACTGCAGAGGAGAGAGGAGTGGAGTGGAGTTGTGGCCTTGTTTTCTTTTTGCCTGAGGAATGTAATGTAAGGCATCAGCTCCAAGGCATCCACTGCAAGGCATCAACTCAGGCAGGAAAAATCATGTGGAATGTAGAATAGTTACAGCACATTAACCAATCCTCCATATACAAAACTGCCATTCCTTCCAATAACGTAATAAAATAGCAAGGAATACCCCAACTCTTTCTTCTTAGCCTCAGAAACCCCTTCCCTTCTTTTCCCTTCCCTTCTCTTCTCTCAAACCCAAAAGAAAATAGACAAATCGACTACTGTGGGGCAAAGTCTCTCTTTTCTTTCAGTTTCATGACCTCAGTGGAAACTAAGGTGAGGTAGGGTATGGTTTGGTTTATCTTGGCAATAATTGTCTCGTTTTTCATCAAATAGGCCGGCTGGCCCAATGGTAAGGCGCTTGACTACGGATCAAGAGATTGCAGGTTCGAATCCTGCGTCGGTCATTCTTTTTTGGAATCTTTTTTGGGGCTTGGGGAGAGGAGGGAGAGAGCGTTTATTCTTTTTTTGGTTTAAGTGGGATGGTGGGAGGAAGGAAGGGGTTCTTTTTTATCGTATTTCTTGATTTCATGATATGGTTGATTGAACGGTGTTCTTAGATGAATAATAATGGATTTGTAGAGGTATTTGTTGAGATATATGTCGCTGTCAAATCAGCACAATTGAAATATACATATGAAAGCAAAGCCACATGCAAACTATGACAAATCAAGAACTACTCGTCCCTGCAACTTGCCCAAACTCATCTCTTCAAAAATACCCGTCAAAGCTTCCATCTTCTCCGTCCGGAAGTGAGTTTTGATGACCCCTCGTGCCGCAAAATTCAATGTCTCGATCGCTTCTTTCCGCGTGCCCACCACCGACCCGGTGATGGTGATATGTTGAGAGATCAGGCGTCCAGGGAACGCGGTCGCAATGGCCTGGGGTGTGTTCTCGGGGACGCCCACGCACACAAGCGTGCCGTTGAAGCGCAGGAATAGCGGGGCTTGGGCGTAGGCGATATTGGATGCCGTGCATACGAGTACGGCGTGCGCTCCCAGGCCGTCTGCTAGGGATTTGATGTGAGCAGAGATAGCTTCGCCCTTGTCATCAAGGGGGAACTGAGTGATGTCGATGAAGTGCTCGGCGCCCGAAGCCTTGACTAATTCTTCTTTGCTGCCGTGGTCAATCCCGATCACCCGGAGTCCCATGCCTTTACTTGCGAGTTGCACGCCTAGGTGGCCTAGGCCACCTCCGGCGCCGGAGATTACGACCCACTGGCCCGGTCGGGCGTTGCTGCGCTTGAGTGCAGCGTAGACGGTCACGCCGGCGCAGAGCATCGGGGCTGCTTCGTCCGATGCGAGGCCGTCCGGAATCGGGGTCACATAGTTGGCTGGGCCAAGGGCGTACTGCTGGAATGTGCCGGGGGTGTAGTATCCCGAGATCTTGTGCTTGAAGCAGATTCCCTCTGCGCCCGCATGGCATGGCTCTATCGTTGCCCTTGTCAGTATAGGCCTGCCTGCAATTATGGCAAGATAGAATAGGCCACCCACCGCAATTTCCGCATATACTGGAGACCCATTTGATTCCTACTCTGTCGCCGATCTTTAGCCCGGAATTCTCGGTTCCAGGACCCAGCTTCACGATCTTGCCGACACCTTCATGGCCGCCAACCTGGCCGGCCGGTGTGGGGTAGGGGAGGTTGCTCCACTGGTCGGGTTAGAACGAGCCTGGAGCTGGAATACGGCTCTATACTCACAGTGTTGGTCATTACTCCATAGTCGGAATGGCAGACGCCTGAATGGGACCTGTAGATACCCGTTAGTCGAATGACGCATCGCCTTGGTCTCGATACAACTTCATGGATGTCCTATGGGTGGACACGCTGCACCAGACACTACACTAGAAAAGAATATACCCCACGTACAGATTGATCAGGACTTCGCCCACCCCAGGCTCGGGCACATCTAACTCGACGACTTTCGTGGACACAGTGCCGGGCTGGTCATAGATGGCAGCCTTCTGCTTTGCAGGGATTTCCGGCACAGCTGCACTGCCGGTGCCGTCGTTGGACACAGTCATCTTCGCAGGGCTCTGGTATCTTCGGAGTTGCAGAGAGAGGGAGGTGGAATGCTGGAGGGTGCGGGGAGCGAGAGCCAGCGATCGCAGATCAAGGGCGCAGCCTCGCTTTATCGCCGGGCTCCCCAGTCGATACGCTAAATGAACTGGGATCATCGTGACAGATCATTGCCGGTGCTGGCCAAGAACAGTCTGTTCGTACGACCGGGGGGATCACGGATTCTCAGATTCTCGTCACCGGAAAGAAGCAAAGAAGCCGCCGTCAACCGCAACCGAGGCCCAGCCTGGGGAATGACATCGTCACTTGCCATACCCCTCTTTTTTGAGTCGGGAGAATATCCCTACCGACAACTGAGAAGCTCGTATAATTCCCCGCCATGACCTAGGCATCGAAGAATCCCCACTGCCGAAGTCAAACCATGTATGGCAGAAGGGTGACTGGTGAGGGGTAATGGACTGCCCGAAATTGGGTCTGTCGTGGAGCTGGAGAATCTCAAACCACCAAGAAAGCACCGATGGGTCCTGGGGCCATCCCCCAGATATATAAAGCCTTACTCTATAGCCGGTAAGCTGCCGAAGGTCCTCCAACATGAACATGCCACCTGCTGAGGCGATGATGCGGGCTGGGCTCGGGCCAAAGCCTCGCCGAAGGCCCAGCCCGCCAGCACCAATGGAACTCCCCGCACGGGGTGGCATCGCATGATGACCGACTGCATTTCCCCTCTTCCACAGCTGTTCACCAGCCATTGCACTGTAGTCCACCCTTCTCTGCTTCAGCTCTGTAGTTGCTTTCTCCCCCCCCCTTCAACCCTCTAACCCTCTAACCCCGCATTCACTACGAACCTCGGGATCACCGCCGAACAAAGAAAGCATCCGTCACAATGCCGACGCCAATCATCGACTCTCATATCCATCTCTTCCCAGAATCGCATCTCCCCACCTTAGCCTGGTATGGACCCGACAGCCCTCTAGGATCCCAGCACTCAATCAACGAGTATCGCCTCGCAACAGCCTCCACTCCCTCCTCCCCAGAAACAACCGAACCCCTCTACCTCAGGGGTTTCATCTTCCTCGAAACCGACCGCATCTCCTCAGTCGAAGAGTCAGGACAAGGCTGGTCCCACGCTCTCGACGAGGTCTCCTTTCTTACTCGAATCATCACCGGGAAGCCCGTCACCGGAGAAGGACACAAAGATGTAGACCGTGAGCTCTGTCTGGGTATGGTGCCCTGGGCGCCTGTTCCCGGAGGCCCTGCTGCTCTGGAGAAGTACATGGCACAGGTTCAGGAACGGACCCGAACAGAGGAGGTATTCAAGAAGGTCCGCGGAGTTCGGTACCTGGTTCAGGATAAGCCCCGGGGTGTAATGCTGGAGCCCGATTTCATTGCAGGGTTGAAATGGCTAGGAAGGCAGCAGTTGATCTTTGACCTTGGGGTGGATGCCCGACAGGGGGGCATTTGGCAGCTGAGGGAGGCAGCGGAGATGATCAATAAGGTCTATCATGGCGTGGAGAAGAAAGATAGAGTCAAGATCATTATTAGTATGTCCCCTTCCCCAACACGGTGAGTTGTCTCATTCCTAACACGCTGTGTTTAGATCATTTGTGCAAGCCGAATCTTCGTCTTCCGTTCTCATCGCCTGATTCCATAGCTACGCACCCGGAGTTCCTGGAATGGAGTTCCCTCGTCACAGCTATGGCGCAGCATCCGTCCACCTATATGAAGCTTTCCGGTGGGTTCTCGGAGTTGCCCCCGCTTGTGGCGGAGTCGGAGCCCGATATCGTGTCCCTGGTCGAGCAGATTCGGCTATGGACGGATGTCATCTTTGATGTGTTTGGGCCGGAGAGAGTCATGTTTGGGTCTGACTGGCCGGTGTGTAATGTAGGCGGAGGCGGTAATGCAGTGGCCTGGAGACGTTGGAAGAGCGTGGTGGAGGGTATCTTGGAGAAGAGAGGCCTAACCCAGGACCAGAAGAAAGGTGTCTGGGGCGGAGTTGCAGCCAAAGCATACGGGATTGAAATTTAAATGTCATTCATATGCGGGAGTATGTACACCGATTGCCAAGTATGTTCACATCAGAATGCAGGTCCATCACACATCATCATCACCATCTACTGAAGGTTGACAAAAAGCCCCCCATCCACAAGTATCTGCGCTCCAGTCTATCCACAGATCAGCATTCACCCTTAACCATACCAATGGGGGGAAAACAGCACAACACTTACCACATAACTACTCAACGCCTCACAAGCCAAAAACACCGCCGGTCCAGCCAAATCCGGAGGCTGTCCCAACCGTCCCAATGGGATTCTCCCTTCCATATATGTCCTCTTCACCGGGTCACTCATATCCTCATCATTCAACTGGGTCCGGATCGTCCCCGGCAGTAGCGCATTGCATCTGATCCCGTATTTTCCCAACGCAACAGCACACGACTGCATCAAACTAAGAACCCCCGCCTTCGTAGGCGTATAATGCGTCTGCTGACCACCCCCAACAAGTGCAGAGATAGAACTAATCCCGATAATCGACCCGCCAGGCGGAGATTGAGCCAGTGCCATTTGTCGAGCTGCTGCCTGCGTGGCCCAGAACGCCCCAGATAGGTTGGTGTTTACCGTGTGGCCGAGGAGAGGAGGGTCGACTCTAAACGATGTGATGCACGTTAATAACACACCATACCATACAAATTACATACATAGAAGGGGTAGGATTGGGGAATAACTCACTCTAAAAACTCCTCGAATTTGCACACTCCCGCATTACTCACAAACACATCCAATCGACCAAAGGCCTCCACAGCCTTTGCGACAAAATCCCGCCCGGTCTCTGGTTGTGTGATGTCGCCTGCGACAAGGAGGAATCTGCTCTCGGTGTCGGGTCCGGTGATCGACGATACGTCTGTTCGCATTGCTTCGATGAGGGGCTGTTCCTTTGGTCCGCCCAGGTGGTTGACGGCTACTTTGGCGCCGTGGCGGAGGTAGTCCAGGGCGATGGCCTAGAGGGATGTTAGAAGGATTTGGTACTCTCTGGTTCTTTGTTCCCTCACCCGTCCAATGCCTGTCAATCCGCCTGTGATGGCGGCGACTTTGCCGACTAGGAGCTGTGGGAGAGGCATTGCGATGTTGGTTTCAAGGGGAGATCCTCTGGAGGGGTTGAGCAGTTGGCTGAGGATTGAGGCGGGCTGTCAGTCGTACAGCTGCGTTGGATAAATATTCTCCTATGCCAGTGTTTCCAGGTTCACCCCCGCCGGGTGATAAGATACTACAATGTGGAGTCCGCCTCGGGCATTTCGTGGTATTGTTGCCCCGAACCCCCACATTTTGCATTTACCCCACACTGGATGCTGGGAGGGAATTCTGTCCAAGTCACGTCCAGGATCCATTGTTCCTATCTATCATTCTGAAAGCTGAAATAAAATTGAGTCATGTATACATGGGGGGCCAAAGAACTACAAGTAGAAAATGCCATCTAGCAGTCTGCGAATCCAAACCATGCCGGGAAATACACGCTTAAGCCGTGCCGTTAGATTCCGGTTGGCTCTCAACAGGAGCCACCAATGCCTTCTGAGGGGCTGGAGTGAGAATGGATGCTGCAGGAATGAGGGGAGCAGCCGGGTTCAACTCAAGACCGAAGCCCGGCTTGTCCAGAATCGAAACGTCGAGATATCCCTGGGTAGGGATGGGCTCGTTCAGGAACATGTTCCCGAAGACGGGCTCAACAGTCTTTCCGTCAGCAGAGTTGGCCAGGTACTCCTGGAATGGTGTGTTGGGCTGTGAGACCACAAAGTGGTACGAGTACGGCCCGGACGCATGAGGGACAACCGGAATATCATAGGCGCTGGCAAGCGCCGAGACTTTCAGCAGCTCCGTCATGCCACCGACCCACATAACATCGGGTTGGACAATGTCCAAGTTGCGACCCTCCACGAGCTTTCGGAAACCGTACCGAGAGTACTCGTGCTCACCGGTGGTGAACTTAACGGTGGGGTGGGCTCGTTTTAAGAGCGCATGGCCATCAAAATCATCGGGAGTCAAACACTCTTCCCACCAGTCAATGTTGATGCCTTCTGCCTCACAACGCTTGACGAGCTCGATTGTGTAGGGGACGTTCAGGGACATGTAGCAGTCGACACGCAGTGGGAAGTTGGGGCCGACTGATTCCCGCTGCTTACGGAGGTACTCAACGTTCTTCAACAGTCCTTCTGTACCCTCGTCCGGACCATGAGGAAGGGCAACCTTGGCTCCGGAGAAGCCCATTGCCTTGGCTGAAGCGGGTTGCGGGCCAGTGCAGTAAAAGTCCAGGCGCGAGCGAGTTGCTCCGCCAATAAGTTTGTAGACGGGCTCGTTGCGAATCTTGCCCAATAGGTCCCAAATAGCCAAGTCAATCACGGAGATGACGGCAATGGGAAGACCCTTTCTGCCGTAGAACATCGAGCCCCGATACATTTTCTCGAATAGATCATTGGTATCTCGGGGGTCTAAGACGACAGATGAATATTAGCCTGGCTGCTCTCCTAGTCATTGATGGTACGGTCAAGGTTGGTTATCCGCACCTGCACCGAGCAAGAAACGCTCAAAGTGTTGATGGACCAGCCAGCAAGCCGGGGGACCACCGAATCCCGTGGCGAATCCCTTGGTTCCGTCGGTAGCTTCGATCTCGACGCAGAAGGAGCCCAAGACATTGATGCCCCACGATGTGCGGGAGCCACGGTATTGTGCCCAGCGCGTCATGGGGGTGGAGATGTTGCTGTCAATCAGCCAGTGGCCTCCTTTGACCTGTTGAGAGCGAAGTCTTAGTGCTGCTTCAAGAAGCCCCAAGTACTGCAGAGCTTACATTGTGATAGTCACCTCCCGATCCCACCCCATCAATGATGAAGGTGCGGACTTCTTTGATGCGGGGAAATTGTCCGATAGAGCCCATGTTGGTGGTAGTCTGGCAGAGGAGGGATGAACAGGATCGCGGATGCTAGGGAAAGAAAAGAAAGAAAGAGGAGAGGCCAACCTGGCTCCGGGGAGAATGGCCCATATTTGAAAGCATACGTGAACTTCCCCTCGGCTGAGTCGCGATGGCTCGGGGCAATGCTACCCCGAGCTTGTCAGGATGAATGGATGGCCATGGCTGCAATGCATGGACGGGTGAACGGACCCTCCCCTGGTTAGTCATTCTGCCTCCCCGGAGTTCTTCAGCCTGTGTAGCGTTTTCATCGGTCATCCGTGGATTGTGGATGGATGGGTGTGGAGGTGGGTTTGCGGGGTCCCCCGGGGGTTTTCTTGGCTCCGGCCATGCCAGCCCGACGCCCTTCGTCTCTCTCTCTCCTTCCCTCCCATTTTCTCTGTTCTTGTTTGTGTCGCTCGCTTTGCGCAATCCCTACTCTTTGAAAAGACTCGGCCCAATTTCCCCGATACCCGCCCCTCGTGCCAGAATGCTTCATCGCTGCTGATCCGACTGCCGTGGCTGGAAAACGGTATAACCCCGGACTCGCTAACGTACCATGCCGACCACTGCTGCAGCTGCCTCTGCGCAACAGACTCCACCGCCATCCCGATTCCAGGGCGATCTGGAACGGGAGCACAGCGGGGATGAATCCTGGTCCGCTGTTGATAGCGATAACGATCGTGTTGCGCCGAACGGGTCGAGCGTCCCTCGTGCGCTGAAACGTAAACGACCCCTCACAGTGTCGTACGTACCAGTCCCATCCTACCACCTTCCTTTTGCTCAATCCTTGACTCCTTGTCTCGAGATGCTGTGCTTAGGGCCAGTTCATTGGACGTCATACTAATCGACTAAGATGCGAGCTATGTAAGCAGAGAAAAGTTAAATGCGGTAAGGATGCCCCTCCGTGGCTCCCCTCTTTGCCAATCCTTGCTATATAAGCATCCAAGCTAACGGGCATAGATCGAGCCCAGCCTAGCTGTGGGTGGTGTGCTCGCAATGGCCAACTGTGCGAGTATAAGGAGCGGAAGAAGCCTGGTCTTCGCGCAGGTTATGGCAAGGAGTTGGAACAAAGGCTAGGTGTGTCGCTAGTCGCAGAAGATGGCTGTTTGGCTTGACTGTGTTACTCACTATATAAACAGATCGGTTGGAGGAGGTCATCCAGACGCAGGCCCGCCTCATCGAGACGCATATTCTCCAGAGCCAATCTAGCAGGAGTCATGACCTTTCCCAGCAAGGGCCATTTTCATACAGTTCCCCATCGGAGCCAACCCAGGGCCCCAGCCCTCATAATGCGTTCTATTTCCATGAGCCACCACCAATGGTCCCACCACCGCGCCACTCTGATGCATCCATCACCAGTCCTTCGGACATATCAGCCAAGAACACCATACATAGCCACCTTTCGAATGTCATGCCTGCGCCAGCTTCTGTACAGCAAGCATCAAATAACCCATCGCACAATGATTATACAGGAAACGAATCGTCGCTAAAAGTTCCGGTCAATCTCTATGCCAATCAGGAACAGTCACTTGCGGATCCAGAGCTTGACCTACCGCCGTATGACCTGTTGTATGCGCTGGTGGACCTTTACTTTGAACATATTAATACTTGGTGTCCTGTTCTCCATCGTCGCACCACTCTGGACACTTTTTTTGGTCCGTCTCCACTTGAAGAAGCGGATAGAACGGTGCTCTACGCTATAGTTGCGACCACACTTCGCTTTTCAAGTGACAGTCGGCTTAACGAACAGAACCGAAAACGGTATCATGATTCCTCAAAGCAGAAGGTGCTGCTCTACGGACTCGAAAACTCATCGGTCAAGGCTCTCCAAGCTCTGGTAATTCTGGCCCTGGATCTAGTGGGATCTTCCAACGGCCCTCCAGGGTGGAAGCTCCTTGCATTGATTACGCGGTCAGTGGTCCAGCTGGGACTAGCCGTAGAGGCTAAATCTTCACTTATTGCTCCTAGCTACCCATCCATCTATACCCTCCGAGCAGTTACGCTTCCAGAACCCGAGTCTTGGATTGAAGACGAAAGCAGGCGGAGGCTCTTCTGGATGGTGTATCTTCTGGACCGTTATTCTACCATTGCAACCGCCTTTGACTTTGCCTTGGATGATAAGGACATTGACCGGAAGCTTCCATGTAAAGATGAATACTTCCTCAAAAGCCAGCCTGTCGAAACTAGATGGTTTCAACGCTCGAGTGATCGTGCTGACTACGTGACGCGTGCCGAAAATGTTGGAACCTTTGGACTCTATGTCGAAGTGCTGGGGATTCTCTCTCGGATCCATACGTTTTTGAAGCGACCCGTGGACATAGGGGCTCTGTCGGATGTTGAGGAGTGGCAGGCTACATACCGCAAGTTGGACAGTGAGTTAACGTCTTGGGAATTTGGCCTCCCAGCCGAATATGCCTACGAGAACTCGTCCCGGTTGTTTAGTGGTTCAAAGCCCACCAAGGGAATCCACTGCGACTGGGTTCAGCTCCATGTCACTTATCAAACGTGAGTAACATTACCCATCTATCGCCATGCTATCACTCAAAGGTGTGGTAGACTTACACGTTCTTACAGCGCGGTTATTCGGCTTCATTCGTCAGCGGCATACCCTACCACACGGTCTCCAATTTTCACCCCATCTTACAGTGCAAGCCAGCGATGCTTGCTTGCAGTCGACAATATTCTTTCCGTGACCCGTTTCGTCGTGGACAACAACATGCTCGATAGATTAGGACCCCCCTTTGCCTTTACCCTCTGGGTTTCAGCTCGATTGTTACTTGTCCACGGGTCTACGATAGCCCACACAGTTAGCCCTGATATACTGTTCTTTGTCGACACCCTTGCCCAGATGGGAAAGTACTGGAAGGTAGCAGAGCGCTACAGCTCAATTCTACAGCGTGTTCTCGATGAGTACGGAGAATACCAACAATCCGGCGTATCCGACTGCGAGCGAGCCACGCCATCCACCGTAAAGATCCTCGCAGACATGCGCCGTTGTGCATTTGACCTAGACTTTCTCATCTCACGGCAACCGCGCACGTCTCCAGCCAGTAGCCAGAGGTCTGCACCAGCAGCGACAGTCAGAAATCCGGCTCCCAATGAACTCGAGTACCTCGACGTGTTTGGCTTCTTCAATGTCCCGCGTGTTCCAGCCACTCGAGCTCCGGATATCCTCAGCCTGGATATTAGCGATACAGTCAACAATCCCATGTCAGTCAATGGGTTGACCGGGGCTGGCAACACCAATCACGTCGTTGATGGTGCACACTCCAACACCAACGAATTCAACATCACGAACTACCTGATTCCGACTCCGGAGACTGATTGGCTTTTTCGCCCTAGCGGATGAATGCGACCGGGAGTTTCATTCCTATGTTTTGTGGTATATCACATACTCCAAGGCAGTCTAATGTCCATTCCAGGCTATGCTACATGGCCAGGGGGAGGCCGGGCACTTCCGTTGACACGCCATGTACCATTACCCAAGACTGTCACAAGAGATGCTAGCAGAATCTGGCGTCCTCTTCATCGGCAGATACGAGCTTCATCAAGATACTCCCTGTAAGTGCGGATGGTATGGGGCTATCGCATCCCGGGGTCCTAGCCTAATATATTCATACGCAAGGGCTTTCTCGAATGCCACGTCTCATACTCAATGGGGGAGCCAAGGCTGGCGACCCGGTGAGTTTCAATGATGTAATGCCATTTGAGCAGTGCATCACCCGGATGTCTGTAATTTTATTATTGTCACACTAGGTACATAAGTGCACCAGCATTGATAGACAAACCAGCAACAAATTACATTACCCTCACGTCATTCTGTTATACTTACATGCAGACGAAGAAAAGAGAAAGGAGAAAAGAGAAGAAACGAAAAAGAAAAAAAAAACTCTTGAAAGCCGTGCCATGTATTCACAGACGTAATCAGAAAAAGAAAAAAGAAGGCCAAATTCCTGTAAGGCAACTTCTGTTTACTAAATCGGTTGAAGGTCCCAGCCCAGAAATCTCCAGGATAGCAAGATGAAGAAAAGCGGGGGATGAAAGGATTCCAAATCAGACGCATGCTACATCTTATGAGATGCGTGGGCCAACCAGGCATGGAGCACCAACAACAGAACTTTTGTGCATTGGGATAAGTCCCACCAAGCTTGGTTCTGTCAGGCTTTCTAGCGGGAGGACGTTAGAGATCAACGGAGAGGGTGGTATTGCAAAATGGAGGGCATGAAAGTGAGTCAAACCAAGACACAAAAACCAAGGTTGGTTGAATGGCTGTCATGAGAGTGGGCGAATTTTTCAATTCCTCCACCCACAAAGCCATTTCTTTCTGTTTTTATTCCATCTGATCTAAGTTTGGATGGTATGGTCTTGCTGGAAGTAGAGGAATCTCTCACACAAACCAGCCCCTCAGGATGGAACCTGCGCTGTCAATTGCGCCGTGCTCAAGGACAGAGCCGTATCTAGGCCCTACCTGGGTTTGAATCAGAGTCAGATGGCTCAACTCGGACAAGAATCTCTTCCAGGAATCCTTCCAAAAACGAGGTCACTTGGGCGCCCATCCCCACAGGTGCCTCACTATCCCATTGCTCAATCCTTGTGAACATGCTGCAAACATCGCCCACCAGGCTTTCCATCATCGCGTGAACGTACTCCTGACGTGACTGGTGATCATACATGTTCTCGCCAACATCCCTAGTAGAGTTACGCGAAACGAGTTCCAGACGCCGCGTCCGGCGACGGATGGCTGCTTTAAGTGCAGGTAATATCACACTGTTCAGAGCTGTCATCTCGTTTGACGAGGGCACATGGCTTGCCTCCCGCGCTCTTTCATCGAGGGCTCCATCTGTTGTGTTATTGAGTTGGAAATAGTCAGGCCTGACGGCTGAAGGATGATGATCATGCACCCGAGCTTGCTGGGGTCGTGGTGACAGATGCTTTGGTGTGGGAGGGAGCCTGTCATGGGGCTGCGAATGCGACTGACGTTGTGGATAAGGTTCCATGGCGGGTCTAATGTTTTGATCCGCGAGATTTGAAACTGGTTGAGCCGGCATGCGCCCCTGATACGACGATCCCTCCGGTAAGTGTGGCTGTCGGGCCTTTTGATACCCTTTTACAGCTGGAGGAGCATCTCGGTCTTTCGCGGAAGCTGATGGAGTGCCTGGAGAGCGATCGAGCTGGAGGAAACTCAAGTCCTCAGCCAGAGCTTGTTGTAGGGCCCTATCATATTCGCTACCAGGGCTTCCCTTTGGTTGACGCGAGAATGGCTGTTGTAGGTGCGATGGTGTCTGTGGTGGGAGATCTCCAGATGTTTGCTTGATGGGGGATGGTGGCAATGGGATCTTGGTTGGTGACAATGGCTTAGGCACAGCACTAGGCATATGCTTCGTCTGCAGGGGCGTAGAAGGTATACTGTTCTTTGGTCGTGACATTTCTCTGCGGTGGTCGTCTTTCATGTTCCACTCATTGGTTTCATGAACCCGCGTATTCATGTCCGCTTCTTTCATCGGCTTCAGAGCGGGTGCTCGCCCCGCAGGCCGCACGGTACCGAAATCCCATAGATCATCCTCATCTTCGGGCGAAGGGGTCTTTGCCAAGGGTTCCTGAACCGCTTCTTCTTCTTCTTCAGTACCCCTGTTCCCATTGACTGCATTCCAGCGCTCGTAGCGCTCGATTAGCTCCGTCAAATATGTCGTCTTCTTTGCTCTTTTGATAAAGGGGTGCTCTAGCAGCTCTCGGGCTGAAGGACGTTCCCTAGGATCTCGTCTCAAACAAAGTTCAACGAAATTCTTGAAGGCCTTGCTGTAATCGCCTTGTAATGTCGGCGGAGGATTCTTGGGAATCAAGAACAACACTTTCATGGGATGGATATCCGAATAAGGGGGCTCCCCATTGGCCAACTCAATGGCGGTGATTCCAAGAGACCAAATATCGGCCTTGTAGTCATATCCAGATTGCTTGATTACCTCAGGTGCCATCCAAAATGGAGTACCTACGAAAGTATTTTTTTTAGTCATCGTGGCTGAGAGTTGACTGGAGACGCCAAAATCTGCCAATTTCACCTGCCCGCTGGAGGTAAGCAAGATGTTTGCAGCTGTCGACCATGTTAGTCTTGCAAGAAAGAGGGATAGAGCAAGAGAAATCGGGTGGCACCTTTGACGTCCCGATGCAGCTTCTTATCGCTATGCAGGTAGTCCAGTCCTCGGAGTAGCTCTTTTATGATGATCATGATGTACTCCTCTGGAATCGTCCCGGGGCGCATCAGATCGGAGCAACTCCCCCCGGAGCAGAACTCCATGATGATCCATAGACTGGACCCTTTCAAGAACGATCCATGGTATCTCGTGACGTAAGGGGAGTTGAGTTCCGACAAGATTGCAATCTCTTGGATAATATCTTCGACCTCATCTTCGGCATTTTCGACGTCGATTACCTTGATTGCAACGGAGGCACCGGTACGCTTATCAACGCTGAATTCAAGACAGATGTAAGTCAACAAAATCTCAAAAAGTGCGAGATAGGACGAGATAGGAGAGCTGTGGCATGGCATACCCTTTATAGACCCGTCCGAAGCTCCCGCCACCTGCAACCACATCGCTGAGTTAGGAGCTCTGAAACCGCAGTGGGATGACGCCCGTCATGCTTGAATACGTACCAATGCAGTTCTGCTTCATGTAGATCGTCTCTGGATCCACTAGGCCTTCCATCTTGACTGTGCTTGTCGCGGGCGCAAGAGGATGTGATGGTTAATAGTCTCACTTGTTTCTGCGACACTTAAGTGAAGATTAGCATCTGGCATCAAAGGTGGAATGAATTCCGTAGAATAGAAAACCCCATGCGGAAAGGTCGAGAACATATAAGAATAAGGTTATGGGAGACAGCTTCGCCTAGCCGATTGACATACCTATCGCCTAGGCTAGGCTAGGAGGTGTAGGTACTAGGTAGGGCTTAGATGGGAAACACGCAAAGAAAGGAGACATTGAAATGCGGTATCGATCAATGATTGCGCTCCAAGGGGAAATGCTATTTAGAATAGACTCCGGGGGAAATCCCTGGGGAAGGCTGACGTTGGCTCGATTCCGATTGTTTTGGGGGAGACAACCGACGGCCGACAGCTGAGGCGCAGACTGGGCGTGTCTCAGAGGAGGGGGAGGAAAGGAAGCGCCACCGATCCTTGCGTGCAGGCTAGAAAATCTGGGAGCAAGGGTTGAAGATCAGTGGAATGGAAGGTAGATAGATAGAATGGAATATAGATGGCGAAGGGATTGAAGGTTCCCTTGCATGGGATCGGAGGACAACAATGGGACCGCTTAGGTTGGAACCGGACAGGAACAGGAAGCGCCCGGTGATTATGATTGGGGCAACGCGGGGTTCTTCTGCCGGGCGGTCAGCCTGCGCCCCCACCACTCAGCGCGCCCGCTTCGGCAGGCGGTGAGCGGGAACTATACAGGGTGGTGATCCAGTTTATATCTTTTTTATTGTTATTGTCATTTTTCTTTTTGTTTGCATATACCCATTAAATTCCCTTCTTGCAGCCTCGTAGGCCGAGGGCTATTAATTGAACAAGGATGACAGGGTGTCCATGATAGGAAGAAGGTTCCTGGCACGCGGGCTTCGCTTCCAGAGAAATGCCCATTTGTGTCAAACAAAGGCATCCATCCCCAACGGCCAAAGTCACTAGAAGAGCAACAGGCCCCGGTCCTGACAACCCCTTGGGCCTCCGGCCAGGACCTCCAATCTCTGCCTTCAGTGCAACATCCAATGTCCGCAAGCCATGTCCCTGACTATTCCTCCAGATATCCTATCATGACCGTCCCGTTCTTCAGTCCAGCATCGGCAATGGTCTGGTCCAACGAGTCAATCAGATTGCGGCCCATGGCATTGAGTTCAAACTCTACTCCGGCTTTATCGGCCAGCGGGGGATCAGCCTTGAGCCATTCATAAATCCGCTGGACAGGGTCGGTCAAAGCGAAACGCCGAATCACCCGCCCAGATTGATGCCGGAACTGAATGCGCGTAGTAGTAGCAGGGTCCGCGGGTGGCTCCGTATGGGATCGATCGTCCGGGATGGAGGAGAACGCGCTATGTTCAGGTTGGTCGGCCTCTTCCATGCCAACATCCTCGTCTACAGCCCGTCCCTTGCCCTTCACATCTTCGGTGCTGCGAGTGAGGTCATCAGGGTCCTCCACCTTCGGGGGTTGCGACGCCTCGTCACCCAGACTGTTTCTCATGGCCATCTCCAGCATCTCTTCCTCAGTCATTGCATCAATACTCTTCTCCTTCTTCTCCGGTTTCCGCTTCGCCACGGGGTTTCGCACATTGTGCTTCAGACTGTACCGGTCGAGGAATTCGTGGAGCTGCATTAGGAAATCCGCGGCCTTGATTACGGGGGGACCCGACCAGACCTTCATCTGTTCTCCGGTCCGTGGATCGACGATTGCAATGTGGGGATAGTTATCAGAGACGTCGCTCCCCTGGAAGTAGTATTGCAAGTACGGTCCTGCACGAGGGTCATCTTTGGAGTACTGCATGAAGATGAAATGCTCCTTAACGGTATCTTTCACTGCAGGATCCTTCCAGAGGTCTCTGTTCAAAACCTGGCAGTCAAAGACAGAAGGGTCCTGGATATTGACCATCAGCCACCTTTCATTGTCGCGGCCTTCCTGTCGAGCCACATCCCATGGGAGCCTAGACATGATGTCAAACGGAGGGCGATACATCTCGGCTAGCATATTAGACTTGTTCGAGGCCTCAGAAGCCCCTCCAGTCGCTGCAGCCAACCTTTCACGTTGTGAAGCTTCATCATCCCCACTCCATATCGATGTGTCTCGCTGGTTGAAGATCCCGGGCCGGTCTAAGGAGGAATGGAGTTAGTTACGGCATAGCAAGAGAAGAAACTAGAGGGGAAAGGTGAATTCTGACTGTTTTGCTGTTGGCGCGCGCGCAGTTGGCCCAATATGCTGGCATGCATATCGCCATCGTCAAAGTCCGCTTCAGGCCCCACCAGGGTCTCCGTCGTGCGGGCCATCGGCGCACGCACACTCTCTTCACTATCCCCTCCTCCGTACATCTCTTCTTGGAGACGGCGAGCCATGGCCGCATCATCTTCGAAGGTAGCGCTGTGCGATGGGTGATCCCGAGGTGCAGAGCGACTCTCGTCTATCGTGATGTCATCATCCGAGTCGACATGAACAACTCCGCCGCTAGCATGGGAGGGTTGCTGAGGGGTGGAGGTCGATGGTAAGGGCTCCTCAGTCAGTGGCGCACCGCCATTCTCGAAGAAGAGCTGTACAGCCTGTTCGATATTGAAATCAGCCAGCTGCAGATACTGGGCGGCCAGCTCTGGCTTTGAGCCGGTGATCTCAGTGAACTGTGCCACCACATCGCCGTCCATGGCAGGCACAAGGCACTGAGAAAGATTGGAGGATGAAGCGACCGAGGGAGGATGAAGGGGAGATCAGATCACCGTGACGGGAGGCCGTATGCAGCAGAATCCAACAGAAAGGTCGAAGGCCAGTGAGGTGATGCAAACAGTTGCAAACTGCAATGAGGGTGCGAGGCGGTGATCGATGAGAATAAATCGATGAAGTTGAGATAGCTTGGGTGTATGATCATCAATAGAAGCATGAAAGAGAGGAGAGCTTCTTAAGGGTTCCGCACGGGCGCTCCAGGAGATGGTGCAGGGGGATGAAGCACAAACAACCAGGATCAGTGGTGTTAATACCTAGTGCAATCATTAGGTAGACTTGGTGACGCACTTCCCAGTTCCCACGGATGAGCGGATAATCAGGCGGTCCAACCCTGTGGCTTCACGCCTTAGGCCAGCCCCGGTGAGTACCCCGCCAGCTGACCGTGACTGGCCGGGGCGCGTCAGCCGCCCATCGGTTCACGTGATAAGATCCATCCACGCGCGACGCGCCCGGCTAAACGCGTCGGGATGCAACGCGGGCGAGGACTTCATTATGCCTCCTTCGGAAAATGGCTGCTTGCACCTCTCCACCCTAGTCTAATCGTAATAATTTCCCCTAACACCCACACTTTCCCTTCTCACCATCGATGATCTCACCTCCTTCTTATCTCCTTCCCCCGGTTGCTCTTGCTCTTATTGAGACTGGAATCATCGTATCATGGCTGCTTCGGTCCTAGGCAAGCGCCAGCGGGCTGCTATCGAGGCGGAAGGTACGACTACCACTTTGCTTCTTCCCAGCTCCTCTTGCTGACATCTTTTTGTATTAGTTCCAGCATTGCCGGTTCGTAGGGCAAGCAGGCGCCGGACACAACCACCTCGCGTCCAGGAAGAGGGTGTGCCCACTGCACCCCAAACACGCCAACTTCGGTCAAGGACGAGAAACGGCGGCGCTATCCAAGAAGAAAACCAAACCGAATCCAAGGACATCTCAGTCGAAAACGATCAACCGAAGCGTACTGTACGAGTTAACAAGGCTGCGTCACCTGTCAAGCGCAGTCACGCTTCGGATCCGGTCAATGGTAGGATTCCTACGCAGGTCTATATTGAACTATGCCTAACTTATCTAGATGAAAATTCGACCCCAGTTGAGCTCAAGACACCATCAAAATCCAGATACCGCGATGCGCTCGATTCTCCCCCGATCACACCTAAACACCGCGTCCAAATCGGTGGAAAATCTTTGACTCCACGAACGCCTCGACACATAGCAACACCGACGACTACACAAACGATATATTCTCAAGCTAGGCAGCTGTTTGCGCGAGGGGCAACTTCAAGTCGAATAGTGGGCCGAGACACGGAACGGGACAAGCTGATCTCATTCATCCAAGATGGTATTGATTCACGCAAAGGTGGTTGTCTGTACGTCAGCGGTCCTCCGGGCACTGGAAAGAGTGCATTGGTTCAGGAGGTTTGCCACGACATGGACCTGAAGCCTCTCAAAATCGCACACCTCAATTGTGCAAGTATGCGGGGTGCTCGTGACGTCTTCAGCAGGCTCATCGGCGATCTCTGCGACGATCATGAGGTGTTCAAAAAGAGCGAGGCAGACAGGTTGCAAATGATGTTCACATCTGACGAGGAAGATGATATTTTCTTGGTCACTTTGGATGAAATCGACCATCTACTCACCGCGGATTCAGGCATTCTTCAGTCTCTGTTCGAGTGGTCACTGCAGGAAAATTCGCGGCTTTTGCTCATCGGAATTGCCAATGCGCTAGATCTGACTGATCGGTCACTCCCACAGTTGAAGGCCAAGAACCTGAAACCACGCCTGCTTCCCTTTTTGCCTTATAATGCTGGCCAGATTGCCGGCGTAATTACGAATCGTCTTCGCTCTTTACTCCCAGAAGGTCAAACTGTGGACCCCAACTTCGTTCCTTTCGTCCAACCAGCAGCCATCCAATTATGCTCGAAGAAGGTGGCATCACAAACCGGCGATCTACGAAAGGCATTCGAGCTGGTCAAGCGCGCCATTGATCTTATCGAACAGGAAGCACTGCGAAAGCTTGAGACGCAAAATGCCAACCCCGAGAGCCCTTCCAAGACAATCCTTGTTGAAAACAACAATCTTTCATCATCTTCGAAGACATTTGTATCTAAGCAAACCCCTACATTGACTTATACTGCTATCACGGCGCCACGAGCCAGCATTGCGCACGTTGCACGAATCACTTCATCGGCTTTCGGACAAGGGACGGTCCAGCGACTCCAATGCCTCAATCTGCAGCAGAAGGCCGCCATCTGTGCTTTGATCGCTCTTGACCGGAAGCGACGACAAGGTGAATTTCCGGGTACACCATCGAAGACCAAATACTTGGCACCGACGATCAAGCAAGTGTACGACACATACTGTACCTTATGTCGCCAAGACAACATCTTGCATCCTCTGACATCCACCGAGTTCAAAGACGTGCTCAGCAACTTGGAGACTTTGGGCCTGGTTGGTGAATACCAGGGCCGGGGCCGAGGTGGCACTCTTGCTGGCGGCTCGGATTTGAGGCGCAGCCCTTCCAAGTCCCACGGCCCATTGACACCTAGTCGAGCCTTGGATGAGCAGAGCCTCGTTTGTTTCGTCTCCCAAAAAGAGATCGAGACTCAGACCACTGGACCGGGAGAAGGTATTCTTAGGAGGCTTCTCACAGGCCAAGGGCTATGAAGACACTCTTTTGCTTTCCTTTGTAAAAAAAGAAAGAAAGAAAGAAAAAAAAAAGAAAAGAAATAGCATGCTTGGGTCTCTGTGGTCTACTGCGGGCAATTGTTCCATTCTCTTGGTGTTGGATACGGAGTACAGATGCACATAACATTTAGCGATACTCCCAGCATTGGCATACGGCGTTACATACATAGTTAGACAACCCTATAGGATATGATAATGACAGCTTACAATAAATATCATAATGCATGAAAAGGAAGACAGATCGTAGATTTTCTACATGCTCAAATCAAAGCACGTTAAGTCTTGATATGATGCTATACAATGAAATCCGCAAAGGTCGCTTGTAGAGAAAAACCGAACGAATTGGCATGACAAGACAAGTCAAGTCAGGAGAGGGTGAGACATACAAGATGGATAGCTATGCATACAATGAAAGCAAAAAAAAGATAAAAAGGTGAAAAAAAAGGAAGAACAAAACGTACAGAAAAATGTTGGGTATGTAAAGAAGATAGGGCATATAGCTTCAAGACAAAGGAAACAACAAGACCGCCAAAGCAAACCATCTCAAGCAATAAGACCTGCTCCAGTTTGAGAGGGTGATGGCGTCACACGCGCGTCCACGTATCAATGCTCAATATACGGAAGCATGCTTAGGCTCCTGTCTTTCTTGTACTCCCCAAGAAGTAGTGAGGGTAGTAGCAGCGTCATCGTTCGTTCCTGATGGAGAAGAAGATAAGGGAACTGAGGGACAGTAGCAAGGCAGGCGGCCCTTTACACTTTTGTTGTCCCGGGGGCTTTTAGGTCATAGATACATCTAGTCATCGTCCATCGGCTTGTCTTCCAATGTGACGCCCTTGGGCTCGGTCTCAGCAAGACTGCTTCGCTTGCTGTCCGTTCCACTCTCCGTGCTTGCGACGGTGGGGAAGCTGGACCGGTTGCCGAGGCCAGGCTTGCGAGTATAAGAGACGCTGGACCGGGAGATCGACGAGCGCTTCTCGATTTCTTGGGTAGGAGTCGTGGTTGGGGTTACAGACTCGTCCGATTCAGCCATTGGGGGAGGACTGGAGCTACCCGACGAGGGGCTTGCGCTGGCGGCAGCGGAGACAGGAGACTCGCTCAGGGCGCCGTTGATGGTGTGCTCAGGCCCATTGATGTTCACGCTTGTCATATGTTCCGACGCGGTAGGAGACTCGCTGCTGATGGGAACATCCAGGCTGCTACGGGCAATGGCCCGTCTTTCAGTGGGGCTGGTCACGTTGATGGGGAACCGTCTGGTTTCCGAAGCGCCGCTGGAACGATCGCGGCGGTGCTTTTGGGGAGCAGCCGGACTGTTGGCCCGGCTGCGGTCGAGAATGGCACGGTTCCGGGCCTCCATTGCCGCCCGGCGGTTGCTCTCGTCTGTGCTGATGGCACGAGGACGATTGGTGGTTCCGCTAATCCCCAGGACACTCGATTGGCGCTTCAATTCGCCAAAGATGGAGTCTTTATGAGCAAACAGATCGCGGATGAGGCGGTAACTGTGACGCTCATTCATCGTAAGACTGCTCTCTGTGCGTGGGCGGAGGACGCAAGGAGACAGTGCCTGAGCAAGTGCAGAGACATAAGTTTCGTCGGCAGAAGTAAGGTCAATCAAGCGCGTGAAATGGGTCATAATAGCGTCAAGCGTGGCAATGTTGTTAAGACGGAGTTGTCCAAGGGTGCTTTGCAGGACCTTGATGCGTCCCTCTTCCGTGGTCTCATGAGCCGTAGTCGAGTAGATTGTCTTGACAATTTCGTAAACTTGAGAAGAAACCAGGGAGTCTAGCACTTGTTAGGCCTGTATCTCAGTTGATGACAAGATTGCACACGAACCTGGCAACTCAAGGAGATACAATTTCAGGACGCTCGCGATAATAGGGATTTCGTATTTCTCTAGGATTTCGTTGTAATCCGCTTTGCTGTTGTTCAGAGCGCCACGGAGGTGGTGCGTCGCCGCCAAAGGTACATCGTAAAGCCATATCGCACGTCGTGCCTCGTCGCCCTCAAGGTCGGGATAGCCTATTGAGAAGTCAGACTTGAATAGATCCAATCATGTAGACCTTGAATCAACTTACGGTTGTCAAGGTACGTCAGGAGAGTGGTCACCACGATAGGGACCCGCTTGCGATCGGCTCTTGCTCTCGCCTCGAGGTCCACGCCAAAGTTTTGATCTAATTCATGTCAGAGGCCATGAAAAATCCATAATACTTATGGTGTTGACAGGATGCATACCTTCCACGGAGCCGTAGTAGTTCTCATAAGCCTGAACGCGAGGTACGAAACCTCCGGTCCGGTAGTTTTCCAGAAGATATCTGAGATCCCCTAGAGGCTGGATAGTCTCTTGATATAGCATCATGTGGTCCACCGTGCTCTGCAGGTTGGGAATAACGTTGCTGATCGCACCAGAGAAATCCAGGATCACGGCTTTAATTGCCTTGAGTCGATCGAGTTCACACTGCTCCATGAAGCGCAAATTTTCAACAACCTCTTCCTCAAGCTTGCACCTGATCATGTCAAGCTTGCGCACAGCTGACTTGTACCGTTCATCGGCTTCGCGAGCTTCCCTGCGCAACTTCTCCGACGGCGTTTCGTTCGGGTACGGATTGTTGAGAGGGTTCCAGCCGGCCAGCATCTCAGAGACAGAGGATAGCGGAGACTCATTGCCGTCCTCGCTCGCTGCCGCTGAGGTTACGCGCATGAGAGGCTTCTTTTTCTCTGGGACCCCCGTGATCTGGAACACTTTGGGGCGCCATTGGTAACGCATCTTGGAGCTGTTTGCGAAGGTGCTGCCCATATTGCCGACCAGGCGAAGCAAGCCATTGTCAACAAGGTCCTGACCAATTGACTCCGAATAAGTGATGCTATTCGCGTTCATGTGCTTCTGGGTATAGTCCACAATATCTGCGCCGGTCGACGTGTTCTGATAAGTGCCGATGATCGGAACCTTGACATCGCCAATCTTGATAGTATCCAGCATATGTGTCAGGAGCTTTTTCAGATCCTCGGGAGGGTAGATTCGATCGCCAATCTCAACCGGTTCCTCCTCCTCTTGCTCTTCCGGCAGAACGATTTTGGGGGTGGGCTTGATTTTTGGGCTCGTCTCGGGACCCTGGAAAGCGAGCTTGTTCTCCTCCTCCAGATCTTCGACCACACGGCACTTGTTGAAATAATGGCTCCGGAGCTTCTTAACCAGATCCACCTGCTTGGTGTGTTCTTTGATCCGGGCCTGGAGATCATCATGGGAATTCTGGATTCGAGCTTCGTGCTGGTCGCACCAACGCCGGAACGGCGAAACAACAAGCTCCCGGATGTTCGACGCGATCTTCTGGTGGTTTTTGGATGCCTCAACCATCTCCGTGCGAACTCCCTCATAAGCCTATAAGTAAAGCCCCTGGAGTCAGTATCGCCTAAGCTGAAATCTGTCCGAATCATAGACTACCAACCTTCCTAACGCTCGCCCCGTCATCTTTACCGAACCCCGTTGTCGTCACCCGATCAACGGTCGGCGCAATATCCCCCAACTTGAGACCATATTGCTCTTCCGCATCTGCGCGCATAGAAGCAATTGTGATGATCTGCTTATTCTCAACAGCGCCTTGCTGAAGTTTCCCGTAAAGCACCCCCAGACCCGTGGCGTAGTCTGGGGTCCAAAACGAATCCGCGAAACCAGGCATTATGAAGGGACCAGGCAAACCGACGTCGACAGGAAATTGATTGGTGCCAGCTTCAAATGATGCGCGAACGGCCTAAAGCGAGACAGAATCTAAGGGGAAACGGCCGGCGTTCGTCACCGACTCTAGGCCACCAGGATAACTTTCCGATGCAGAAGGAATGCTGCGTAAGAGAAATGCCCGGAGAATATCTGGAGAAACGAAGAGTAACCAGCTCTGTTCGCAAGCGCCTGGTTAAATCAAGCTTTGACGAATGCTATAGTGGCACACAGCGGCTGCGAGGAGACATAGGCCCGGTGACGGGTATGCGAGGGCGGCTACAGGAAACCAGGAAATTGGAGGAGAGAGGAGGGGGTGGGCAGGCAGCGCAAAACAAGGGTGGACACGAAGGAGACAACGAAGAAGAATGAAGAAGAAGGAGCGTTGGGAAAAGAGGAGCCACTTGCAACGGTAGAGCTGCAGGAGAAGATGGATGACAACAGGGGAGACTGGATCTTAGGTTCAGTTGGCCGAGATCTGAGGAAAAGCAACTCGCCCGGCCCTTGGGCTCCGTCATGTGTAATTTACACTTTACGTACGGACCTGAAACTAGACCGTTGCCGCCTCAGCCTCACGTGTGGTTGCCGGGTGACTATTTTTGGGGGCCCCGTGAAATATTACAGTTTGTCTTAGATTGATTTCCCAACCACGCCTCATGGCTCTTAGGGCTGGTGGGAATTTTTGGGAAGCCCCATCATCTAAAGGCCGCTACCCAAAATAAAGGGAGAGAGCCTCAGATCATTGCCTAAGGGAGGAAGGGTTCAAATCCGACCACGACCACAGCCCCGACAGAGCTGGTGGTTGGCAGGGTTGGTAGGGTTGGTAGGGTTGGTAGGGTTGGTAGGGTTGGTAGGGTTGGTAATCTGGCTGGCACTTCACCACCGCAGCACAGCTACGTATGTCAAGTCAGTAGTAGTGGGAGATACAGACGTGGTACCGCCATACGGAGTGTCCTGTTTTACATGGCTGGAGTCGCTGCCACTCTGGACCGTCTCCAGATGCAAACATGCCAAGACCGGAGAGCGCCAGCAGATCCCGACCGGCAAACACGGAGTGTTCAACGGTGAGCATCTTCTCTCACACTACTACATCCCTACCTACATAGTACCTCTAAGGTGATCACTACGCCGTATATGCAAGTGGATTGAGTTGATGGCAAGTCCATTGAGCAGATAGTCTGATTCGGATACTCTGGATGGGCTTCGTCTTCGCCAAGTGCCATCTCAATTAGTGAACATTCGCTATCCGATGCACCGAATCTGCGCTAATGAACATGCAAGTTTATGGGCAGAGACTGAAAAAGGGAGACTTGATCATAATCATACATTATTCAAGGAAGAAAACACAGCCCATTGATGAAACTCCAATACCATTGAACAACCTAACCGACTCTTAACAGAAGAATTTCCACACCTTCTTCCACATCGGCCATTCCGCCTGCTCGGCCTTCTCCTGCTCAATGAGGGCTTGAAGGTCGAGCTCGCGGCGACCAGTCTGAAGATCCATATCCTTGGCCCGGATGAAGGGGGTTTTGTACCAAAGCTTGTAGGGGATGTAAAAGGCTAACACGACAGGTGCAGCTAGGTAGTCGGAGAAGAAGTTGGAAACCAACGAAGCAGCCGACATGGTACCATAGCCGGAGGGCGCGAAGCCAACCCAGAACTGGGCAACCAGAACAAGGCAGTTGAAGATGAGTCCTACCCAGGAACCGATTATACCGGGCTGGGATTGGAAGGCCAGTTCGTTCAGGCTATGGCCTTGCAATTTCCAGGCACGGCGGAACCGGATGTGGCAGAGACAAATTGAACCCCAGGTGAAGATGGATGAGAGACCAGAGATAGCCATCATCCAGGTGAACGCCTCACTCTCTTTATCGGACGCGGCCAAGAATCCAAGCAAGCCGAATACCGACGCAACAACAAGAGCCGGGAGAGGACGACCTTTGCGATCGATGTAGGCCAGGAACCTAGGAGCTTGCTGTTGTTCAGCCATGGCCGCCAGGGTTCGAGAAGAGCCATAAATGGATGCATTGCCCACAGAGAGCACAGCGATCATGATGACGACGTTCATGACGGAAGGCAGCCCAGAAATGCCTGCGTTCACAATGGAGATGACAAACGGAGATGCTTTGGCATCGGCGCTGGACGTTCCATCGAGTAGTCGAGGATCGTTGTAGGGGACGAGAAGGCCGACCAAAGTGAGAGAGACAATGTAGAAGAGGGTGATACGCCAGAACACCTGCTTGACCGCGGTCGGGAGCATCTTTCTAGGATTAGCAGTCTCTGCGGCGGCAAGGCCGACAAGCTCAGTACCCGCGAATGCGAATGCGGCATTAACAAAGACACTGCAAAGACCCTTGAACCCATGGTGGAAGGCACCTGGATCATGCCAATACCTTCCGCCAATATATCCACCATGAGGACCGCCACCACAGGTCAAGATGATACCAAGAATGCTAATTAAAGTCAGCGAGCGTTGCTAACCATAGTAGACGTGCGTGAGGCTAATCCAATTCACTCACATGAAGCCAACCACGGCAGTAACCTTGACGATGGAGAAGACGAACTCCGCTTCACCATAACCCTTGACGCCGAACAGGTTGATGGTCACAATCAATGTCCAGAATATGGCGACCCAGGCAGCATTAGAGATACTGCTATTCCAGTAGTTGACAGTCAACGAGGCAGCGACAATTTCCGTGGGCAAGGTCACAAGCCACTGCAGACAATAATTCCAACCCATAGCAAAACCCCAGGCAGGATCAATGAACCGAGTGGAATAGTGCGAAAACGAACCAGCGACCGGGAAGAGAACAGCCATTTCACCGAGTGCGTGCATTGTGCAATAAAGCATGCAGCCGATCAAAGCATAGGCGATAAGGACAGAGGCTGGACCTCCAGCAGCCAGGACAGTGCCAGATCCAACGAAGAGACCGGTACCTAAACACACAAGCTGTCAGCATTCACGAGGCCCGAACGGCGTGAATATTAGCACCAAGGGGGCATGCTGCGTACCAATTGAGCCACCAATAGCAATCATCTGGAGGTGGCGGCCTTTCAGTTTGCGCTGCAGCGGAGACTCGGCAGTCCTTTGCGCGGCATCTTCGATATCAAAGGCTCTCCCATCGTGACCAGGTTCATGATGCGATGCAGCATGAGCCTGAGCATTGGGATCTCTCCTGAAACTGTCCACAAACCGCTGGCTAAAGCTTCCTTTGGTTGTCTCTGTTTCACCGTAGAGTGGAGGAGCGTCGCCGGACGAGGAGGGCTCCGACTTGGGCTCGATAAATTCTTTTTCCATGGCAGAGATGGAATGCGATGTTTCCTTCCAAGATAGACCAAGACAGGAACAAGGTGTCCAAGGCAAAGTCAGAAGCCCCGATAAGAAGGAGAGGAAGAGGGAGGAGAGGGAGGAGGGGGAGGAGGAGGGGGGATGTCAGATCAATTTATTGCAACCCGTGCAAGTGAAGGTATCTGAACCCCAGGACCGTAGGTAGGGAAGACCAAGGGAATTTAGGCACCCCTGGGAATGGGCGGCACTTCTTATTGCTTTGGTAGCAAACCAGGGCCCGGGAAATAGCTGGAATTAAAAAATAAAATAAAATAAAAATCGCTCTGAGACATGACTATTGGCAAGGATGCAGGGATTTAAATAAGAACCGGAAGATATAGGTCACAACCGTAATCACCCACGTTCAGACCCGGCAGCCCATGGGTCATTCCGGCCCCGGTCCACGAGTGGTGGAGAGCCACTGAACAAGCTCTCGAGGCCTAGCGCGGGCCAGATACTGTGTATGGCCAACAATCCATGTGGTCTCCCAGCTAGTGGAGGGGACGAAGGAGCGTCGTGCACCAGCTGGGCCAGAGGGCCGGATGCGCTCTGGCGTAACTATGGGGAAAGCTAAACCGCCCGACGCACAAGGGGCCAATCGGCGGGGGCGTCGACCGATCATGGCCCGGGGATCTCTGGGCCTCTCAAGTTACGACGTTTTGATACAGCCCGGAGGTGTGGCGCTGATTGGTGGCAGGCGGCAGTATTATTAACCATTACTCTTTGCTTTAGGTACGATTAGTTGATTACTGCGTGCACTATCATACTTACGAGTACGGCTGATAAGTCTGCAGCAGCAGCTAGCCCGGGCTAACCCAGAACAGCCACACCCACACCCACTGAAGTGAAGTCAGAAGTCAGAACCTTCCCGACCTGGAGTCTCGGCGACCCGCTTGGAGATACGAAATTCCTCCGCTCCCAGTGCTACCTCACACTCCTTCTGATCCACCTGCAATATGTTTAATTCGTCGTGGCATAAATCCATCAGGATCCCTCCGGGCAAAAAAAAAGGGAAGAACAAATAGGAGGGATCCTTATCATCCAAGGTACATAGTACAGTACGGAGTACATATTGTGCGGCTTTCGCGCAACGCCCCCCCCCCTCCTCCAGCAACAGCTGACAGCGAGTCAACAAGGTAGGTAGGTAGCCGGGGGGCATCACCTCATCATGAGTGACGGAAGTAGGTAGCATTTCCCCATTAAGGTTTCAACGCCACTGACTTCGTTTAATTCCGAGCCAGTACTAGGCTAATCGTGTGATCCGAAGTAATACCTACCTATTTCCCCCCGTGCGGCCAAGATGGTTCATGGTTCATGGAACGATACTAAGGCAGTTTCATGTCGGCGTGCCCAGTCAGATGGCGGCGTGCTATCTAGGCTTCCGTTGTCCATGGCCCCAGGGTCCGTCAGGTGGAGCCCCGTCAACCCGCCCTTATCTCCGGCTACGTACCTGCCTTATCTCTACACAGTAAGTAGTCTCCCCCAGCTAACCGCTCGCTATCAGGTTATCGGAGCACCCATCGTGACTGGAGCAACCCAAAAAAAGGTACCTAATGGTTCGTAGTCATCTTTAATTTTTTATGATTGCCAAGGAACAGGCACGGACGCCTATTGTAGGGATACTCCTGAGCATCGGAGAATACCTTTGTTCTATGGCGATCTCTCCCTACTCCGTATACCCACGTGCTTTTTGTCTACATACTGAAGCTAATGTGTCACCTACAGAGTACTATACTAACTCTAATGCTGACCGTCCGCAGAATTCTAGGAGAATTACCTAGACCGATCAGCGAGATATTCCCCCTGCACAAAATGGCCCCAACGGTGGTTGGTAGGCTCCCGTTCCATATTGGTCTCCGCACGGTGATTTTACGCGGTCCGCGCTGGGGCCAATCAGGCCGCGTACGCAGGGATGTTGATAAGACTTGCCTCCCTCGGATTGCCCGGTCAGCCCAGGCTGTGCTGTGCCCGAACATGAGCTCATTTTCTGCCTATCAAGGCGGCCTTCACTACCTCATACTACATCGGGCATCTCACTCTTCAACTCATCTCCTCCGTATACTCCGCCGTCGTCCGTGCCTTCTCCGTATTATCTAGCTGATTGATATCGCCTATAGCGACTCTTAAAAAAGCCATGGGCTCAGGCACATATCTACGGGTGCCAGCATGGTGCAAATCGCACAGCATGAAAAACTGGGAGTGGTTTCTTCTTGCCACCCCTTTCCAGTGCTTTAGGGTCCCGAAGGAGCCACTCAGACATAATGGTGGCTGTTATCCCTTGCTTATTCCAATTATGGCTGGATGCTGGAATGATGCCGTTTTGCTTCGGTCCCCTTGGTCGGCCCTTTAAAGTTTTCAAAGCACCCACTCGTTCGCCCACCCTTCTGCTAGGGATTCATGGAAGCCCGGGAGAAGCCATTGATTCCTGGGCGCTATTGCTTGACGAGGCCTGCAGGGCTAAGCCACGCTAAGAAGCGTTGAATGATTGAATCAGCTGTTTACTTAGTCTGTCCACTATTATTGAACGGTGTAAGTACTATGTAGGTGGTGGCAACATCGGATATCGCCGGCTCATATAAGCGATTCCTTGTGGCTAAATCTCCGTACCAAGGGGGTTGCTTGCCTCTTGTGAGCCTACTGCCTGAAAGAGTTGGTTGAATAGGTCAGGGATTTGCCTCCGAGTGGTGCCATTGCAAAAGATCTAATGGATCTATAGCCTGCATCTTCACATGACATGTCTGACACCCGGTTCGATAGTGAATGGCATCGGGCAAAAGTCAGTCAGCCATGTGGCCAGTGGAATGTGGTGCTGCAACTACATATTTTCCCTGGAAAACCATGCAACTGCTTCACAAGTGCATACAGTAGCCTGACGCATGGGCCGTTTGGTCCATTTAGCTGCTTTGAGGGTTCCGAACTGCAGCTCTGTAGGTATATCACCAAACGCGCTATGCTGATGACCCCTCCGACCTCATAAGCCAGCACATCCACAATCGGCAGCCATGTAAAGATAATGGGCATACTCCGTACATATGATCCACATCTGCAAGGCTCAAATAAAATTGAATGTCAAATACTAGTGCTCAGCATGGCCAACTGACAGATCCAACACGAAGCCAAAAAAATTCCACAGACCCTTTTAATTTCCACAATAGTGGGAATCCTGGCCAACCCCCCCCTCCCCCTCGAAAAGAACTGAACAAATTGCTCGGGGCCAAAACTCCCCATTTCGAAGTGCACCGGCCCGGTGTAAGCAGCTGGGCAAGCGACAGCCCAATAATCCACGGGGTCTCTTTGACCAAGCAATATAAGGCTACCGCCAATGTCTGAGGTCGCACCGCAGCCGGTCCGGTCGCTTAGGGAAGAAAGAGCCTAGGCACACACGGTGACAGGGATAACTAATCTGGGCCTGATTCCGAGGTCACCTCCAACCAGGATATCACCATGTCTCCACGCAATTGCATGTGCAGGAGTGCATTCTAGACCAGGTCTAATGTGCCCTCCATGTGCCTTGCCTTTCTTGTCGATTTGCCAGATGCCACCTTATCTGGTAACCACACTCGACCACTCTGGTTTGCGAGGCTGGCCAGGAATCGATCGACTCGTGATTACGGATGGCACCGACGATCATCAAACAGAGGGCAATCATACATAGACCGGGTATTATACGAAATGCAAAGCAAAAGTACATCAAACATCCCCATTCAGTTGAAATGCGCCCATCAAGAAATACCTTAGCTGTCAGTAGTCCTAATGGTCAAAGTATCCCGTGCGGGCTGAATTAATCCCGCCAATCCCGCAATCAAATCTCATTGGCCGTGCTAATCCGTTTTCGCATTAACAGCCTAGTACATAGTAGTTAGTACTTACCTAATTACTCCCAGCAATAATCAAGTCCCAGGGACATGACATCGATCCCTACGACACCTCCAAAGAAAAAAAACCCCCTCATCCATACAAAATAAAATCCCGTACTTATCTACTATCAACCACCTAGGTCATTTCCGGGTGGTCCGATGAAGTATAAATTAAAGTTAATTTTACAATTGCGGGCAAGCAGCTGACTTGTCCACTTTGCGGGGATGGCCCGGGATTCTGTTATGTAACAGATTCCACCGCGATGTTACCCCGGGTTTTTTTGGAACGTCTGGGGTAAGGGAGGAACTTAACTTTATTGGATTGAAGTGCTGAAGGAAGTTTGGGGTTCGTGTTGTCGGGGCTAACTTGGAAGGTTACCTAGAGAGAGGGGTTTGTTTGGTGTGAGTGAGTGAGTGAGTGAGTGGATTGAGGGGTTACTTGGTTGGTTGGGATTTGTGGATTGTGTGCTGGGTAGCAGTGTCGAAAGGTTGGAGTGTTGACTCGATACGTACTCTGTGATGGGTTGCTGGCTCGGAAGTTTTTATTCTATCTGTTATCTTGAAGGAATTATGGTTGTTTTCGTTTCTGTTTTTGTGATGTCATATATATATAAGGGCCTGATGCGAATTAGTTTATAGGGCTACTGCCGAAAACGCGGCCAGACTATTGGGGAGAACAGAGCGATGGGGGGTTTTTTTTTTCGTGTCGTTTCGCTTTCATAGTCGTGCTCATTCCTAATTGGATAAAGGATTGGTAATGAGTTCCTGATGGTCTATCATGTATCCTTGTTTTTTGTATCACTGTTGCACAGCTCTCGTGTTTTGTGGCCCGTTGGGCCAATTCCCTGTCCATTACGGAGTACCTGCAGGTGAAAGCAAAGGCTACTAGCAACATGCACGATCCCTGATTGAGAGCTATTCTTAGGGATGGCTCTCAGCTGGCATTTCGCAGGAGCGTATCCCGCAAGTATCAATAGACCTGTGCTGCTTCCCCATGCCTCAGATGCATTCATCCTGGGTCTGTCTGTCGATCAAACGAGAGTCCCTGTTACCAGGAGCCATGACCAGCATATCAGAAAACCCCCCCAAGGTAGTTCTTTTCACCCTGTTTGGGACAAGATTGGCCGGCTGTAGCAATAAAGAAAGGACAACCACCAATGAAACCCAGTGACATTAAGCACGGTCAAGAAATTGAACGTAAGAATTAGAACTCCACCATTACAATATTTTCTATGTGATATCATCAAGGTTCATTCTGAGAAATTTTGACATAGCAAGGAAGAATCGTGGATATCATGATCTAAGAGCTACCAACGGGCCCCTCACCACCGGGGATCAACTGGATGGGAGTGTTAGTCTGGAGCATGGCAGAAGACAGGGGAGGCTCATACCATGCAGACATTGTTTCCATTCAACAAAATCTTGGGGAGCTTCACTTGGGCGCCGGTGTAATCACTATCTCTGGTTTAGTGATGGTTCTTTGCCCACAACCGGACAGAAAAGAAGCGAAGATCCCGAGAAACCAGGACGGCACCAGCCGGGTAGTAGAAGGAAGAGGAAGGACTTACAACTCGGTCACGTCCTCCAACACCATGTCTGCAGTAAGTCAGAGTCGAACTCATGCATTGAAGAGGCAGAAATAGGACCACTTACTGACGTAGTCATCGAATCCCAGCAACGTTCCGGCGAATTCTGATACAGGTTAGCTTATCATCCACCCCATCGCGGGGTCATGCAAACCCTTATCATTCTTCATGATGACCCATATTCTGGATCCGACACACTTGTCGATCAACTCTGTCGCGTATGTTAACAAGAAACGTCATGGCTACGCGGACGACTGGGTCGTTACCTAGAGGGAGAAGTTGGGACGCCATTGCGGATTATTTAAACAGCTACTTTGACTCAGCATATATCTCCCAGGACATGGAACCTATCTCCGTAGATGACTTACTGTTACCTCCTGGATGAAAACAGAACCCCGCCTAGATTGCTATAGAAATTGAAGCGGGCGGACGGATGCTTGATGATTCCATCCCGTCAATCTTGGCGACCCGGGACGTGGGTTTCTCCGGCCCGACCGTCCTGCCCCAATCAGATCTACAACCGTGCTCCGCTTCTCCAACACGATTCCATGCGCTTTTCAGGTACCTCTTTTGCTTTGTTTGGAGGGCCTATTCAAGGTCATCTTTATACATCATGATCAACTAAGTAGACTTGGACAATCTGCTATTATATTAACATGGACTCCCTTTAATCTGCCTGCTTAGTCTGAACCATAAGGATTTGCCTGACCGCTCCAACGCGCTTGAAAGGCCCGGTGTCGGCGACGGTAAGCCCGGCGGCAAGCGTCACTCTATTCTCTCGAGCTATAATATGGCTCTCCGCAAAGCAGCGATGTCGTGGTAGATATATCGTCAATTTTACAACGCAGATATCGCTGACACTTATACCAGTTCGTCTAATTACTATGTGTGTACGCGTTCTCTGCAAAGCCTGGCTTTCATGGCAGCCAGTCGCTCAAGGTCGTTACGCAGGCCGTGCGCCTTGGTTCGGGAAATAGCACCGAGCGGCTTGATGAACAGATACTGTTCTACTGTGAATAATGGTCTTGCGTTTTACGGCTCGACCAAAGAAATCAGACATGGGCACAGGCAGGGACTACTTAAAAGAGACCATTTCAATACGAGGGTGCATAATCGCGCCCTTGAGCCTACCATTTCTCAGGTCCAGACTAGAGACACGATACGATTTTATCAGACCTCTCAACATGCTGGTCAACACAAAGCCACAACCCCCAGGAGCTGGAAGAGAATCTACAGAACTCCAGCCCCAAGATTCTATAGCTCGAAAACAATCCCACGACCAATGGTCGAGCATATAATCGATAGCAAAGCAATCGAGGAGATTCACACGCCAGAAACTTCAGTCCTACTAGCCAACTCACAAACAATGACATCAAAGAACAATTCCTCCGTTCCAGAAGATCAAGTCCCAGCACAAGAGCCCACCCCAATCCTCAACTCAGCCAAGGCCCCCCCAGCACAAAAGTTCTGGAGCCATACCATGCTCAAAAGCCCCGAGGGCAAGGATATCGTCGTCCACTACTGCAAAACTCTCAAAAGCAGCGAAGAAGTCGCACGGCTCTTCCTAAACGATAAAACAATCGGATTCGACATGGAATGGAAAGCCCAGGCCTCAGGATGGGACAGCATCCAAAGCAACGTATCCTTAATCCAAATTGCAAACAGAGAGCGAATTGCTCTCTTCCACATCGCCCTATTCAGACCAGGCAAGAAACTCAGCGACTTGGTTCCCCCTACACTGAAACAAATCGTCGAAAACCCAGAAATCACAAAACTCGGAGTATCAATCAAAGCAGACTGCACCCGTCTCCGCAAGTTCCTCAAAATCGACGCACACGGAATCTTCGAACTCAGCCATCTCCATAAACTGGTTAAATATTGCCAGTCCAACCCGAAACTCATCAACAAGCGACCTGTCAATTTAAGCGAGCAGGTGGAGGAGCATTTGGGACTGCCGTTGGAGAAAGTCGAAGATGTCCGGTGCAGCGATTGGACGGCATCTTTGAATTATCGTCAAGTGCAATGTAAGTGTTGAGTCATATTTGGTATCATGTATGGGTGGGAAATGAGCTGACTGAGTGTGTACGCAGATGCTGCATCCGATTCGTATGCGTGTGTCTGTCTGTTTGATACTATGAATGCGAAGCGGAGAGCGTTCGACCCTCGACCTCCTTTACCTGCTCATGCGGACTTGGATCGCCCTATTCGCATCGTGCGTGAGCCTCCGGTGGCTACGGACCCGAATGATGTCGAGGTGGTTAAGCCTTAGTGGCTGCTCAGGACATGATCTGGCAGCAGAAAAAAAAACACTTGGTTTGTGGATTATACATTCCTGGTTTTGGGGTGTAGGAGACCCCCGTCCTTGGAAGGACTCTTTTGCTGCACCATAGAAATGCTTGGTATGAGTTCATTTGTACAAGCAGGCGTTAAGCCAACCATCTCGGATATTTGATTCAAGGACTAGAACGTGATACCCATGCTAGATTCAAGGCATTTAGCATTTCATCAAGAAAAATATTGTTTACAAGTGAGACTGTAAATAACTGCCTCTAGAATATTTGGGGTATAAATATAAACAACCAAGACATGACACAGTCGTATAGGGAGAGCGTAAATGAGTTGAAAGTCGTGATATAAGTGCCGGCACGGTCATGGCATGGGGAGTTGTCCACATACAGGCGAATTTATCCCCTCAGGGGCAGTACTTTAGACAAGAGGACCTCCTGTCGACAAAGGGGGCACTCCGGCTTCTCCCGTACCCAGTCTCGTACACATGTCCAACAGAAGACATGTCCACAGGTTGTGACACTTGGGTCTTTGAACAACTCCAGACAGAGCGTGCACTTGCGTTGCTGACCGGTAGGGATCCAGGGAATTGCATTGGAATCTTCCGAGAAATCGTACCGAGCACTGGACGCCGGGAGGAGAGGAAGCGACGAAGGGTGCTCGAGGGAGGGTATCAAGGCATCCCCATACTGTTTCGCTCCACTGGCATCCAGCCCACTATCCTGGTCCTCCTGTTGTAGATCGGCTCCGACCTTCCTGATATGCAGTATCCCCTGTACAGCGATCTGCAAGACCATGAGTACACCCAGCACCTCATAACCAACTCGCTGCTCGCTATCCTCCAATTTCTTCGTAAACACATATCGTAGTCCCCAGAACCGCTTCGACAGATGGTAATAGGCGCCGGTGAAATAGAACGTCGCGATGCTAAGAGCGTAGACGGGCGACAGTGACGTGATTGAGTCAAGGTGCTCTAATATGTATTTCTGGATGCGTAGTTTCGTGAAGAAGGACTGTTTCTTGGACGAATTGTTCTTGGCGCGCTCTACTGTTCCCTTGGTCTGAGCCGCTTTGAGCTGTTGTCGAGCGATGCTGCGTTCCAGCTTCGATCGCAATCGTTGCCGGAAGGCGGGAAGGATTCGCTGGAGCGTCCAGGGTAACAGAATGGTGCTGAGAATGTATCCGGCCCGTCTGGGGAGGGAAGGCAGCTGGAGGGTGTCATCCTCCAGCTGCACCAGGTCGCAGTATTCTTCTCCCAGGGTCCGGTTACCGACGAATGTGGTCAAGGAGAAGTAGAGAATCTCGGTTAGGTGTTTGATGGCATCGGAGTGGGTGTGAGCGTAGCGAGCGCCGCGAAGGGAGCGCACGATGGAGTGTGCTTGGCTGGTCAGGCTCCCTGTCATGAAGACATCCTTTTCGTGCGACCGGATAATATCCGGGGAGGTAGCGAATGGGTAGAAATGAGCCGAAGGACTGACGGACGGGGTCGAGGGGGAGGGGGCTAGGGAGAGGTCTTCGTCGGCCATTGTGAGGATGGTGAGTGAGGAGGAGGGATGGTTGGAGGGACGGAATGGGTGGCCGGGTCGAGCGAGAAGGAGGATCCTCTCGTTGGGGGAGCTATCATGGTCGGGAGATAGGCCGGTCTTGTATGGCGGGCCCCAGCTGGAACAAGCATCCCCGGAGGCAGCGGAGATGCCTCGGTTGTCCTCACGTGATCGGACGAGACCCCTGCCCGTGTTCCACGTGACCGTCATTCACGTGATTTTACATCACGTGGCAGGGTATGCAGCCAAAAATGGAAACCGGCGGCAAAGCGGGTAGGGGCTAAACCGCAAGCGGGTAGCGCAGGTCCGGAAAGCCGCGCGGAGCCGCTGGCCCAGTCGAGAAGGCAACCTGAAACCGGCGGTCCCTGAGCTTCTTCACTCCGGCCGGTTATTGCTTTGCTGGTCATGATTTGAGCCCTTGCGGTCGCCAAACTCACCCCGAGTCACTCCTTGACCACTCTGATCGCTGTCGCTACTCCCCTTCACTTCCGATTTTCTGTCCTGGGGCTCGCTCGAGTCACTCCGTCCCTCCCAATTCCCACTTGGTTTTCTCGTCTGGTGCTGAGAGACCCGGTGCCGCCTCTTCAATGGAATATGGGTCCTGATCAACATGCTCAATTGGATGGCTTCAGTCTCTTCCTCCCCTTCCCCTATCGCGTGGCGGTGATATTGCTGGCTGGTATGCTGACTCCCGCTAATGATCGCCCTATGGTCCGGCCTTCCTTTGGCTGACGATTCGTTATCGATAGGTTTCTGGGGTTGGGGTGCCAATCTGCAGTACCTCCTAAAGGCGAACATTGTGGGTGGATGCCCCTCATCTTCTCCCTCCCTCTCCCCTATCCTTATACACGCTTGCTGATGGGCCTCAGGATGTTCCTGCCCTCATTAAATATCCTGCCCGCCAATCCTCCAGCCAACGCCCTCATCATGCCTCGACTTACCAGCTTGCCACTCTCCTGACTATCCCGCTCGCCATCTCCCTCCTCATCTTCTGGCCGGTCACTCATGGCTCCGCACAACGAGTCGAGTCGGTGGAATTTATTCCACAATCATACTTCTTCATAGGACTATTTATCCTCCTCCTGCCTTTCTACCGCATCGCGCGCTCCGGCCGATATCGGTTCTTCATGACCCTGAAGCGCATCAGTGTCGGAGGCTTGGCGGAACCGCAAGATGGCAAGTTCGGGGATATCCTGCTGGCGGATGCTTTGACAAGTTATGCCAGGGTTTTTGCGGACCTGGTGGTCACCTTCTGTATGTTCTTCACCACGGACATCTCCAGTACATCCAAACCGACCCGCAAGTGTCGTCAAAATGACTACGTCGTTCCCTTGATCATCGCCCTTCCCAGTATGATTCGACTGCGTCAATGTTTGATCGAATACCTACGCGTGCGTCGGGCCGGTCCCAGGAGTCATGGCTTGGGTGGCCAGCACTTGGCCAACGCCCTGAAATATGCCACCGCATTTCCCGTTATCATCCTTGCATCCCAGTTGAAGCATTACAGCCCTCTGGACTTCTACGGCTACAGTGAGATGAGCCTCTCTCGGCTTTTGTATGCCCCCCTCCTGCTCTTTCCAATAACAAGAAATTGCTTGGGCTAACTGTGCTTTCCCCGCTGCAGGTTCTTCTTTATGTCCATCAACTCCGGATATTCCTTCTATTGGGATGTAACCAAGGATTGGGACTTGACTCTCCTAACCCCGGCCCGCCACAGCCACGAACACCCCTACGGACTGCGCCGCCATCGTTACTTCGCCGATCGGCAGTACTACATCGCGATCACCGTCGATCTGGCTATTCGTTTCTCTTGGCTCTCTAGATACGTCCCCGGGTTCCTCTGGTTGAGTGACACAGAGTTCGGAATCTTTGTGCTCATGTTCCTCGAGGTCGCACGTCGGTGGATGTGGAATTTCCTCCGCATCGAAGCCGAGTGGAGTAAGTTAACCATCACGCGACCACGTTCTCGTGCCACGCTAACTTGGGGGTACCACAGTCCGGAACAGCCGTGGTCCCGCCCCGGACGATATCCTCCTTGGCGAGTTCGGCGGCAAATTGGACGCGGACTAAAACCGCAGTCTTCCGCATCTCAAGAATTCTGCCGTTTCTATAGATTGACACGATTTGTATCCACATGTAGCCAGCATTCATTGTTATTGTGATTACGTATGTGACCATTCTTCTTTACCCTTGCCTTTTTGGCTCGGCTCGGCTCGCGGCCCTGCTGCAGCTCTACTTCACTTGGCTTGGCTTGGCCTGACTTGGCTCCATTACGTCCTTTGTACTCCTCGCTGCTGTTTTTTTTTTTTTTTTTTTTTTTTTTTTTTTTTTTTTTTTTTTTTTTGGCGTCTGTATCATATGGGCAGGAGTGTTGTGGAGCGGTGTCGTATACACTACACCAACGTATAGTATAAATCCTCAGTCTTTTCCGTTTATTTCTTTCCCTCTTTCTGTTTTGCTCCTATCCGATGTAATATTTTCTTTTATCTGAAGATAGCAGGTTTATCAAAAGACGGCTGGTACGAGATTGGGAAATGCAATGCGAAGGAAAGATAGATCTAACCAATCGGGGGGGGGGGGGGCATGGAACGAACGCTCTTAATAAGAATGCTATCAATAACACGTAAGCCACCTATTTCAAAAAATTAATATGCATTGTAATAAGAAGAATATGCAAAAAGGGTAGATAGTTCGAGAACGATAAATCAGAAAAGGATTCCAAGTAGATGTAGATGCATTTGCAAACATGAAGGGAAGGAATATACAGTACACGGTGATAACATGTGTAAGATATGACATGAATAGGAAGAAAGATAAGACTAGTTAAATGATATGATGTATAATCGACCGAAGAAGAAAAGGTTGAACTATACAACGTAGCAGTAGAGATATCGTTGCTCGTAGCGTCACCGGACATGGCAGGATCAGGGTCTATTCTGGGGCGCATGGTTGTCGAATAGATCTTCCAGGTACGCACTCGGAGTTCGGCCCTGAGGAGGAGAGGAAAGATTGACTGTGCTGGTAGATGCTTCTTCTGCACGAGACCGTCTGGCGCTGCGGCGTGGCATGTCTTGCTCGTTGGCTGATGGTGACAGACCTGGTGATTCAGGAGGGCTTGGGCCTGACTTGGCCTTGGTATAGCCCTGAGACTGGGGTCCCATGCCCGGTAGGTCAGCCGCCGAAAACCGTGTTTCCTGGCTCCGGGGAGGGGCAGCGCTGCCGGCATTGTAGTATCCGGCTGGAAGGTAGCTCGATCGCCTGTTGCTGCTGTGCTGCATTCCTGCGGTGGGCGAGAAGAACAAGGCGCTGTTCGAGCTAGGGGTCTTGGTGGAGGACCGATGGTGTCTGCGACTGTGGCTGTGGCTGCGGCTGCGGTGGTGATGGCTTTCACCGAGTTTATCAAGCGTTACTCCTGGCCCAGAGGAGGATCTCCTGGAGCGTGATCGCCTCTTCTTGGAACGAAGCAGTCCTTTGGTTTCGTACGAACGCGTCATGGCTGCCTGACGGACGGATCGGTTCACAGACCAGGCCACGATTCCGCGCCATGCCAGAATGGCGAGCCCAATTGCACCGAGCACAGCTCCAACAACAATGAACAAAGTTCCTTCAGGGATCTTCGACTTTTGCATGTACGGAGCATCTGCTGTGGGTGGTACAGTGACGACGGGGTAACCACTCGTCGAGGAAGATGAGGTTGATGAGTCGGTCGATGTTGACTGGGTACTTGTCGTTGTGGTCGCTGCTGAGTTTGTTGTTGTTGTCGCATCTGAGGTGGTAGTAGACGAGGTTGTCGCAGACTCGGTGGTTGCAGTGGCAGTGGTGCTATCGCCTGTGGTTGAATCTTGAGCGACGGAGACTTGCGCAACAAAGATGATGATAATCAATAGAAGTAAGGTGAATGAAGGCCGGCGGGCCTTTGCGAGGCCCACAGACAGGGCTACCATGATTGATATAGATGGATCACTGGATATCTGATCGAGTGATAAAGAAATGAGAGGGGTTGGAACTAATGATGACCCGCTCAATTGAGAAAATCTAGCGCAGGCGATACGGGGTCATAGTCAACCGGGGGATGGGATGGTCAAGAACGCAGGATTAGGATCGAATGTCTCTGGTCGTCGAGGGTCGCATCGACAATAGCGGGAGTCTCCAGGCAGGCGGGCGGGACTCCGATCCGTCTCCACCCAAACAAGAGGGTCAACAATCAACGAGGGTCAAGGCCACGATCGCCAAGATAGGGCAGGCAACCAAGCGAGGGACTACAGCGATAGCGGCTGTATGGTCGATCTATGTATCAGGCCCAGAAGCGAGTGGCGAGCATGGGAAACCGAAGCAACGCATCGCCAGGCCGGAAGGCCGTCGGGGGGGAAAGAGAGAAAGCGGGAACGAGGGAAAGCGGTGGTGGTCCCGTGCCAGCCTCCGGCCTGAGGCCCGCGCCGAGGTCCACGTGATGGCCAGCGGATTCATTCCCAGCAGCAAGGTTCAGGCTATTGGATTGTGCTCTACGGAGTACTTTGGAACACCGGGATTTGTCATGAATTCGTGATCAGATGGAGGTAGGTAGGCCCACAACAGACACGCAGGGGGTAGTATGCACTTGTACAATATGATGATAGATTCCACAAATAAGTCAACGCCGGTTCACTGACATACAGCCTATTCATAATATAGCAAGGTATGGAAGAGAAGCAACCCGAATGACAAGGACTTGAAAGCACGACCTTGAATCACTGCTGCTTCTTTTGCACGCTCGCGGACGTGTCCTTTTCGAAGGCTGCATAGGGGACCTCCAGGCTGCTAAGAGCAGCCAATCCAACATACAAAATAATAAGGAAAACGAGGGTCGCAAGGAATCCCATCCAAATGCCTGGAAATTGTCAGGTTGAGCGCTGCAGTAGCTTGAGTTCTGCTGAACATACCTGGAGTGAGGAGCTGGTATTCCTGGAAGAGCGTCTTGTTGGACGCAGGAACCTGACTACCATGAGCGGAGTAGTCGCGCTTGAGGTCCATGTGGACGATGTCCTCCTCCGACTGGTAGAAATCGGCACCTGAGTTTTCGGATTCCCTGGGGGAAGTGACATAGAGGAGCGTGTAACCCTTCGACACCGGGAGTCGCTCAATGATATCAGAGAGCAGACCATCTGCAGTAATAATAAGAATCTCTCCGGAAGTACTATAGACGCTTGAGGCACAAACCATTATCTGAAAGCTGATGTTTCCGCTCAGAGCCCAGAGGCAGAGCAGGGAAGTCGATGAGGATAACACGCGGCTCCTCACCAAAGTCGGCAGAGTAAGTACCAGCTGAAGGGTGTCGTCAGCCAAGGCTATCATCTAACAGCAATCATTCACCAAGGAGCACCTACAGGAAGCATCGATCACAGTCGACTCGGCCCCGCACTCCTTCTCGAGCAGCTTCTGGATTTCCTTCGCCTCCAACACACCCACAACTTCATTCACGATCATCTTTGACCGGATCGCCTTGTCCTTCCCCGTCATCTTTGCGCCGAGGCGCGGTGCAGACTTGCGGGCTGCGAAGTCGGTGCTATACACACCCGGCTGAGAAGCAATGACATAGTAGTCGGAAGGGCAACCGCTGAGACCGGTGGAAAGATCTTCTAGTATAGAGGGTGCGGTCTTGAGCTGTGCCGACGTGGAAAGGACCCTATTTGAGCTTGTTAGCTGGCCCATGTATTGAAGTCCCGCAATTGAGCAAGCAGAGTCACGCATACTCGGAGGTCGATGCAAGGAAAAAGGGAGAGGTATCGCGGACTGCGCTCGCCGTGGTTGCTCCCAGAGCGAGCAGTGAGAAGGCTCCAAGACGCATGGTGGTTGAATAGATGTAGCTATCAGACAAAGCGGACGGTTATCTAGAGAACCTCCCGGGAGGAATGAATGATGTTGGAGCCAGGCTGGTGGATTGGCCGACGACGGCTCGGAGGCGGTCGAGCCAACCACCGGCACGGCTTAGCTCGACTGGCCCCGGCCGTGACGTTCTGGCAGGCGCCCTCTGGATTTTTTTTCTAGTAAAAAAAAAACTTGAACCCCACCTCGAAAAACAACATCATCTTACCATAATTATAGACAATCAATTCCTTTTGTCTCTTACAAGAAAGGATGGGCCCACAAGGGAAAAAGAGAAAGGCCGCCACCAAAGTCGAAGAGATCAGCTTTGACGTGGCCGACCGGCAGGAGTTTCTCACAGGCTTTCGCAAGCGGAAGCAACAACGAATCAAACATGCACAAGAGGTGGCACAGCAAAAGGCTCGGGAGTTGAAGAGGGAGTCGCGGAAACGAGTATGTCTACGCTCTGGCCACCACTAGCCACACCCCCAAGGAAAGCGCTGGGCTAATCTGGATTGCTCTCTAGATGCGCGAAGAACGATCCGCGGAATTCCAGCAGGCGCTGGAAGAGCATCGGAGACAACTCAAGAGGCTGAAGGAAGAAGATAGCGACAATGAGAACTCGTCCTCGGGAAATGATAGTGACGAAGGCGACGACCAGGAATGGGAAGGGTTCGAAGAACCGCCAGCCGTGGATTACGAAGCGGAATACATAGACGAAGACAAATATACTACGGTCACCGTGGAGGAAATGGATCCCTCCAAGGAAGGTCTACTTCGATCGGTAGGCGATGAAAAGGATGAGGAGGATGAAGAGGAAGAGCGGACTGAGGCGACCCCTGCATCGGACGCCAACTCAAAACCTGCCGGCGAAAAGAGCAAAAAGAAGACCGACACCAAACCGAAAAAGAAGAAGAAGAAGTTCCGTTACGAAAGTAAAGAGGAACGCAAGCTCTCCAGGGCGAAAGAACGCATGTCGAATCACAGGAAGGCCAAGGCTCGACGAGAACGCTGATGATATTCAGTCTTATACAGCACAGCACAGCACTCATATGAACCACCATTCGGTTAAGAATACAGAAGCCAGAGGGGCAATCCCATTAAATATGCTCTATGTACCTTCACAAAGACTAATATGTTATAATAAAAGGAAAGACAAGGTCACGAGGATGGGCGGAGAGACCGGTTGATGAAGAGGATAAAGCCAGCTAGATGACACGACGACAGGATACGACTAAATCCGTCCCCTGCCGACAGGAAATGATATATCAAACTGTGATGTGCAGGAAGAGAAAGCAAAGGTAAAAGTATATTTGGAAAAAGGCTGAATCCAACATCTTCCGGGGCTCAGCGCCATCTCTCTAGACATTGCTGATCGAGACCTCGAGGTCGTGCAGATCCTTCTGCAGCTCGGCGTATTTCTTCGCCATCTCCTCATACTTGCTCTCCCACTGGTCACGGGACGCTTCGAGAGCCTGCACCTTGCGTTCGTAGTGGCCGGCCTTGACGTCGGTTTGGCGGAGCCTAGAGCACCAACGTAGTCAGTACTTACGTTGCTCCGTTAGGGGTACGAGAAGGGGGGTGGAGGTGGGGTTGATCGTACTTCTCGTTAGTCTCCCGGAGATTCCGGTCGGCCTCCTCGGCCTCCTCTTCCAGCAGCTGCAGACGTCTCTGGAGGGCCTCGTTCTGAGTATCGTGCTGGGCACTCTGGTTGGCAGAATCCTTGGCCTCCTTCAGGGAGGTCTCGAGCTTCTCCACCTCACCCTCCAGAAGCTGGTTCCGGTGGTTGAGAGATGTGATCTCCTGCTCCTTGGCGAGGTTCTCCTGCTCCACCGTCTTCACCTTGGTCTTGAGCTCCTCGACCTTCTCCTGAGCCTCCTCAGCCTCAAGGCGGAGGTTGTTCATTCTCTACATCAGGATGGTCAGTTCAGTTCCCGGAGAATATTTATATTTCCTTCCTTGTAGTAGGAAGAAAAAAAAACCAACATAGAGGATGGAAAATAAAAGGCGAGGGCTGGTGGTGGTGGTGCATGTGCACTTGCTGGCAGCTTGGGAGCTACCCCGCCAACAAGGGGGAGGGGGGAAAAAGGGATCTCACCTCCTTGATCTTATCCATTTTGGGCAACGAAAGGAAGTTATTTGCAACGAGAAAGCGGGAATATGTATGGCAGAAAGTAGACAGTCGCTGGGGAGATTCCGGGAAGGCTTTCGCTCAGCGATAAACCAGACAGAGATGTGCAGGGAAGCAAGTAGGCAGAAAGGACAAATGGGTTTTGGGTTAGGAGAAGAAAGGAAGTGGAGGAGGCCTCAGGTAAGGTTGACTTTCTTGCCTGGCCTGGCGGTCAGCCGCGACTAGTGGGTTGGGCCCGATCCATTTTTGGTATGGTAGGGGGTGCCAGATCCCCCCTGGAACTGCTGGAACTGCTGGAAGGCAGCCGTGGCTCCCGTGGCTCCGTGGCTGAGGTCCGACGGTCACTCGCTGTGGCGCTCCCTCTTCCCCCCACACCTACCACCAGCCCCCGTCTCCACGGGCAACCGCCACGAAAACATCTCGGTTGCGTGACGCTGCATCTAGAACCATGTCGACAGGTCCGCTCCCCTTCCTCCGTCGCTGACTCGCCGCGTCGAGCTCCTTAGTTCCGATCTCGCTTATACCTACGTCGATCGATCCTCGCAGTTGAATGTCCCGTGTGAATCCCTAACTGCCACCATGCTGGCTGTGCGCGACCAAGAGAACCTGGTCCACTCTCACCAGACCGTGGCCGCGTCGAAGCCGCTGAACCAGGGCGTGAGACATTTGCAGCCAAAGACTCCCCGAACCCGAGCACCCAAGACGCCATTTAAAGTTCCGTTGAACGATGAGAATGATCCCTTGGCCTTTGGCAAGAATACCGTGAAGGCAGGGGGTAAACAGAAGGACAATGTCAGCTTGATCACCAAAGATGCCTTTGTCACTCCATCGGGTATGCGTGGAAAACCACGATCATGTCAAAACATGTCGGGCTAACACACATCGCAGCAGATCCCCGTCATCGTGCCCCTCTGGGCATGAAAACGACCAATGCCAAAGCCAAGGGATTACAGACTCCGGCGCCACCTGGAGGGACAGTGAAGCCAGAAAGGACCATGAAGAGAGGTTCCACCCAGAGAGTCAAGAAATTCGCCCCTTTTGTTGAGCAGAGTCAGCCAGAGGCCCAAACAAAGCCGGTGGAAGATGATGTCCCTGACATCGAGTACATGCCGCCCAAGCCCAAAGGTTAGCCTTTCTACAACATCTGCGTGAACAAGAGCCCAGGACCTCTGACAAACCGCAGATATCCCTGATATCCCTGATGATATCACGTACGATACCACGTTCCCCCAATTCCAGCCGAAAAACCTCGCTCGGGGGCTGGAAAGCGTGTATGGCGATAACGAGATTGGCCCCGATGGACTTACTAAGAGAGAGCGAAAGTTCCAAGAAGACTCTGATGCGTGCGACAAAATGGTTGAAGAGATTATTCGGAAGCAGGTCGAGAGCATTGGCTTTGAGGAGACATATGAGACTGTCCCATCTAGCGAGCCGCCTGCAGGAGGCGCCACGAAACATCGAATGGAAACACGCGGGATGAGAGCGGCCACCGGCAAGCCGAAATATGCCAGCAATATTCCCACTGTTCGAGCTCGTGATGCAGCAGCTGCCCTTTCTGGGACCCAACGTTCCGTTCCACGCACCAGACCCGCTGTTTTGTCCAAGCCTAGGGTCACCTCGGCATTGTTCCCGTCCAAGAAGCCCAGAAGCCCTACCAATCCGTCGAGTATGCGTCAAGGTGCCGCTACCGCCACTTCTAAGTCGACGGTGGGATATAGTCGGGGCCGGGAGGTGTCGTCCAACTTACATGGCAAGACGAGCAGCCCGGTAAAGCCGGAGATGGAGCCCAAAGGAATACTATCTCCCGAGACTTATCTGCAGCCCTACGGGACTCCACCTCTGATCGCTGACACGATCGGACTAGGCCCCGAGAATGCGGAGGAAGCCCTTCCCACCTTCGAAGAAGATGAAGAAGCCGAAAACTTCCAATTAACGCTGTGATGTACGATGTTTGCAGAGCCAAGGTGAATACAAAGTCTACTTCCGGCGTACAGTATGGTTTCCAATGGGTCAATGTTCTCGGTAGTTTGGCGGTGTTTGTGATTCCAGGTTTACTCCCTTTTTATTTTATTTTATTTTCTGGCCACGGTTGTTTCACCCTCCCATGCCTTGTTCTCTCCACGGAGGGCAGAGGACCGACCGGGAAGAGCAGGTGGTACAGAAAGGCGGAGCACAGGACATGAAAGGGGCGTTTTATGATATATGGTCTACTGTTACCGTGTGACGAGAAGCGTGGGGCTTGGCTTGGATTGGGGAGGGGCATCATATTATTTGAGCATATGAATTTTGGCAGTAGGTATGATTAATGGACACGTTAACCTGATGCAGCTGGATGATGGATCCCAAGTAAGGACATTCGTAATGGACCCTCTTCTGGTGGATGGGGGCGCTGATTCAGCCGGCCGGACCAAGCAGAAGGAGCCACGCGCCGCACTCCGTTTCATGCCAACCTTGGATGAGCCTCGTCGGGACCCGATCAGGACCCCTGGGATGGCGCCGATGTACGGGGTATGCAGCTGCAGACTTATCTATCTATACATCCACGGAGTAGAGACCGCAGAAACCGAAAGGGAGTGAACTGTACGGAGTCTGTACGGAGTATCTAGTCGTACAGACCAGACTGGCCGTACCGGGAGACCAAACCCGAACCCCAATACGACGTCTCCATTCGCCACGGGCCCTCACCGCTTGTCCCGGGCTCGCCGCAGCTTCTCCGTAACAACAGCCAGCAGCCCCAGCTGGACCAACGGTACTGCATCACCGGACGGACAACCAGCTCGGATTGTAAACACCACCAGCCTTACTGCAGCTCCCAGCAGCAGGCGTAGTCAATGGCTGTATGACCCCGGGGGCATTCAATGGAGGGTTCGGAATTGTCAGCGTAGAATCAAAGCCAAAGAATTGCAACTGGACTGAAACCGCATCGGTGGTCCCTTAGGCGCAGTCGAACCCTGGCGGTTGATCAGTTCCTCGAGCAATCCACTCACTCGCTCCCGCCTCAAGCAATAATCTCGCTCCCTCTTTTCTCCTGCCCTTCGACTTTCTTTCTCCTCTTCCCTCCTCCCACCTCCTCCTCTTCTTCTCTCCCTCCCCCCTCCCCCCCGTCAATTCGTCTCCTCCGCCATGACGAATATCCATCCCGAGTCCCCAGAGGACTTCGAGTTCATCGAAACTCCTCCCGCCTCGTGCACCACGCCCGCCGACGATTGCGGTGTGCGGACTACCTCGGTGAGTGCCAATCATGGCGGCTTCTCAAGAGCTTCCCCCTGTGTCCTGGACCCTCAATCCCAGAAGCATCAATTGGCAATCCTCAGCTCGGAAGACTAATTTTCTCGTCCTTGCTAGTACCCGGCCATCAAAAATGCTCCCGTCCCTGCGGACTCCCAGGGCAGCGACAGCTTCTCCAACACGCTGCTCTTCGCCCTCCTCATCCTGGTCCCATGGTATCTCGCCCGTCAGATCGGTGGTGGTTTCTACACCACCATCTTCCTCGCCGTCTTCACCACCGTCCCCATCCTCATGGCCTTCTGGTCCATCGCGTCTTCCATCTCTCCCCGCAAGAATGAAAAGGCCAAGTATGCCGGTCGTCCCGTCGAGTACTACCTGAACTTCCACAGCGAGCATGACCGCACCGCCTACCGCGGAAAGAGCAAGATCCCCATGGAGGTCTTCTACGAGAAGTACTTCAATGGCGAGGTGGACTTCAAGTGTGACGCCCTGGAGGCTCTGGAGTTCAGACACGACTGGGCCAACTTCCGCTTCACCATGGGTCTCTACAAGCACTTCCTGTTCGGTTTCATCCCCGAGATGCTGATGCACACCCGCTCCCAAGGTACGTGTCTATTTCTACATGCAAGTGGGGAGCTTGTCCTCGTGCTAACACCGAGGTTCTGCCAGATGAGGAACAGGTGCGTGACCACTACGACCGCGGTGATGACTTCTACGCTTGGTTCTTGGGCCCCCGTATGATCTACACTTCCGGTATCATCAGCGACCCCGAAAAAGAGGAGACTCTGGAGGAACTCCAGGATAACAAGCTGGCTGTGGTTTGCGAAAAGATTGGTGTTAAGCCCGGTGACACTGTCCTCGATCTCGGTTGTGGCTGGGGTACTCTGGCCAAGTATGCTTCGGTTCACTATGGTGCTCAGGTCACTGGTATCACCCTGGGTCGCAACCAGACTGCTTGGGGTAACAAGGGTCTCCGTAATGCTGGCATCGAAGAGGACCAGAGCCGTATCATGTGCTGCGACTACCGTGACGCTCCTCGGGTTTCCGGAGGCTACAAGAAGATCACCTGTCTCGAGATGGCTGAGCACGTCGGTGTTCGTCACTTTACCACCTTCCTGTCTCAGGTCTACGATATGATGGACGACGACGGTGTCTTCTTCCTGCAGATCGCTGGTCTTCGCAAGTCCTGGCAGTACGAGGACCTCATCTGGGGTCTCTTCATGAACAAATACATCTTCCCTGGCGCTGACGCTAGCACTCCCCTTGGCTTCGTCGTTGACAGACTGGAGGCTGCTGGTTTCGAGATCAAGAGCGTTGACACCGTTGGTGTTCACTACTCCGCTACTCTTTGGCGCTGGTACCGGAACTGGATGGGCAACCGTGACAAGGTTGAGGCCAAGTACGGCAAGAGATGGTTCAGAGTGAGTTTTCCCCATGAACCTCAATAGTGTAATAGAGGTACTAATATTTCGTTACCCTCCAGATCTGGGAGTACTTCTTGGCCTACTCTACCATCACTTCCCGCCAGGGTGGTGCTACCTGCTGGCAGCTCACCCTCGTCAAGAACATCAACTCCACCCACCGTGTCGAGGGCATCAACAACCAATACGGCCTCAGCGGTGCCCGTCAAGCCGCCATCGACCGCGCCGGCCAGGGCGCTCTTCCCAAGGCCCATGTTACTCCCAAGGCTTAGATATAACCTGCGGCATCAATACCATGGGTCTAGCAGGCGTCTACATGTAGACGTCTTCTAAACCCCAGTATTGGTCAGACCAGGACATTGTGTCAAGCACGGAATCCCGAAATGGACTTATGTACTACATTGGAGGGAATTGCAAAAATGAAAAATGGGAAAATGCAAAGTGAATATGAGGAAGGAGGATGACTACTATATCTTAATCTAAGGTATGCCACGAATGAGGGGAATTTCATACGGGAATGACAGACTAGTTATGTACAATGATTCTGATCTATATACTTTTACTTGTTCGCAACGGGGACAGGAAAGCTGTACTTGATATCAGAATGACATGTAATAATGAACCATAGAAAATGTGACGCATGATTATGGTCTTCTTTCTTCAGCTTTAGATTACAAGTCGCCAGTCCTCTTAACGAATCACTGATACTTGATTGTCTCAATCATGGTATATACATAATCCTCCAAACGCCAGCACGTGTGCTATCGTAAATCATACAGGCGTCTCCTCCATAGCTAAATCCCGACCAAATTTTGAGGAACAAAGAATCCCCGACACAGTCTAATCCAGGCGCTTATAGAGCTTGGCCTTGCTGCCTCCGGAACCGGAGCAGCATGAGGGTGCAGCAGCAGGCTCCGGGTGGAGGGTGGATTTGTTGAAGCTCTGCGAAGACTGTGGCACATCCACGGCAGGGTTCTTGGTGAAGAAGCCGTCAGGACGCAGCATCACGCTGATGCGCTCCATAGGCATGACGGGGAAGTCCTCGACACGAGGATTGTGGGTTAGGCCGAAGGCTGGAAACGATCATGTTAGCGATTGGCTCTTCCATTTCACGAGGGAGGGGAACTTACTGTGCCAGAGAACCACATCTTCGTTCTCAGTAGGGTCATTTCTCTGAGCCCAGGTCTCAACACCATATGCGCGTCGGCTCTGGTTGGTAAACTCGCCAGCTGCGTACAGCTCATCATCCTGGTATCTTGTCACCCAGATGGGTTTGGTGGCGAACTCGGCCCGACCGTACCCGATCGCCTTGCTACTTTGCAAGAGCATCTGACTGGGTGCCGCGTGAAGTTTGTAGGCGATGGGCTTGTATGTGATGGGGTTGATAACATTGTCATTACGAATCTTGAACACCCGGTTGCGGCTGATGTCGAGGTCGGCTGAGCCTGCCTTGCTCATAACCGTCTGCTCAGTGGTGTAGCCCACTAACCAGGGGTTCTTTTCATCCTCAGGGAGAGGTACACTCTCCTCGTAGTAGACCGTATTGTTGAATCCATCAAGAGCCGGGTCGATCCGCAGGGAGAACATGTGCTGGTGGTAAGGAGCCATCACACCAGGGCCGACATTAGTACCCCATTTGACGGTCTTGCCATTCTCGTTGTCGAAAGGCACCGTTGACAAGATTCCAGTGGCGCGCACTTCAAGTTCAACATTAGCCGCCTGGTCGAAGATGTAGGCGAAAATGTACTCGTAGTTCGCCACAGTGCAAATCATTTGAAGGACAAGCTGGCGATTGCGGACCACCGTAGCTGCGCCTGATCTGTAGTTGGTGTGCTTGTGCTGCAAGCCATTATCCTGTTCATGCATGCAAATGATATTCTTCAACAGAACCGGGTTTCCCTTGCAGTCCGCCCGATAGCCGTCAAAGTACTTGATATGGCCCAAGCAGTCACAACCCAGCGTTAGCTGGTTAGCATTGAGACCAAAACCGACATCGCCAACGTCGAAAGCTTGCTTGCGGTGGTATGGGGCACGGGGGTCTATTATCATATTTAGTAAGAACTTCCATTAATAAGTTCCAGGTTTTGCCTACCTCCGTAAGGGACTGTCATTTCCGAGACTGCGAGGCGGTAGAAGACGCTGCGGTTATCGTAGGTGACGTTGTAAAGGACCATGCCCTCCCGGTTGTTGAAGCCCACCCTGAAGCGCCACTTCTGCCAGTAGACGAAATTGCCATCCACCGAGAAAGAGGGTCCCTCCGGCTGCTGCACAATATATGGCTTGAGGTCTGTCCGAATGGGCTCGTCTTGCAGGTCATGGGCATATTGAACCGCGTTGACAGGCTTCCAGGGCTGTGTTTCAACCGTCTGAGCATCATCACCGCCCGGCAGGTAGTCCATACGGATCAACTCATGTGTAAACGCATCGAACACCGGAGAGAACTTGCAAGGCAAGGAATAATGGTTGTTTTCGGGGTGGTCCACAGCCACCATGTACATGAAGCATTGGAACATCCGTCTCGACTCGCTCAGGCTCTCAGTGCCGTACATCCATGGATCATTGCAAACTGTCATGCCGGGTGGTAGCTGAAGCTTTTCAATTTCTGCCAGCACAGCTGGGTGCTTCATGCAAACTTCTTCGATCACCACCAATTCATCAATATCCACTGGAGGCTATGGGACAAGCTGTCAGCAACTGTACCAAGATGCCCTATATTTGGATGTACATACCTGTACTCCCTCGGGCAGCACTTTGATGGAGACAACCGATGCGGTGTCAGCGTTCACCAACGCCTTGCAGCATACACCGGTATCGAGGCGATGGAAGTAAGAGTATAGGAGACGAGCCGGCTTAGGGGGAAGGGGTTTCCTCAGCCTCTCAGCCTCAATGTATGGAACAACATCCTTCTTGATGGGTTCGTAGATATCAATTCGATTGTATCGAAGCTTGACACCGGGAAAGGCGGCTTCCAGGACACGCGCAGCCAAGCGGATCTCCTGAGGTCTGGCGGGATCAAACGGGTGAGGGCTGGCCGAGGTGGCCAATCTAGGCCCCTGAGCTGCAAATGACATGTTTACAGGATGTATCTGTTGTAGAGATAGTGAGGATAGGACGGGTGTTTAGGGGAAACCGCTTGAGGATTCAGGTCATATCATAGAGAAGAATGAGACGAAACAGCAAACGGCCACTGCCCGGGGCCCGACGAGGGTTTAAGTAGTCCATTCAGCTCTTCTACCTTCCTGGCAGAGACCCAGCCAGAGGCAAGAAAGGGAAACTGAAGGAGATCGTGAAGGCGGACGATTCCCCACGGCCAGGATGGACATGCCTGATCGGGAAAGGGACTAGCGGCGGGTGGGGCTCCTTTAATCGGGGCTCCAGATCTGAGTATCGGGAGGACTATTACAGACAGGCAGATAGCCGGGGCGCATTGGTCATAGGTTGCATTTGCGGTGACACTCGTCCGGTTCGGGATCCGAGGAACGCGAGGATAAGCCTCATCCGGGGCTGGTCTCATTCATCCATCGATAATACCCGTGTACTCCGTAGCACCTGCAACTCTGCAAGGTGCACCATCGTCTCCCTTCCCGCCGATAACGGCTTCTTATCTGCGGAGGATCTGGAGACACTTCGACCATCAGTTCTGGGACTTGTCCTCGGCCATTAATCATAATCTGAATCATCCCCATTAGTCAGTGCGTGACTTACCTGGAGATCTCAAGTGCCGATGATCGAAGGTGCTCGGCAACTAAGGAGAGTCGACGGAAGAGAGAGTCGAGAAGCAGAGGTGAAGCAGTGAAGAGAGACGCTGGCCGATAAGCGGGAGGGCGTATCTCCTTCCCTATCCGGCATAGCGTGCCTTCCCCGGGCGCCCATCCAGAATCCAGAATCCAGTTCACTCTTCCAAGCCTCAGTCATCTTTCCAACTGGCCCAAGCAAGGCACGGTTCATTCTATGTAATGGGAACTCACGGTGAGTCGGAAGATTTCCTGAGAGGTCCAACCTAACCCCTGCTTGTTCCTCTCCCGAAGTTCAGTGGTCTGACATAGTACTGCGACGGTTGGCTGGCACAGAAATATACATCCATCTACGCCCTCCATAGATCAAGGCCGCTAATTACCCCAACTAACCATAAGAGCATTGACTAGCGACTACGCCCGAAAATATATCATGTGCCACGGTACAGCTAGAAAGTATGACCCAGTACAATAATACCCAGACCCCAACGAGGAAAAGATGCAGGCGAGAAGGCGCCAAGTGGACTCGATCTGGTTGCTTAACCTGCAAGCGTCGTCGGAAGCGGTGTGATGAAACTAAGCCCTGGTATGACGGACCCGATCATCTGTTGGAGTGTCTGCTCACTAACTGGTATTCTGCTGCAACAGCTGCCAGAGCTGCACCAGGCTGGGATTGAAATGTGAGGGCTACGGCTCGATGTGGGCTGTGCCTTTGGACCCGTCTGCACATGTCTTCAGTCAAGCCAAAGCATCCAAGCGGCGTAGAATCAGCACGCCATCTTCCCCAACAGCTTACTCTCATGGTACGGCGGAGGAATTGTGGTCGTCTCCGAGCTCACCCTTGTCAAGCAATCCTTCGACAGCGCCAACATCACCGTCCGAGCTGGAACATACCAGCATTTACTCCTTGAGTAATGAAGATAGTGAAGACGGAGATGGCCAGTCTACGAGTAGTCATGTCGGTCGCCATGACGCACTAACTGTTGCTTCACCTATGCCAAGTAGGTTCTTCAGTCATCTGTCGCAACTCGAAACACACTATCTCCAGTATCACACCGAATTAGGCTCCAAGTTGCTAGCCAACCTTGAAAGTGAGGATAACCCTCTACGGTCATTAATAATACCCCGAGCCCTATCATCACCTCTCGTATTAAAGGCCCTGTGTGCGGTGTCTGCGACGCATTTTGCGAATCGCTCCCGGGACAAACTGGAAGCACAGACTGCTGCTACCAGTTACTATGTTCGAACGCTGAGTGGGCTGCAGTCGACACTTGCCAAACATTCGGCGGGAGCCTTTCCCGATGAGACCATTCTAGCGGTGGCTCTTCTTTGCAAGTACGAAATCGTACGTGGAAGCGTTAAGCAATGGACGGTGCACCTGAATGCCCTGCAAAAGCTGATCATTGCTCGGGGTGGAGTTGGGGCTCTGAGCGAAGATACAAGAGAATTTGTATCTGGATTGTAAGGCTTGCGAACAGTCCGGTGCAAACTGCATGTGAAGGCTGACCATCACAATAGCTACATCTATGCTTATAACGTGGCGAGGATCAGCAACCGCAAGCAGATCAACCACGACAGGCTCGACATATGCAACGTCAGAATCACTAAGCTTGACATATACATCGGTTACGCAGAAGAACTCATCAAGATCTGTGCCCAAATAGCCGATCTACCCCTGATGTCTCACGACCCAGTTGCCCTAGGGTTGGAAATCCATGGAATGTGAGTAACCCTAGATCACCCTACATCCACATGTGTAACAGACTCAAACACTGGATCCGGCGAGTTACATCGCTAACCCTCGACCCCAGAGATACATCACTCCGCAACTGGACGCACACAAAGACGCAATACATTATCCCAAAAGGAATAACAGAAATGAACCTCGCTCGCCTCCGCATGGTAGCTGACTGCTTCCGTGACGCGGCGTACATCTATCTCCATTCCACCCTAGAGAAAATGAGCCGGGGAATCATGCCTCCCTATGCGACACCATGGACAGCATTCATTTCCCTACCTAGATCAGACGCATTGCAGCAACTCCTAGGCAAAATCAAGATATCGCCCCTTGATGAGCACTGTGAATATTCCGCTCTTACATTTCCCCTTTTCATGGCAGGTTGCGAGAGCAAGGATAGCAAAGATCGAGATCTTGTCATACGTTCTTTAAGCAGGTTAGAGGCAAACTTTGGTATAGGGAATGTGAGACGAGCGAAGGACATGTTGCATATTCTCTGGAAGGGAGGAGACATGCATTGGTTGGATATGTTGGAGCAATTACAATGGGACTTGATTCTTGCTTAGTATAGAAGTCCTGGATATGTGTATACGAAGTCCTATGTAGCAATCCATATATCGTTAATTACGTCGCAAAGTCTCTTTCCCTTTCTTTGATCCATCCAACATCTTGAATCTCCTACCACAATCGGACACCCCCAAACCGCTACAAGTAATCATCTTCGAAAACTAGTGCGCAAATTAATAAATCGATTACACAAACTATCCTGGACCGCGACCCTCAATCGAGAACAAATACTCCTTTATTGCAGGGCCGAGACCCAAGGGTATCTTCATTTCGTTAGAGCGTGAACCGCCGCGAATAATAATGTAAGACGAAGTAAAATAAAGAAGTACCCAATAACACCCGGCTGACGCAAAAGCCCGAAAGTCCGCTCTGTTAAAAAAAACCCCCCCATACTGGACGCCACTTGCAGGTTGTTTTGCTTGCTTGCTTGCTCCATAAAGTAGAGAAGGAGGAAGAAGATGAACAAATCAACTCAAACCCATATTAACCTCGTCTCCTAATCCCATTTCACGCTCTGCTCTTTCGGTGCCCCCTGTGGCTCGGGTGGCCCAGCGGTCCAGTTGGTCCTGGGCATGAGTGACCTCTTTCTCTCTGAGACTGCCGTCTCGACTGCTGTGGCTGGCACTTCCTGAGTAATTAGAGTGTTTCCGTGTATGTGGGATGCTGATTGGTCTGGTTGGGGTCTTTCCAGGTGGTGTGTAGCTGGTGGAGGATTTTAATTTTCCGAGATCTACGGAGGAGTTATTCGTGGACGTCGGTGGAGCAGAGGAGATGCTGCTGGTTTTGTCGCTTACACTCTTCGTACTTCCAAACCAACGCCGTCTGCGGGTCTTCGATGAGGTGGACGGGGCAAGACTCTCCGTATCGGCGTCGACTGTTGAAGCGTCGTGGGTGCCAGATGCCTTCTCCTGTTCCAAAGACTGGGTTATGCCGGACTTGGTTTCCACTGATGTATCCTCTGCTGATGTGATCTCAACCAATTCAGCGTCACGGCACCATTTCCGACGACGGGTGTACCGGTCCCAACCATCCTGGCCGCGACGGCCGTCGTTCCACTGTGCCCCTGGCGTTAGTAACACATGCGCCTGACAGGCTTCTTTGATTAGCGGCTCTCACCTTATTATCATAGTAGACCCAGCCCCCACCATCAGCCTTGGAGTCGGACTTTCCACTTGATTCGTCGGCGCCTTCAATATGCCAGTCACTGTTTTCAACCCAGCGCCACTGGGCATTCCCATTCTCCACACCGGGCAAGTCGAAGTACTCCTTAGATGGGACCGGATTCAAATGCTCGTCTGTCCAAGCAGCACGCTCAGAAGGGAACAGAGAATATGTCCAGCCAATTCCAAGCCAACGACGTTGATTCTCATAGATAACAAAGGTAAATCGGACGCCTGAAGAGTCCCCCCGGCGTCTCGTCGCAATGTTCACCGCATGGCCGTGACTTTGCATCAAGCCTGACTGCGTTTTATCAACGCTCGAAGAGAATGATAGGCCCGTAATCATAGAGCATATCCAGCGGATGGTCAAGGATCGCCAAAGGATGACGCGGGATACCCTTGCCGGCCGGGAGTGGTAGGTGAGAATGATAGTGCCGACGATCATGATGACACGGCGAGTGGTAATTAGGTAGACGGGGGGAAGAGTCAAGGCGATCCAAATGGGGGTAACAAAAAGGATCCGAAAGAATAGTGTGGTAAGGGCCGGTCGCGTGGTGGCAGAAGTCGCCGTCCTCTGCGTGGATAAGAAATCGGTAAGTTCCACGAGTGGCTCCAAGAGGATGTTACACCGTGTGGTGAAGGTCCTTAGAGTCTCCACGATTTCGTCTAGTGTTTCATGACGATTGGGGGATATGTCTGACACAGCCCTCTGATGGCCTTGTATCTCACCCAGGTGAGCCCTTGATGACAACGGGGAGTAGCGTCTCCAGTACATGCCCAAGATGAGTCCGATCACCACCAAGAGTGGTCCGGCCCATAGGATGATCACATCGCCATAGAGGACCAGCATCCAGAATGCCGCCACCAGCAGGAAGCTCTGCCACCCATCTCCAGTCGTCCATGTAAGCAATCCCGCAAGTTTGTTTAGCGGCAGAATGAACGGATGCGAATAGGCTAAAGCACGAGTGATCTGGGGAGGAGTGGCTACTAGAAGCGGGGATTTGCGATGCACGATGATGCTGGAACGCTGCCTTGATGTCACAGAGGAGCCGGTGATGGTGGTGGGTGAAAAAGCAGCGACCGTCGGAGGCTGAGAATCAGCATGGTCCTGCGTGGATGATGAAGGGGCCATGGAATCTATCCACGGAAGATCTTCTGTCGCGACATCAGTATCCGGGGAGCAGGTGGATGAGGACTACCAGCCCACGTGGACGAGTTTCCGAGACGAGGAGTAGGAGGGGGAAGGTCGTGAGAGCCAAGGAGGAGGGCATCTGTTGTATCACGTACCGAGGGCTGCCATCCAACAACAGAGACGTCATATGCATCCAGGGTCATTGCGGGCGGTGAGCGGGGAAGGAGGAAGGGCAAGGGAGAGAGGGAGGGAGCGCACGATAAATGAGGGCCAGACCAGACCAAAAGATGGGGTCAGCAACAGCGCCAGGGTCCAGGAGGGCAGATCATCTGCGGGGATTCGAAGGGGCCTCGCCTCAGATCCGCGGGTGCAGATGAAGCTTTTCGCCTGCTGCTCGGGAACATGTGACAGCCTGCCTCGCTGGGCCGTACCGTATCGTATCCGGGGGAGGGTAACGGAATACCGTTGGTGACGGTCTTGGCGGTATGGCTGGTATGCATCTCTCCAGGAAGACCTCCTACTTGCTAAGTGTAGCTGGAGGGACGGAGTGGGCGAGTCCTCATTGGAGAGCCTCCAGAGATAAACAGATCTCAGACTGAGGTGTCAAACAGGGGATACTCTCTCCCTCAACATTTTCTTGAGGTCTGGCTGCACGACGAGTCATCATGGCCCAACATGGCATACTTACGGAGTACAGTAAATAATAGTACATGCAACCGATTCAGGAACCAATCCGGGGCGCGGGCTGCCTCAGGCCAATAACCGGCAACGGACTAAAGCCGCTGCCGAATTTTTCCCTCTCCGTGTGATTCCATCGCCATCTGGTCCGCACCCGCAGCACCCTTCTTGACAGCCAGGGCCTCCCTCCACTGCGCACCAGTCTCATTCTTTGTTGCTCCTGGAGCCTTGATTAACTCTTGGAGTCCGCTCATCGGCACACAATCCTCCATCACCATGGTATGTGGAGAATCTCATGTCCCCCGTGAAGGCTATCAAGCTTTCTGTTCGGATCTACATTAATGCTCAGGTATACTGATCATGTTTCTTCCCCATCTTACAGGCTCATCGTATTGTCACTCAAGTCGTCGTCACGGGCGCCCGTGTCTTCGGCAAGGCCTTCGCAGAGGCCTACAAGCAAGCTTCCGCCTCATCCAAGTACGCCGCGCAGACGGGCAAGAAGGTCGGCGCCAGCATGTCTTCCGGATTGTCTCTCGATGAGGCATGCAAGATCCTCAATGTCAAGCCCCCGCAAGGCGGCGAGGGCAATGTCGAGCAGGTGATGGAGCGGTTCAAGAAGTTGTTCGACCTGAATGATCCCCAGAAGGGAGGCAGTTTCTACCTGCAAAGCAAGATTCTTCGCGCACGGGAACGGTTAGAGATGGAGTTCCGACAGGCCGAGCGCAAGGCTACCGAGGAGAAGGAGCTGCGCGAAGGCTGGAAGCCCAAGGTCTACAAGGACCGGTGAATGCGGCCCTTCTACCTAGGGCACTCAGCTCGAGTTCTTCAGGAATGACTGACTGTTCTCGGGCTGCCTCTCGGAGATCTTGCGTTTTCGATTGATTCAGGCTTGGCTCATCGGTATGGTCGAAGCAATCGCGCCGACCGTTCGAAGCCCATTAGCGATCTCGTCGACCTCCTTTCTTATCCCTCTCAGTTTTCGCGGCATAGCATGGCGTTTTGGTGATTCCAACATTGAGATTGGAAAGAATTCTAGATTCTCATATTTATATGGCGGGTTGCATCTCAGCGGGGCAGATGGACTCGGGGAGTGTGAGGTGGCCTATCGAAGCCAGGGCTGTCCTGATGGCTATGGTATGGATGCGTCCTTCACCGGTCCATCTGACTTGAGACGATATCCATTTGTGTACATTATTCGAAAGACGAAGGGCTTGCGGGCCCACCAAGGCACGGGGAAGACGAGGGTGACCGGTCGACCTTGTGTCCATTTATTTTCTGTTCTTAATGACCCCTTCTCCCCTCTTGCGTCCTACTCGGAGGATTGATACCTGTACTTTAGTATCCAGAAGCGATTGCTTGCATGGTCATATTGCGGCTGGGAATTGTGTACAAAGGTTAGCATCGTATACACAGACGGGAGTTCTCCTTAACTTCACGGCACTTGTATAGTCAACCCTTTTTAAGCAGCTCAACCATATGGCCTGCAACTAAAAAAAGACTCATCGGAGCTGTCCATGGCGCCATCGCGGAGCGGAACCGCAGCCCGCGGGGGAATTCGCCCAGTCTCTTATCTCCGGCACGGTTTTTCCTCGTCTCCCCTCCTTCCCCTCCTTCAGTCACTCTTTTCCCTCTTCCCTCTTATACCTGCTTGTAAATATTCGACCTCCTCACCTTCCGCACATACAGCCTCTTCAACTCCACTCCCAAAAGAAACGAAAAAAAAAAAAAAAAAAGAATAGACCAGAAAGAAAAATGCCCCGCCCCTCAGAACGCCTATCGGCGCATCTCCCGCCACTGGTGATGGGCACCGCGACATTCAACAACCAATACAACCACGATCCGTTCGCCCTGCCAACCACCGAACTCGTCCAGCGGGCCCTCTCCAGCGGGGTCCGCGCCTTCGATACATCGCCCTACTACGGCCCAGCCGAGGAACTGCTCGGTCGCGCCCTAGCCACCGATTTCGTCCGCACCAACTATCCCCGCGATACATACTATATCCTCACCAAGGTGGGCCGCATTGCGTCCTCCTCTTTCGACTACTCCCCGCAATGGGTGCGAGAAAGCGTCCGTCGCAGTCTCCGTCGTCTGCACACCGAATACCTGGACGTGGTATACTGCCACGACGTGGAGTTCGTATCCCGCCAGGAAGCCCTAGATGCCGTTCGGGAACTGCGTCGCATTCGTGACACCGAGGGGACGATCCGCTATGTGGGCATCTCGGGCTATCCCGTTGATGTGCTGAGTGAGATCGCGGAGTTGGTGCTTCGGGAGACGGGTGAGCCGCTTGATGTGGTGCAGTCGTATGCGAACTTCACGTTGCAGAATACCCGACTGCTCTCGCAGGGTTTGCCGCGCTTGCTGGCTGCGGGCGTGGATGTGGTTCCAAATGCATCCCTGTTGGGGATGGGGTTGTTGCGCCGCGACGGTGTGCCTATTGGGAGTATGGGGGATTTCCATCCTGCGCCGGATGGGCTCCGGAATGCGATTCGGGAGGTCTCGAGGTGGGTGGATGAGCAGGGGGAGAAGCTGGAGGTCGTTGCCATTCGGTTTGCGATGGAGAGCTGGCTGCGGGATGGGGCTAAGGTTGGGGCCCTGGGCCCGCCTCTTGCGCGTGCGGTGGACGCAGACCCGGGGTTTCTCTCCGTGGCTAATATGGGCACCGGGGAGCGGCTCGGGGTCGGCGTCATGGGCGTGAGCAATTTCGAAGAGTTGGATGAGACGCTGCGGGTCTGGCGCAGTATCGTGGATGGGTTGGAGAGTCGGGATGGGGACGATGATGAGCCGAAGCAGGAATCGCTGCAGCCCTCTGCTGTGCCCTCTGCGGCGCAGGCGCCTGCTATTTTGACTCCGTCAGAGGGAATCATCACTGATCGTGCCTGGTCGAAAGACCGGCGCAGTCGGATCTTGTCTCTGGCCCAGAACATCCGGACGATTCTGGGCCCGGAGTGGACCGACTATGTGTGGGACAGTCCATCCCCGGACTTTGTGAATGTGTTGCCCGCTGATCATCTCGCTGCGCTGGAGAAAGATGCCCCGGAGGCTGCTGCTGCTGAGTCTATGATTACTCCGCCTTTGGATGCGGTTGATAGAAAGATACCCGCTGATGCTGCGCTGTAATGTTGCCTTTTCTGATTTCGAGTTTGATATCATACACGGACTGTCGAGACAGCGAAAATGATTACTTTCTCTTGCTTCGATTTTTCTCTTCTCATGCAAGTTGTGATGTCAGTTGATCCCAACAGTACACCTCGACCTAGCATGGTTCTGCGGCATCATCTTCACTTGCATATGAATAGCTATTACTCAAACCCAACAAGCATTCCCCTAACCAACCTATCTAAGCTGCAACCGCAATCTGAACACATCCAAAAAAAAAAAAAAAAAAAAAAAGAAGAAGAAGAGAAAAAAAAAGACAGAGAAAAACACGAAATATAAAAAAAAGGGAAAGTTAGAACAAAAAGGAGAAGTTAATGAAAAAAAAAAAAAAAAAAAAAAAAAAGCATCAAGCCCCTCCAACACACACATGCATGCTCCCCCAATTCCCAGGTCTTCCTCTCCAAGGACTCGCATCTAGCGCCCCCTTGATGAGAAGGATATGGAAAGGGAGTATTGTGGTATTCACAAGAGACATAGGAGTCTCCATGACGGGGACCAATTCGATTCGATTTGCTTCTAACTCAATTTCTCTGCTGCTGTCTGGATGAGGCCATGCAATGCAATCAAAATAGAATCGGGTAGCCGAGGATTCGAGTTGTGGATGACTCATATCCGGGGCGTGGATCTATGGCCCTGTGCGACGGTTAGCAAGATAAGTAGGTAGGCACGTGTTGTGGATTTCACCAGGCAATGGATGAATGCATTGCGAGGGATGAAAACCAATCCATCATGACAGAAGGTCAACTCCTAATGAGTTGGACGGTTAGACAATTGTCAGGTGCAGACTGAACATAACCAACGGTGTAGCATTCATTGTTCCAAACATCTCGAACAGACCGCAAAACCAGCGTAAATCATGTTGCTCCCGTGTCTTTAGGGCCGAGGAAAGGGGTATCAGACGCTCAAAGACGGACAAGAAATCAGAAAGTGAGAGAAACCATCCCAGGGTATAATAATACAGATCATGCACTGTTAACCCAAGACAAAAAGAAAATGCACAGATCTAACTCGACTCTCGCATATATGCATTTAACTCTGATTGGGTGGTATCGTTCCTTTCTCTCGCATCATGAGGTCTCGGTCCATATCTGACTGCGACTTGTAGCCCCCAAGGCTCATAGCGTGCTCGTTACTGATGGAGTAAGGGACGGACGGTAGGTCTGGACGCAATCGCTTAAGACGAGCCGCACGTTCCCGCGCAGCCTGCTGTTTCTTCTGCAGCTTCGTCATCTTATCTTTCTGTGACTTGGGTGCAGCGGGAGGACCGGGAGGAGGACCGGAAGGCAAAGGAGGCGGTGGAGGAGCAGATTCGGCCGGAGGAGAGGTCTGGGGAGGTGGCGGGGGCGTGGAAGCCCGACGGTAGCGAGCGAATCTGGTATCGTTGTCGAAGACCTGCCGGAGCTGCCACCTCTGTTCGGTATACTCCTCATAGTTCGCAGCGATGATGGCGTCCAGGACGCTGGTGTGCGTTTTTCCGGACATGGCCGTAGAAATCATGCGCTCCTTGAGACGCCGATAAGCGTCCGAAAAGGCCCTGAAAATCAACGCAATCTCTCGTGTCCCGCCCGAGATATCGTTGTCAGCATTGTTGGGATCCTCAATGGACAGACGGGGGCTGTTGTTGTGAGAAGGCTTGTAGACTTTCTGTGAGACGAATCCATTAGCCGGCGAGCAGGGAACTGCCATGGTTGTAGCTTACCTTGTTGAAATAGCCCGGCGGATCCAACCGAATACCAACGGTGTCATAGTCAAATCCATTGCCATAGAACTCAAAGAAATCCATGAGAATGCTGCCCAGATTCTGTGTCATATGGCCATGTGGCAGGTGCTGCAGGAGACTCGTGACGAGACAAGTAATGGAAAATCCTCCCAGCCCGCCGGTTGGTACTTCATTGAGACCCCGAAGGAGCAAAAACTGTTTGATGACCGACACGATCACGGGCATTGTGGGATACTCGGACTTCCATTGCTGGAAGGTTTCGTTGGCCACGAGTCCGCTGTCATTGTCGAAGGACAAGTCCACCCTCAGGCCCGTCAATTTATCCACAAATTTCAGGATAGGCACGCGGGCATGCGCGATTGTCTCGATCGAATTGGGCACCGCTATGTTCAGGTTCTTAAGGAATGCAGCGAATGCATAGATCTGGCCCTTCCGTTCGCCGAATGTCTTGATACCGTGGCGCATGAAGTTCGTGGAGAGTAGGACAAGGTCGATATCAGCCGTTGGTAGATATAGACCTGACGCAAAGGAGCCAAAAGGACGGAGCTGCACCCCATAATACCTGCCCTGGAATGCAGACTGTAGCCTCGCCACCAAGTCCTCTCGCACGATCTGCTCATAGCGTACTGGTTTGACCCAATGGTAGAAACTCAGGATTTCGTTGTGCAACCTGCTTGAAGTCAGAAAAGATGCCCCCTTTTTTTTTTCTATAGCGGGTTAGGCACGCACCTTGTGCCCAAATGTAGACAGGGGGCCATATTGCTTGACCATGGCGTGGCATTCTCTGATGAACGTGCCCTCCACTCATCAATAATCGAGCCATCATCATAGTATTTACTCAATGGCTTTCCAGTCTTCTTAGAAACACCCTTTATCTCGTCATCGTAGGTTCTCTTGCGGTTCCCGAACGCCGAGTCCTTGCCTTCCAGCTGGCGTCTCGGTCCGGTGGGCGCGCCTTCAGGCGCATTCCGACCCGCCTCGTCTTCATCACCCAGGCCACTTAGCGAGATAAAATCCTCATTAGTCTTCACCGGATCCTCTTGCGTGGACTGTGCCGCAGTGGCAGCAATTCGGGCTTTGCGAATCAACTTGACAACATCCACTCTCTTCGCCTGGCTCTCATCCGGGGGTGGTAGAACAGTGTAGGGATCGGGGTTTGACCATTTGGGGGCCGGGGCCGGTGCTGGAGCTGCCGTCGCGGTTCCGCTGTTGTTGGTGTCTATCGCGCGCTTTTTGCGCGGGTGGGCCGCTTCATCCTCGTCCTCCGAAGACACGTCCATATCAGCCTCCTCGCTGTCGCTGAGGTTTGCGATAGGCGCGAACTTCAACGCCGGTTTCGAATCTGCAGCTCCGGCGGGAAGCAGCTGTTCTGGGGTCGCCTCTCGCCTGGATCTCAAGAGCGGTCGTTCGGCCGTTCCAGGGCGCGAATAGCGGAAAGTGAACTCATGTCTGGGGTGGTGTGAAGACCGTCGGTCATTTCCGCGAAACTCGAAGGCCGGCGGCATGGTCAGGGTAGGGAAGAGACGAAGAGAGAACCGTCAAAGGGGGAGGGGCTTGCAGCGACAACAACCTCGAGATGCGATCAACTCAACCCACACTTGACGCGCTCCGATCTTTTTTTCAGCGGCGAGGCGGAACGGCAAGGACTCGGCTGCATTCAGAAGGCGGTGAGGCTAGTATTCTATCTACCGAGGACATGCATTCTAGCCTAGTCTTTCTCTCCTATCCCATCCTCTCCAGTCCGTCCTGCAACTGCTGAATCAATGGCTGATCCAATGCCATCTCCGCAAAACTGACTCTTTGCGTGGCCCATTTTAACCACCCACTAGCTCTGGAGCCTTCTTCTGCTCGAAGCAGGCCAACACTCACGTCGATCAACAGCGGTCTTTCTTCATTGTGCCAGAAGATGGATGCACCACAGTGGCTGCAGAACTCGCGGTAGGCCCCGGGGGAGCTATTGTATTGCCGCATTGTGCCGGTGCCAAATTCCAGCGGCTTCCCGCGAGTGTTGTAGAGATTCGATTTGGGAACAAACGCCCACGGTTGAATTGGAAACCCGCTGGCTAGGCGACACGATGGACAGGCGCAAGTCCCTGCCAGATATTTTGTGGTTCCATCTGGCAGCCACCATTTCACGTCCTTAGGATTTTGTGAGGATTGTGAGTGATACGGCGCAAGCAGATCGGGCCACGGCGACGTGGGCTTCGTGGATGAAGAATCCGGTCGCGTGATATAAAATTCAATTCCTCCACAATGACAGCGGACAAGTAGTTCGTCGGAACTGCGGGACGACGTCTCAACTACGGCCTCGGAAGGACTGCTCGGAATGGCATAAAGCCAACACGCTGAAGCGGGTTTCCCTGATTCCCCAGGGAGAAACGAGGTCAGACCACCATCACGCGTCTCGGCCGCCCGCCAATGCCGTATACATTTGGTGGAAGGACTTCGCCCTAGCAATCCGGCTGCAACAAAGAATTGCCCGGTGTGCTTTGCATGCACAAAGACATGAGCGCCACAGGTCTGACAGAAATAGCGGCTTACGCAGTCAGCTTCCTGGTATTCCTGGAGGCCGTCCAGGCTTTGTGGCTTAGCCTGCAGGGGATAGTACGCAGAGCACAGCATGCCCGTGACCGTGCGACAGGCGGCACAATGACAGAAATTGAGGACCGAATGGTCGGCGGACAGGTCAAGCTCTATCTCCTGTGCCACACCTCTGCACAAGCAGGCGATGGGATGTGTCACCTTGCCTTCCTGCATGCTGGGGCCGGCCAATCGTGATCGCAGTAATCCGTACGGAGTACAGTTGGAACTCTTACACAGTGAAGCGCTTTATGCAGTCCGGCTGTCGGCTATTCTTTATCTGGTTTATTATCATGTTAGCTGGGCAAGAAAAGACCCCTCCCACCGTAGTAATTCTTTGCGCCTGCCCTGCTGCAACCCTCCGGCCAAGGCATACAGTAGAAAAGAGCATGCCACCAACCTGGCGGCCTGGATTTGCTGCTGCACCACGCTGGGCCAGGTACATACAGGACATCCACTCAGCGAAAAGGACTTGGACAGCAGAGGGGGGTGGTGGTTGTGACTGGAGGCAACGTGCAGAAATGCGCTCATATCTCAGACCCGCACAGAGGCTGAGGGGCGGATGGGTTGAGGCCCGTCGCAAGTATAAATACCGGCCTGGGCGACCCCGCCTCTCTTCCCGCGTCAACAACTCCCTGCTTGCTCCCCTCCAAAGAGTCCTGCTCTCCTCGCCTCTTCCAAATCTACAAGACTCGTCGTCTTTATCCTTCAAATCAAATCATCATGGGTAGGTCGTTTGCTTCTGCGATCCCCCTCGCCTGGGCTTATTGGTCTGGCGGGGTAATGGCGGGGTATCCCCTCCCCGGGCCATGTTTGCTTTCTCCTCCTAACATCCTTGTTCGGATTTCTCCAATCTCCCCTTTCTATTTTGCCATACATCTCTCGTCTTATTGGGAACCGGAGACAGTGCAGGTTTGCTTACTGACACTTCTATCTTTCTGACAGGTGATCACGGTTGCAGCTGCGGTGCCTCCTGCCAGTGCCCTGCCGGCCAGTGCCAGTGCCCCGTACGTACCATCCTGACTTCTTCATTGTTTATTTCTAACATTCCTTTCCCACGGTACAGAAATAAATTCTCTCTCCAAAGAACAAGAGTCAGCTTGAGTCGGAGGATCACTTGCTTGCTTGTATCTCGTGTTAGATAGGGTAATCGCAGATGATGCGCTGATCGTTCATCCTACTTGTCTGGATATAGTGAAGAGAACGTAGATGATGTAACCGGTAGAACTGATAAGGCCGAGGGTCAGAGCAGAGTAATGTCATCATAGACGGTCATAGCACCCGGTTGAGAGGGTGTCCTGCTGACCACGCTTGGGTTTTATTGGGGGTTTAGTTGGTTGGGGTAGTATCATTAGATAGCTGGATGCTAGGCTACAGGTTAAGGCTTAGTGACACTTGTCATGATCATAGACTGACTACTATATGTAGAAGGGATGCTACTCCATACATACATAGTAACTGATAGACAGCCCCCCACTCTTAACCATATACCACAAGTACTAGTAACTTGATCACTCCCCTTCTACGGTATGCACCTACTACACCAATCCAACCACATACAACCTCAACTACAACCTACTCCAAAACCAACATCAAACCAAACAAGAATTCATTATATACGTAACTCATAACCATATACCACGTTCCTCATCCCCCATTCCCCAAACCACACCACAAAATCCAATTAATCAATAAGTGATATCCGCACATGCAACCAATCTCCCTACACCAGGAATGACCCGTCTCTCTGGCCGTGCATCAAGAACTGAAGAAGCAGAATGAATGAATGAATAAATAAATAAAGGTAGAATCATCATCGACTCAGAACAGAATCAAAAACATCTTCCTTGTAACCAACGACCTCTTTCAAACTAGGGCATGCATGCTGGGTTGAGAATGTCGACCGGGTCGAGAAGGAATGGCTGGGTTTGGTAGTTGTGTTTGGGTTGGGTTGGGTTGAGGTGTTTAGTGCTGTAGGGGGGGGAGTGGATTGTTAGTGACTTGTGTTCTTTCTTTGAATCTTTCTTGTTGATGGAGAAGAAAGGTGGATGGGTGGAGATACCTTGCAAGAGTTGCAAGAGCAAGAGTTGCAGTTGCCGGAGCAGCAGTTGCAGGCGCAGGGAGACATGGTGATGGTGGGATAGTATATGAGATATACTAAACAAGGATTGTTTGGAGATGTATTTTTGGAGGGAGGTTGGCTTGGATTGGAGGGTGGTGAGTGAGTGAATTCAGAGAGGGAGGGAATGGGAATGAGGACGAGGACGAGGGGGATCTTTATATGCCCTGGAGAGAGGGTTGCACGACGGTTTGTTTGCTTTTACCCTCCCGCCTCCCCTCCCGTCCAGAGTCTGGTGACAGACCACCTACCGAGTCCCTATCGTGCAGGTGGACAATAGCTTGGTGGGTAATGGATCTCCATCTGACTGGGTCCAGGTAACTCTTGCATGCAGAGAGGCGTGGGAGAGCACTCGTTGGACGTATCTTTGGCTTGCGTTAGGGCATAGAGATAGGATCTACTAATCTTTCTAGACTCGAGATAACTGCCCCCCGGTCTGGATGTCCAAGCAGGGATAACCTGGTTGACTGCTACTCTTTCCCATCCATCAACGGTGACTACTGATCGAAATGGCTTCTCCTTTCTTCATCTCAGACGGGCTCGGGATCGGGTTCCCTGATCGTGTAGATGATGTTTGGTTCTCGTTGCTCCCAGGGGGAAGGTGGGGGGAAAGAGGAGCGGCCAATCGGTCAATAATAGGATTTGCCTTGGTGGGTTACAAGTTGCTGGGGGGCGCTGGAAGCTATCATGCCACGTTGGAGGAGGTCGTCGAGGTGAGTGGGGGAGCCAGGGAAAAGTGAGGCAGCAAGTGGGAGGGCTGGAGGGGGGGAGTGGATACCTTGTATTCTAGAGAGAGATTTGTTGTTTGCTACGATTGCCATGATTGCCACGATGATTCTTGTAGTGAATGATAACAACCCTCCGTATACTCCGTACGGATCATGGAATTGGGGGCCAGTAAACTAACCCCGTAACCCCTCCTTCGGGTGCATCTCTTCCTCCCTCTTCCCTCAGGACCACCAACATAGTTGCCTTCACCGGGCCGATCATGGGATGACGAGTACCCAAGGTTCCTACTAAACCCAAGGAAAAGTTACAGAGATGCTCTGCATTGCTCCATTTACCTCTTTCAGCCATGCATGACCCAGGACCCACGGGTGTTTCAACCCTCGTTTGTGGCAGTTGCTGAGTGGCATCCATCCAGCAACAGGGGAGGTAGCAAGCAAGCAAGCAAGCAAGCAAGCAAGCAAGCCAGCCAGCCAGCACGGCCTGAGCAACAGCAGCAGCAGCAGTCTCCAGCCGCGAAAGCCGCACTAATCAGAGGGCAAGCGAAAAGAAGGTTCAGGGTCACCACTAATCAGCAACAGCAGAGATCCCCACGGGCGGGGTAGACGCCAGGTCACTCGGGAATAGGTACACAGTAGCTGCACCATCGGACAGCCATCTTATCCGACACAAGACGATAATCATTGCCCCGCTGGTATCGAGTTCCTCCAAGGCTGTGGCATCGGAGACTTTTCTTCGTGGTTATTAGATCCAGGTGCTTGCAGGATCGTCGGATCGGTCTCACTGCAGAATGGGGCAGCGAGGCGGTGTTTGCGTCTTTGCTATGGGAAGGAAGTTACTGGCCTTGAACGGTTGGGATCGAGGCAGGGAGACATTGTGTACGGCATCAGTAGGTTAAGAGCCCCGAGTTTCCATATCCACCGACTGCTACCAGTGATACTCGGATTGTATTCCGTCGTTAAGAAGCCCTCGGCCTTGGTGCATGATATCGTAGCCAAACATAGTCACCCAGCATGCAGTCAATGCCAGGGCCACCGGGTCGGCAGCTTATATACAGACAGTACAACAGCTGCTGTGTATGGAGTATGCATTTCGGATAAGCAAAACTATAAACTACGCTCTAAAATGACCCCGGAGCATGCTTCCACACCCTACAGCTCATCCTTGCTGTTCGGAGCGGCATGGCTCTCCTCGCCTCCGGGACACACGGCCGGTGAGGTTACGTGCATGGAGTACACGCATTTCTCGTCCTCGGCTACCTTCAGGATCGCGTCCTCTTCGCCGCATTCCAAGATGACGGTCGTCGACCGGGCCGGTCCATTCCAGCAGCCCTGTCCGTTGGCGTACTGCAGAGAGACCTTCTGCTCGGGGACGATGTCGCCCGACTCGTTGAGCACGTCGACGCTCACGGACCCAATGCCAACATACTTGCCCATCCGCGTAGACCCGCCGCCCTTCTTCGGAACCTGCTTCGTCTGGTCCAGGAAGCAGTGCTCATACGTGTACTCGCCCGCATCCTTCGAGACGCAGACGCCTCGTAGAGCCCGGAAGATGGACGCAACACCGTAGTCCGTTTCGAGATCGGATTGGTGATCCTTAAGCTGCTTCTGCATATCCCCGAGACTCTTCTCCGCCGCCTTCACCGCGTCTCGGGCTTCCGACACCACCTTGGACTCGGACGTAGAAGAAGACTCAGCCACCTTGGGCAGGATTCCGTTTTCTTCAAGGAGACCCCTAACGATGGCCACCTTGCTTTCGACAAAGTCAACGAAGGAAGGCGGGAGGTAGGCCGCCAGCTGGTAGACTAAAGCTGCTGTTAGACGTGGGACATCAATCACCCGCATCCAACGAGAAACATACCGATACTAGCCTCACATCCATCCTCTTCATTCTCCCACTGCTCCCAGTTAATGCCCGACTTTTCATCGTCGGGCTTAGCAATCTCGTCCAAGTCACGATCCTGAGCACCGTTCACAGCGCCCTCAAGAGTGCCCTTGGCAGCGTAGTCCTCCCAGCTGCGCACAGCGCGCTTGACACCCTCGTCGTTGAAGTTAGGGTTATATTCGACCTTGAACTTGGACAGAATCTCCTCGAGCTCCTTCACACGGGCGCGAGTGTCATCACGCTCCCTGCGGACCTCCACCAGGGCGCTCCGGAGCTCCTCGACCCGGCCCTTGGCCAATCCCGCAAGCACATTTACCTTGCCCTCCGTCTTGCCTTTCACGACCTTGCTCTGCTCCTCCTTCTCCACCACCTCCAGCTCCGCCTGAAGTTCCTTGACCTTAAGCTCCTGAGCCTGGATCTCCCCTTCAAGACGCTCAATACCCTCCTCGACCTCCTTCTGCTGCCTGCTGGCTTCCACAAGAAGCTCCTTCTTCTTCTTCAGAGCCGCGGTCATGGACTTCTGTCTCTGCTCTTCCTTCTTCCGCCACTCCTTGCCGATCTCCTTGCACTTGTCCGCGCACTTGGTACCGCCAATGCGGGCCCACTCGTCACTACCGTCGCAGCAAAGCTCGTAGTCGCAGATACCGTCATTGACCCGCTGGAAGGGCACATAGGAGGGCTTATGGCCCTTGTTCTTGCAGTAGAAGCCCGGAAGGGCGGACACGAGCTCGAGATCGTCATTGCCCGGGCGCTCCCCCGGAGTTAGGGCCGAGTTGCGAGAGAGGTGTGCACAGGCCGCCGTTCCAGGTTCATCACTACCATCGGGACAGTCACAGTAGTCGTCGTTCACGGCAGAGAAGGGGATCTGGATGGCCGGGTGGGAAATGCATGTGAAAGTGGTGGCATCCTTGTAGAACTTGGCAACTGCAAACGTAGACAACAATGTTAGCTAGGCGACGCTCCCATTGCCCCGGATTCTACCCCGTGTAACCGATTCCAGCACTGAGACCAAACACATAGCGTGCATGTGGATACTCACATTCGGGTCCAACTCCCCGGGGTCGAGACGAGGCATCACCGGCAGCAGCAACGACAGTCGAGCAAGCGGCTATGCTCGCGAAGAACAGCGATCCCTGAGGAAGTATCATGGTGGCAGCATTGAGCGCCTGACCAATGCTGGGATGGGCAGCGAAACAAACAAACTGGGGACAAGAACAACAAGGACTAGAAATGCGGAGAGAGCTTCTGGCCAGCTGGTGATAACCGTCCATTCCCGCCTGGGTTTAATCCGGGGCACTGGCCCGCTGACTCAGCCCCTTATCGCCCGCCCGCTGCCAGTGGCAAGCATCCATCGCATCTTTCTTCTCTACCCCAGTGCCTGTCTGATTCTCTCGGCGTCAAAAAATGGGTAACGACGGTGGCAGGTAAGTCTTCGATCGCGCTCACAAACCCTACCCCTTGGTCACCTAGCTAACCGCCTCATCTCTCAGTATCCCGACTCGCCGCGAGCTCGTCCGCGAAGCCGCCCGCAATCCCAGCACGGCGCAAGTAAAAGAAGCCCAGCGCGAATTGCAAGAACACTTCTGGACCACCTGCCCGCTATCGCATAAGCAATTATTGCGGCCTATTGTGTCCGACTGTGTCGGGAACCTCTACAACAAAGACGCCGTCCTCAAATTCCTCCTCCCCGGCGAAGAGATCGACGGCATCAGCTCCAAAGCCGACTGCGAGGAGATTCTCGGTGGTCGGGTGAAGGGTCTCCGAGACGTCGTTGAGCTGAAGTTTGAAGTCGATACCGAGCGCGAAGGACACCCCGCTGCGAAACAGGAGAAGCGCGAAGGGTGGATCTGTCCCGTCACAGCCAAGCAGCTGGGCCCCAATGTCAAGTCGGTTTACCTGGTTCCTTGCGGCCATGTGTTTTCCGAGGAAGCTATTCGCCAACTGAAGGGTGATAAGTGCTTACAGGTAGGTTGGAGTGGATTGTATTCTCATGTGTCATCATGCTAAATGGTGTGCAGTGCGACGAGCCCTACACTTCGGACAATGTGATCTTGATTCTCCCGACAAAGGACACCGATAAGCAACAGCTCATTGAGCGCGGACAGAAGCTTGCCGAGCAAGGCCTCACGCATTCGCTGAAGAAGGCCCCCGGTTCGAAGAAGCGCAAGAAGCACGCCAACGGTGACACGGCCGAAGTGGGAGCCACCGCGGCCAAGGAATCAAAGCCGGCAACAACGGGCGCGGGCTCAAGGGAGCAGTCTGCGACCGCGAGTCGAAGCAACACATCGACTCCCACCCCTGGTGCATCGAGTGGCATCAAGAATGCAGCCACGGCCCTGCTGACGGCCCGGGTCTTGGAGGAGGAAAACGAGAAGAAAAAGCGGCGGAAGATGCTGGGTGCCAACGACAACATCAGCAGTCTCTTCACGAAGGAGTCCAAGGACACGCAAGCGAAGAATACCGACTTCATGACGAGAGGATTTAGCCTTCCTGCGGCAGCTAGGAAGTAGTTTGATTTGGGTGCTGTTGTAATTTCATAAGGCGTACGGGGTTTCAGGTGCCGGCTACGGAACCGGTTCTTTTTGCTGATTCTGGTTGATAATCTGGAATGCTATTATTCTATGATAGATGGGTTTATATCGGACCAATGAACAAAATGAAAGACGTCAATTCCTATTGTACAGCAAAATTCTTCCTAGATATAACATGCTACAAGAACTAGAGATAATCTTCGAGCGATTCAAACCTGCCACGCACGCAGTCTATTCAAGAAGTCCTCTCGCACGAAGCTCGGACTCAATAATCTTTCTCCGGCCCATCTCGTCATCCCGGTGCAACGTAGTCTGCCTCTTGGAGAAGATCTTGATGTTGGGCATGGCCTGGAGCCGCTTGTTGTTCTCGAGATGTTCGGCCAGCTTCTTCGGCTTCGGGTGCAACTGGCCCTGGATGTAGTCCACGGCCTGTTTAACAGTGGAGATCTGGCTGACGATATTGTCGGGGAAGAAGTGCCCACTCAGCTGGGAGAATCGCTTCAGGAACTGCACGAGAGAAAGTCAGATACTGGCCCTTCCAAGATAACCGCAAATCACAACAATCCGGATATATGCAAATAGACAGGAACACTAACAGCAAACTTGGTAGCCGGATCAGTCAACGGCAGGGTCAAGAACCCCTTAAACCGGGCATCCTGGTATCCAAAGAAAGCCTGCTTCGAGGCTGCCCCTGACGGGTCCTCGAACTCCTCGAAATCCTCGAACTCCTCGACCTCGGCGTTCTCATCAGCCGGCTTCGCGGTTTCGGGCTGGGCACTACCGATTTGCTCGAAGATGTAGAAAAGAGACTTCTTGGCGTTCTCGTTGCGATACTCCAGTGCCTCGCCCCAGTTGGTCGAATTGGGCAGGATCTTGGTTTGCCAAATCATCTTGAAGACCGACTTGTCGTGTTCGACGACATTGCAAACATTCGTCAATGGCTTGTTCAGCGCGTGCATGAGGCTGATTTCAACGGCGGCTTGGTGGGCAGCGAGCGACAGGGGACCTTTCTTGTAGAGCTTCTTTTTGGGACCGAAACTATCCGCCATCGATCAGTAAACAAACCCATCTCGAGTCATGATGCCGGCACAACCAAAATAACAATCAAGCACTTACGAGCCATATGTATCAGCCTCCGAAGGAGGAGCATCCGACCACCCTCCCAAATGACCCACACGCTCCAGGCCATGCCACGACGTCGCAGGCTCATAGGAAACTCCAGGTTCAAGCCCATCGGACGATTCCGCGAGCTCGTCCGTTTCCTCCACCTGTGACTCCTCCTGTTGTTGAGGCTTGGGCTTTCCGAATCTCTTTTCCAGGAGACTTTCTCCGTACGGGTCCTTCAGACCCGGGGGGTTGTCGGTGCCCCAGATCTTGCGGCGGACTCGTTCGCTGAGCGAGTCCGCGTTGGAGGAGGCATGACGCAGGAATTGCCGGGCGACAATGGGACGCGGACGCGCCTCCTGTCTGCAGACGGAGCAGACATAGAGGGCCCGGGAGCCCTGGACCTCCAGGTTCAGCAATCGCAGTGAGGGACGCATGTTGGCGGCGGTGCGGGATTGCTGCGTGCCGGGGTTTCTCCAGCCAACTTTCGAAAAGTTTCAAGAATCCCGGGTGCTGGTCACGTGATATCAACCGCCGGGCTTGGCGCCGGGTAGAAGTATAACCAGGACTGGCCCATGCCGTGGGAGGAATGTTGATACGGTACCTAGTAGCTGCAAGGAGAGGTATAGAAACATCATTTGTCGGTGTATTTACATGCGTCTACGCTGATATCATGAGAACTATAATCGCTGTAACCGAACCCAACCTGTACAAGAAACGAAACGCCCTATTTTTACTCCCGAACAAACATACCAGCCATGCCCATGCCGGTACCAATGCACATGCTCACAACACCGACTTCCTGGCCCGTACGCTCCAGCTCGGGAAGCAGAGTAGCCAGCTGTCTGGCACCAGTGGCACCGAGAGGGTGGCCAATGGCGATGGCACCACCCTTGGGGTTCACCTTGGCCTCGTCAATGCCCAGCTTGCGGACCGAGTACAGGGCCTGGGAGGCAAAGGCCTCGTTGATTTCCCAGATGTTGACATCCGAGACAGTCATGTCAAGCTGCTGAAGGAGCTTGGGGATGGCCACCGCGGGTCCGACTCCCATCTCGTCGGGAGCACAACCAGCAACCGCAGTACCAACCCAGCGGGCCTTGATGGAAGAGGTCAGGCCGAGTTCGGTGGCAGTAGAGCGGCGCATCAACAGAGCAGCAGCGGAACCATCGCTGACCTGCGAGCTATTTCCAGCAGTGCTGGTGCCGGTGGCGGAGAAAGCGGGCTTCAGGCTAGCCATCTTCTCGACCGAGATGTTGCTGCGGATACCGTCGTCCTTGGCCACGGTGATCTCCTTGGGAGGAGCGTCGGGGTTCTCGGGGTCAAATGTGAGGGTCTTCACGGGGACGATTTCCGAGTCGAACAGACCGGCGTTCTGGGCAGCAGTCGCCTTCTTGTGGGACTCGGCGGCGAAGACGTCCTGGTCGGCCCGGGAGATTCCGTACCGCGCGGCAACATTCTCGGACGTGATACCCATGGGCATAATGCAGTCTCTGGAGTCCTTGGAAGGAGACTCCTTCAGCTCAGGCCAGAGAACGGTGGGGATGGCGCGGGAGCCATAGTTTCTGGTCATGGATTCCATTCCTCCACCAATACCGACGTTGATTGCTCCGGCGCGGATGCAATTTCCGATGGTCGAGATCGCCGCCAGACCAGAGGAGCATTGTCTGTTGATCGTGTGGAAAGGGACGCTGTGGGGGAAGCCGGCGTGGATCTGAGCCATACGGCCGGCCTTCGCACCACCCAGTTCCTGGAGAACGGAGCCGATGGCGACATCGTCAATCAGAGCTGGGTCCAGGTTCGGGTTCGCCTCGAGAGTAGCCCGAAGCACGCTGGCGAGCAGCTCTTCGGGGTAGGCGTCCTTGAAGCCGCCCTTCTTCGCGCGGGTTACCGGGGTACGGAGGGCGGAAAGGATGACAATGTCCGAGGGAGATTTCTGGAGGACCTGGCGCAGGCCCCGGGGAATTGGAGAGGCCATCGTGACGGATTTTCAAAAAAGAGACAGGGAATGAAAAAGGGCTTTTTGGGGGGGGGGGGTTTCTCAACTTTCACCTCGCCCCGGTCTAAAACCGGGGCCCGGCCACATACTTATATCGAAACGATGGCTACCGGAGGACATTCCGGGGCTCGGGATGGCTCGTGTGCGGACACAGCCATTTGGACGCTGGCTTCCAACTGCCGGCAATGAAGATCGGCTAAGCGCACTGCCGCGGGGGAAGGCAAAGTCTGGGATGCAAAGTGTGGGGAGCTTAGTTCTCGCCGGCAACTCGGGCCCGAGGATGTCCCCTCTCTGCGATGTACTATGTTGATGTGGATTTGATCCCCCGAGAGACCCCCTTCTCCGTGATTCTGACGGATGATTCCATCCTGGATCTTTTGGATTCTTTGGATCCTTTGACCATCTTTCTCCCCATCATCCGATGAGCAACATCCGGCAATGGCGACCTGCGCTTTCCGCCATCGGATGCGGATGCTTAGGTCAGCCCCTTCGGAACGGCGCATCGGATAACTACGAGTACTATTGAACTATTCCGTAGACCCTGAATGAATGGTCCGATTCTTAACCACAATTCTACGAATCCTCTTTCTCCATACTATCCACGGGGAATATACTGATAAAAAGCCCACACATCTCCGAAACCGTAGGTATCATAAGGTAAACAACCCGGCCGCCTATACCTGCGGCATGTCCTCCCCGAACGCCTGGTATCATCAAGGTCATCAAGTCAACGAGTAGGATGAAACAAAACATAGACCATAAAAGAAGGGAGAAGTGACAAGGATCAGTGACGGATGATGTGACTGTAATGACCCGGGACTTTGCGCCGACACTTGTCGCAATCCGCTCGGTACCCCATGGAAAATGCCATCTTCTTCGACGCAGGATTTGGCGAGTTCCCTCGTACCGCATGGTCCGCCAAGCCCATCGACGGTTGCAAGTCAGCCGTAGTTCCTGGATCCCATGGCGGAGGAGATGCCGGCTGAGACAAGTACGTCATATCCGCATCACTCGCAGAGTCTTTGCTGCTTACAGCCATGGCATCCTCATCGTCACTGACCGGGCTGGGGAGGCGTTGACCGCACCACCAGACTCTATCCTGGGTTGAGTACGGGTCTCGATGGGCACCCTGCTGCGTAGAAGACGTAAAACTTTGATGGTGGGCCTTTGCGACAGAATCCTTGGCTGTAGGAACGACACCATATGCGGAGTGTGTTGTTGGTCGTTCGCTTAAGATGAACGATTGGTCAACAAAACTATGTGTGATCGGTGCAGATTGGAGACCTTGTGTCTCTTTCCCGTTATCAATGTCCATGTTCGCGCTCAGTGTAGGAGGGAAATTTTGAGAATTCTGCAGGGTTGTCGTTGGTATTGGTACACACACAGGCTGAGTTGGGCCATTGTAAACGGATTTGCCAAGTCCATTGTCATCCTTGTCATCGTCGGAGGATTCCACCGGGGTCGGAGTCGAGAGACCAAAGCGGGAGACAACACGGTTGCTTTTCTGGAACGATGGGAACTGGAGGGTAGTTGGGGATGCTCGTAAGGCTAGAGGTCTGTGCTTCTGTTTGCTATCTGTTAGTCGTGGGACAGGTATGGCAAGGACCGTTTAACCTTGAATCCACGAACCTTCTTTTCCCGGGTCGCGTTCCCATCGAAGTCATCATTCTCCTGGTCTCTCTGGCGTTTGGAAGTGAATGCAAACATGATGCTTGGAGTGTCAAGCCCCGCGAAACTAGGCACGGAGGCAGCGAGCGCAGTGGCTAATCAGAGTATTGCGACGTGGTCAAACAGTATCAGAGTCACATTGAGTGCGGTGAATATACACTGTAGGAATGTGAAGGACGGCACACATAGGACGCAGGGCTTCAATGAGGCGCACAAGGACCAAAGCAGCAAAGAAAAGAGTCTAGGATCTAACAAAATAACATGTCATAATTGCTCGCCGAGCTCAAAGACTGGGTGGTTAGGACATCAACACTGGCGTCAAAGAATCGAGGAATCGAAGAATCGAAGAATCAAAGAATGGGACCTGGAACGTGGAAGTCCTCTGCGCTTTGTAAAGTCCCTTCCAATCAAGAAGGCCGGGCGGGCTGCGGCGTCAGCCGAGGTTTAGCGCGTACGGGTGGTACTTACCGTAAGCAATAAGAACCGTCAGGGTAAGTAACTGCCAAGTATCTGCTCCGTACCTGTTACTGCAACCGCCTTGCCTTTCCTCGTGATGAAAAGCCGGGAGTAACCAACGATCTACATGTATCTACCCAGTCGCAGAATAGCCGGGATCCAGCCCCATTTTTTGGAAAGTATGGGAGAAGGTACTTAGACTTTTCCCAACCCTCGTACGGCTTACGGAGTATACATACAGCCCGCCAGCCCGCCAGCCCGGTAGTTAGCTGTGGTAGGATCTACTTGTCAGGGTAGAAAGCCTGTCAACTAGGTAAGGAACAATGTACGAAAGCCAAACAATCAATATTATTATAACAACGTAGCCTATATCCACGATAATAGACTGATCCTTGAGGGTCAGTAGCAGGGAATGGCCTATTCCCTATATTAAAGCAATCGGGATCCCAGAGTCCTCATATCGATAACCTCACGACTCCTGGCTGTCCGCAACCTGATATAGAGGTTGGGCTATCAGCCGGCCAGATGGCGAGACATGACGTCAGACTACCCTACGGGCCGCCATCGATACGATAGAGGCCTCGGCCCGATGGTGTTCTATCACAACAACTTCATTTCTGGCAGACTAATCTTTTATATGACAGAAACTCTGACACCTTGAACAATCGGCTTTAGTCGAACATCCCAGGTATCTATTGCAACAGTCGCAAAATAGTTCAAAGTCGGTTATATTTCCAATTTCCAAGTCTTTACAAGTATCTCTCCATGATGGCCACTAGTTTGGAATGATCCAGGGCCTTAACTTTCACTCCCTGAGGTCCCTCCATGTCTTCCGCACCTAGTAGAGCATTATAAATCGCCTCTTCGGTAGCATCCGCTGCACACTCAAACAATGCATTGATTGTTACATCCTGTACCACCGCTACCTTCTGCTCAATTGTCGGTCTCCAGCTGAACTCTGGAGCTCGAGGAATTTTCTCGGCGGTACTAAAAGCGATGAAGATATCGCCCGAACTGTTGGAACCCCACCCACCGACGCGCGATAGTCCAACTGTAGCTCTTTTAGCCAGGCGTTGGAGCTGTGTCGGGTGAAGTGGGGCATCCGTGGCAATCACAACGATGATACTGCCATCTTTAGCCTTGGCTGCGTCTGCCGCCGCCTCTTGTACCACCTCCTCCTCCATTAGACGTCCAACAGGAACCCCCCCGAAACGAAGATCTCTTTTCGCCCCATAGTTTGCCTGGACCAAAGCAGCGACGGTATATGTTACTTCGGCACCGAAAGAGACAGCATCAATGACCCGACTGGAGCTGCCAGTACCTCCTTTGAAGCCTTGACACATCATGCCTGTCCCCCCTCCCGTATTACCTTCCTTCACAGGGTCTGCGCTTGCCTCGTCGATTCCTCGCACGACCATATCAGGAGTGACCACCATGGCACCAATGTCATTCAAGAACAAATCGCATGTCTCAGCCACCACTGGAAGAAGAAACCAATCCACAAGACCGGTGTCTTTATTTCTGTACTCCCGGATCGCGTATTCATAGATCCCGGTGTAGCACGGACCCACGGAAAACGAATTGGTAAGTATGATGGGTGAATTGAGTAGACCGGTTTCATCCAGCCAGTGCGAGCCTGTCATTTCGCCGGAACCATTGAAGCGAAAATAGCCCGCATAACAGCCGTGGTGGAACCAATCCCGACGCGGGAGAATGGTGGTCACGCCGGTGTTGACGGCGTGGGTATTCTCGGTGGGGGCACGATTGATCGATTGCGTGTGGACCAGCACCCCAGGGACATCGGTGAGAGAGTTTAATGGGCCAGTGCAATGCCGACCAATGTGGAGCTTCGGCAAAAGGTCCCGAACTCGAGGTCGTGTTGGAAGGGAGGTTGTCTTGGTTGGGGTTGACATTTTGCAAGGCTTCGAGATAAGTGAATTTCTTTTCCTTGATTTCTTAAAAAGAGCAATTCGAAAAGCTGGAGGCTTTCTTTAAAAGGGAAGAAAGGCAGGCGTATTCGATGACTCGGAATGATTCATACTTGGTCATAATCTATCATGTACGCTAGTATGATGATACATGAAGGTATGGCTCATACGTAGGATACGTAGAACGAGGCTAGCATTATACGTAGCGGTGGTCTAGATCCGACATGGGAGATTGGCCTAGATAGGCTAGATAGCGTTAAAATCTTAATAAGTTTAATAAAAAAATTATTTATTTCCTATTATGAATCCTCGAGGATTAGTCTATTATTATAGATATAAGCTATGTTATTATAATCATGTTAATCCAGTATTTTTTATATATTTTTCCTTATCTAATTGACAGACTTTCTACCCTGACAAGTAGATTCTATCACAGCTAACCACCGGGGTAAAGCAGAAAGGGCTGGCGGGCTGTATGTATACTCCGAACAATACTATACCCAAGCTTACTCACTCTTCAATAGGAATTTCCCTTGGGGCTGCGATCTACGCGATATACCCACCGGAGTACAGTGTACGAAATCGCCAACTTCTCGAACTCGGTAACAATATGAATGACGTCACGCCGATCTGGGTTTCAAGATGCTCCGTGGGAAACGTAAACGAGTTGCACCTCCATCGCGTTCATACTCCAATTTGCACAATCCGCAGGGTTGTTAGAAGATGGCATTCGCAAACAGTGGATTCGCCCTTGTAACCCCTGCCTCGAAAGGACTGGGGTTCGCCTTTGCACGACAGCTGCTGTCCAACACGGACCTACCCGTTCTTGCGACGGCGCGGAGAAATGGCGGGGAACTCCGTAACCGACTACTGGAAGAGGTCAACAATGAGTCTAAAAAGGCAGAAGAGAGACTAAGGGTCTTCGAGGTTGATGTGACCGGTATTGAGTAGTACTATGCCCCCCTCATGCTTTCTGGTCCTGAACAATGTCTCAGATGAGACAACCATCCACTCCATGGCCGCGCAGATACGAGAGGAATATCCCAAGGCTTCCCTCCGCATTGCAATCACAGTACCCGGTGTCTTGCACGTCGAAAAGTCTCCGACACATATCGATGCTGCCAATGCTTTGCACAGTTATAGGGTCAATGCCCTCGGTCCTATGCTTTTGATGAAGCATTTGGCACCTTTTTTGCCAACCAAGTCATCCGCCGGATTTGCGGACGACTACCCACCTACATCTGGAGAACGCTCATGGAAGCTTCCATCACATGCCATCTACGCCATGATGGCTGCGCGAGTGGGGTCTATATCCGATAACTCGGCTGGAGGCTGGTATTCATACCGTGCTAGCAAGGCATCCGTCTTTCAGTTGGCCAAGACCTTCGATCTGTATCTGAGGTCTCGGAGCAGAGACCGAGCGTTCGCAGTAGCGATGCATCCTGGGACAGTCCAGACGGATTTCACGAAAGATTACTGGGATGGGAGACACATGCTGCAGCCAGATGAATCCGCAGCGAGGCTGTTACAGCACCTATGCGGGATGCGGACCGGTGATTCTGATGGACGAGGTCGGTGCTGGGATTGGAAAGGCGAGGAGGTTCTGCCATGATAGATGCGGATGGCAAGCCCGGGCATGGGTACCCTGGTCTATGTATGCTAACTCTCGAGCCAATTCTTGTGGCACATATCCGTGATTTTCTCACCTCGGATATTGTAGTGTCAGACGAGCGGTAAAGTTGTCGAACCGTATTTGATAGGTACAGTAGAGGGTTGAAACTTGGAATACGAGCAGTGGGACCTGGATATAGTGGGCCCCGGGAAGCACCTTGCTGCTAACTTGACATTACTCATTAGGTTTTGTTTACGGAGTACGGAGTAGTAATTCTGGAGCCTCAACTGCAGAGGGCCAGAGGAGGGGTCACGGGAGGCGCAGCGACGGGGAAGCGTTCTTCCCTCCGCTCGGTGAGTCTCCGGCAAAGCGATTAGACGCACCACCCCGTCTAAAACGCTAATCCGGGTCAGGATGCTTCAACACCCCCCCAGCTGACTCTTTGGATGGTTCCCTTAGGTTTTGAAGCCTTGCCTCTTAACAACGAGCAGCAGTGCCCCCGGTGACCCACCGGATCTGCCTGACTCGTCGTATCCTCTTGCAGACTCGATCATAGGTCCGGTTCGAGCCCACTAAGATCGGAGTTCATCCCCCCGGACCCCCCCAGGCGTGGTAGTGATTCGTCAGTGGAGGAATAACCATGCAAATCTACCAGATCGACTAGATCCGGCCGTCAAACGGTCAATCCCCCAGGTCCACACGGGAGCTGCCGCCCAGGGCCACTCTGTTTCGCGTATAGGTAAAGGAGATGTACGTACAGGTGCATGTTACCATACGGGTTGGGGTGACTTACTGGGCTTGCAGCTCCCCCGCGATATCTTCGGTGGAGTAGTCATTTCTGGCGCCGACTGAACTGAACGGTGTGCACTGGCTGTCGGGCAGATCTGACACTTGCTTGGAGCTACCGTCCTATGACGAACATGACTCAGAGAGGGCGGAAGCCAGGGAGATATGCAGGCCCAGCTGAAGGCCAAACAAGCCGCGTGCATGGCCACGCACATTCTGTACTCCCCCTACTTGCTTAGCTCACAGGTCCTGCACTGCTCAGCAGTCTCTGCTGCACCCAGTCGATAAGGCTAACCTCATGCGGAGTGGACTCGATCGATAAGCGGTGTTCCTACGGAGTACATCTGAAGTACATATGACCATGCATGCATAGCCTTCCATTTTCTACCCTAAGACTATCGACTTCTCCGCACGGAGTGCCCGATAACTTTACTCCGTCTGACGTTGATGAGATACGATGCTTATCGCACAGGACTCGTATCGATCGGCCATCGTGCATCGAATGATCTCATTCATGGAGGAGAGTAGCCACGTCAGTATCTGACTTGACGCAGTCGATGATCTAGAACCCTGGCAAAGCCGGTTCCGAGCCTAGACACGGGTCTCTGTCGCATGCCCTCAGAGTGCAACACCACCTCGAATCTTGAGTGTCCAAGACATCCAAGGGCATGCGAATTGACGTAAGCTTTCTGGGCCTGGTCAATCCCAGGAGATGCTGCAATTCAGGGATCGAGGGGAAGACTTGTTGAGATCTCCGGCTGACCGAGATTCGGAGTATTTCCACGCATGATGATTTCTGGGATTAAGTCATGGAGTGTTCCGTATCAAACACTGGACTATCGTTTTCCAAAGGCATTTGAGGTGTGACACAACCTAAGCGGGAACTTTATTCGTACCATAAAAGGGCATGAACGGAGACACTTGCGTCGAAGTGAGCTAAGCTGAGTGATCAAGTGCTGCAGTATCAGTCTGCAGTATCGGTGTGGAGGATGGCGAGACGCAGAAGGGAGTTCCATACGGTACGGTACCGCCACTGGCAGGTTGCAGCCAGCCAACCTTAAACAATTTCAATATTGTGTGTGTGAATCATCATCGGCTGGTCCGCGCGCTCCTCCCGCGGCCCACTTTTTCGCCTTTCATTTGCATTCATCTCAATTCCATCCCATCTCATTGCTGGAAATCCAAACGCTTTCCAATCTTCCTCGCTTGTTCCTCGCTCGGCTCTTGTCTCCCCATCTGACTCATATCCTATCCACCCACGCGTTTCTAGACTTTCGAGACCATTATAAAGTCTGCATTGTTGTCCTCTCCATCTTCTGACCTATTTCCATACATCGGCACCTGCCACATCCTTCACACATTCCACCCCCCACCATGCCTTTGATCAGCACCACAGAAGTCAGCGAGGACACTCGCGGTGAGTAATTGCCTAGGAGCCATCTGCCAGCTGCCTATACTGACAATTCCACCCTCTAGTCCTGGGATACGATCCCCTGCTCGCCCCTCAGTTCCTGCAGACCGAGATCCCAGCTGTGAGTCATACCGGCCCCGAATCTTTTCCCCCCGGTTGCTTTGGTAACCCGGCCACATCTTTTACGCTATTTTTGGACCTCAATGCCCGCATAGACCACTCGTGCTAACACAACCTCGTCTAGCTAAAAAGCTCCCTTGAGGTTGTTCGGTCTGGCCGCAACCAGGCCATTGAGATCATCGAACAACGCGATGACCGTCTACTGGTCATGGTCGGCCCCTGCTCGATCCACGATCCTGCCACGGCCCTCGAGTATGCCGCTCGTCTCAAGGAGCTTTCCGATAAGCTTTCCGCCGACATCTGTGTCATCATGCGTGCTTACCTCGAGAAGCCCCGCACCACGGTGGGGTGGAAGGGTCTGATCAATGACCCCGACATCAACGAGTCCTACAACATCAACAAGGGTCTCCGTGTCTCACGTCAGCTCTACTCCGACCTCACCAGCATGGGTCTCCCCATCGCCAGTGAGATGCTGGATACCATCTCTCCCCAGTACCTGGCCGACCTGATCTCTCTTGGTGCCATCGGTGCCCGTACCACCGAGTCGCAATTGCACCGTGAGCTCGCCTCCGGCCTCAGTTTCCCCATTGGCTACAAGAACGGCACCGACGGTAACCTTACCGTTGCCATTGATGCCATTGGTGCCGCCGCGCACCCCCACCGCTTCCTGGGTGTCACCAAGCAAGGTCTGGCTGCCATTACTAAGACCTCGGGCAACGAGCACGGCTTCGTCATCCTCCGCGGTGGCAGCAAGGGCACCAACTATGACCGGGAGAGCATCAAGGCCGCGCGCGAGTCTCTGCGGGGCAAGAAGCAGCGCGAGGTGGTCATGGTTGACTGCTCGCACGGCAACTCGAACAAGAACCACCGCAACCAGCCCCTGGTTGCCAAGGAGGTTGCTGACCAGCTCCGCGAGGGCCAGGATGCCATCATCGGAGTGATGATCGAGTCCAACATCCACGAGGGTAACCAGAAGGTTCCCGCGGAGGGTCCCGCCGGCCTGCGCAAGGGTGTCAGCATCACCGACGCCTGCATCGACTGGGAGACCACCGTCACGGTTCTCGAGGACCTCGCCGACGCTGTTCGTGCCAGACGCGCCGCCAAGATCGCTCAGGCCAAGGCAAGCAATGGAACTTCCCACTAAGCGATGTTGGATGGATGATCTGAGTCTACGAACCCCCCCAAGCGAATCTGTTTCCTTCTGTTCCACCTAATCCGATTTAGATACCATAGCCAAGGTGCTTCATTCTACCTCCATTTGGTTTCCCATCTGACTTTGCGGGCTCTGCCCGGGTGGGCAGCACTTTCGGGTCTTTGCTTTCGTAAAAGTCTTGACTGTTATTTCTTCCTGTGTGTATTTTTTGTTCAAGGTCTGTCTTAGGGTGGACAGTAATGATTCCATAATAGAAGCCCAGCCGGTCATGGTTCCGATGAGTTGCCCGTATGGATCCACACTGGATTGAAGAGTCTATGGATGTTGATTACATTTTGCGTTTCAACACTCGACGGCACTGTAACCAAGACACGAGAGAGAAAATAGATGTATATGTACACAAGAGAACACAACCTAACCCAGTAATACACGGGACCGGGAAAGCAACGGCAAATACGCATACAGCAGAAAGACAACCCGAACAGACGCCGCAACCCCAGATGTGGAAGACAGGAAAAAGGACGATGCCATGCGAACCAGAAACAACAGGAAGTCGGATGGCCGGCATAGGCGTCATCTCTGCGATTCCTTGTTTTCCCTTCCCTCCCCTCCTTTCATTCCTCCTCTATATTCCCTTTCCCCCATGCCTGTTTTCTTTACCGCCCGGTGAACCAGCTCTTCCAGCTTCGCGTTGTCTGCTTCGCAGCGTCTTCGGCATTCTCTGCCAGTGCATCCAGCTGTCCTTTCGGAGCAGCAGCGGCGGCGGCGGCGGGAACCGCGGCCTTGGCGTCCCCTGCAGCCTTCGCGTTCAGGGCCTCCAAAACTCCGGGCTTGTTGTTGGCATCATTCAGCACGCTATCGGGAATGGAGCTAGTGTTGGGGGCCTTCTCATCCTCCTTCAATCCACCAAGCAAGTACTGCTTGACCTGGTTCCAGGGGCGCTGTGCCTTCGCCTCTTCCTTCTTCTGCTGGAAGATCTCACCGATCTTCTCGTTCTTCAGCAACTCCAGTTGCTCGGAGGTCGCGGAGCCGTCGGCGTATGCCGTCTTCGCATCCTGCAGCCTCTGCAGTTCCTTCTCCACCCACAGAGCCCGCTGGCGACGGTTGTATAGTGTTAGAGAGATGACGGAGTACACCGTCAGAGCACCGCAGACACCTATTTGGAAAACGCGTCAGTTCATGGCCCTCCAGACAATGTCCTTCCCCCCACATGCAGCCCTTCCTTTCATCCATCACCCTTTATCAAAATAGGACCTACCCGAAGCAGCAATGAGCGTGTAAACCATGGTCTTGTGGGCCTTGTTCGCAAAGCGACGTCCGATATCGATCATGTTGTCCACCCGCGACGTCGACTGAGCTAACCGGGCAGCGCGGGCCTGGGCTCTCAACCGCTCGACCTTCTCCTTGGGAGTCTCCGGGTTGCCTCCGGGGCCCAGATGCGGCTGGGAGCTAGAGCTCGAACCCGACTTGGCCATGGAGCTGGGGAGCTTGTAGGGAGCCGCGGAACCGGGCTTGGAGTGGGCGTAAGGCCCAGTGGCCGTGAACCGGGTCGCATCTGCAGCGGATCGGGACATCTTGGTGGAATGGATGCGGTAGACGGTGCTGGGGTGGTGGGGTGGGAGGAAGAGAGATGGAGCGTGGTATGATGTGACCGGGGGAAGGATGGCAGGGCCCAGTTAGTCGGAACGGTACATTCGGCGGAGGAGGGAAGGGCGCGCGCAGAGAAAAGAATCCGGAGAGCAAGAGGGACGGGGCCAGAAGGCAATTGGAGGCAGACTTGCAGCAGAAGTCGACGGGACCAGACGGAGGGCGAGTCGGGAAAGGCGATGCGGAAGAACTTCTCGTCGGCCGGGAAATTTTCAGCGGAACGAAACCAATCCAATGGCGCCCATTCGCAGGGCGGCCAGCTTAGTACGTAGTACTAGTCCTCCGTACTTCCCTCCGCTACTCCGTACTGCGACAACTACTATGTATCTTTTTACTCTTGTCCATTGATCTGCATCCAAATCACACAGAGATTCCTCTTCGCCCCATGATACACCTCCACAATGGACTACAACGCCGCAGACCTGACCTCCGTCCTCAGAACCCTCTCCGCCTTATCCAACCAGCAACCGCCACCACTACCACCACCAGCTTCCCTCCAGAACAACCCCTCTCAATCCCACGAGCTCGAAGAAGAAGATTCCTACGAACCCTCCGAATCGCTTCCTCACATCCCCATAGCCCCGACCCCACCGCCAGCACCAGCACCAACAACATCATCGCAGACCCGATCTCACCCCAACACAGCAGTACCACAACCCCAACCCCCCAATGGAACTGGAACCTCCGAAGACACGTCCACCATCACCACCTGGCCCTCTGCCCTCCGCTACGTCATGCGCACTGTGGCCCAGAATGAATCCATCCAGCAACGAATCCGCTGGCTCATGCAACGCCAACACGACCACGAGAAACAATGGTGGCAGGGCCGCGAAGCCCTCCTCAAGAAGCAAGCGTCCCGAACTGAAAAGAAAAAGGAGCTCGATGCCGTTCTGTAAGCCAATGCCTATTTTCTCAACCTACAAACACACACGCACACACAGAGCAATTGGATGATGATGATAATCTGACACGAGTATGATTTATTAGACGCTCCGTCGGCGCCCCAGTCGACGAGAACAAGCAAATCTCTGTATGTACCAAACACGCAAGCCACTTATACACACACATTCATGTATATGAAAAGCGAGAGAGGCAGGATGGCTATAAATCACACAGAAGCAAACTAACCACTTCATCAATGCCACACTAACAGACAGCCGAAGAAGACCTCGCCGAACTAACCAACTACGACGCCAAAGTATACAAAGCCTCCAAGCAGATGTCGGAGGCCATGGGGGCCGAGCTCCGCACATTACGCATCCCGTTCTTCACTATCAAGAAAACTCTCGTCTCCGAGTCTACTACTAAATCTCCCGAGGTAGCCAGACAACCTAGTGGGAATCATTACGATCCAGGCAAGCAAAGGCTTCTTCTATCACACGAAGAATTGTCCACCCTTCAATTGCGAATGTTGGAGTTACTGCAGGATCTTTGCAGGGAGTGATGAGTATGATGCTCCTTCCGCGCGAAGTTAATGGCTGAACGGGACGGATACTGTCCTTAGAGCTGTGATGTGTGTACGCGGAGCGTTCCTGGGCGCTGGTCGCGTGCAATGTACCTACTCAATGGCCCGGGTGTTGTATCGCAAGTAGTAGTTACGCCAGAGCTCTTCCAGAGCAACCAAGGCGGATTGGGGCCGTCATTCTGGGCGTGCCATCTCCGGCGCAGACAGCATGTCAGCCGAACACACGGTGCGAGACTTTAAGATCGTCATCGGCATCCACCAGTCAGGGCAAGCCTACATACTACTCATCACGTGCACTGCGTCCGGGTGGTCCGATGGTCTTGTATTGACGATTATCATTATGTACACCCCAAAGGTTCTATCTCAGGCCACCCGCCTAACCGTCTAGTCCTCTCGCCTAAGCATGAATGCGCCGCCCCGACCCTGGAACCTGTATATGCAATAGCAATGAATACCCTATGAAAGCACAATGCAATGGTCGGGCGTCCCAGAACATGTCCCATACAACAAATGACAATGTTCAAACCCGGAGCCGCAAGCGCAAAAGCGGCCAAGTAAATGCAAAACAGACGCGGAACACCTTGAATGCGAATGTAGCCGACTTGCCAAAAGGCCAAGCAGCTGTTTGGAGCTAACACAGTATGAGGGGGAAGGTTTGTCTGACCTCCTCGCCATCTAAGCGGCATCCCGCCTTTGCTCCAGATAATGTGGCCTACTCTAGCTTTTTCTCCGCAACAGCGACGGCCACCGCCACGGCCGCTCCCAGAATAGCGCTTTCCGGTGCCAAATCAAGACGAACGTGAGGTTCCGTGGTGGCATCCAAGGATGGACGTAATGCGTTCGTCTCCTTCGCAAGGTCATTCAGATAGCCTTGACAACGATCCCGAAACCCTGGGTATTTGTTGATGACGCTGCCATCGCACGCGATCGAGAGACTCAGGGGATTGCCTTCGCTTTCCATCACGGTCACCTCCTGAGTTCCCTTAATCGACGGCGGTGCCGGAGTTGCCGTCTCGACCTCGTTACGCAGACACCACATGCTGTGGATTGCCGTGGCCAGATATCCCGCCGCTCGCTTGGAGACAGTCTGACACACTCGTCGGAGGAACCGCAAATCTTCGATTGATGGAGATACCGCAAACGTATGTTCTTTCTGCAGAAGCGCCGCGGATGAGGCGAGATGCGGAGATGCATCAGCTTCCAGAGCAGCCACAATGCTGGTATCAAACGAATAAGCGTCACGCATCGAATGAGGTAGTTCTCCGCCAAATAGCTTTGCAGATTCCACCGCTTCGACGATAATAAGCCGGATGATTTCGCCGAGGTAACGCCCAGTGATCATATACTCCAGAGGCTGGTAGTCGGGCCGAAGGTGTGTGCGGTTGACCACCTCGTCCCAGCGGGTCTTTGGGAGAATGCCGCCGCCGAACATGCTCATTTCGCTGTTGACGATAACATTCTTGGCATAGTCGAACCAACCCGGGGGTCTAGTACCGAACTTGGTCAGTCCAATCTCATGTACCGGAAAGTGAATCGCCACATTGGTTCCAGTTCCTAGGATAAGTGACATGCGCGTCTTGGGTTCGATGTAGGCCCGGGAGAGGAGAGTTGCTGAGCTGTCGTTCACAATAGCATCCACCTGGACGTTGAGATCACGATTCCGACAGGACTGGACGATAAGATCGCCCAGCTCTTGCCCAACCGTGCCATTTGAACAGTGGAATCCCTTGCCCATATGAATGACTAGGCCACTGCTTGCCGAGGTTTGTTCAATCGGAAACGACCATGACAACCCCATCGAAAGCGGCACGGCCTCTCGGCCGCAGTTGGCACCAACCTCGCGTAGCATCGAGTCGATTTTCTCCGCCATCCAATCAAAGAAGAGCGTTCCTTCCAGCAATTTCACATCGTTGTCGATATACGACGATGATACGTGAAGAATGCGCATATCTCCCTGCCCTCGTAGCTCAACCAAAGCTACCCGGAGCGTTGACCCACCCACATCCAGCGCCAGATAATTCCCTGTTTCTGTTCCAGATGGCAGCGCATGATTGTAAGACGGAAGCATGCAGACCGGGCTGGACTGTAGACAGGATCTAAACTGTGCCCGGATCTTGTCTGACATGGCGACCATGTTCTGCACGGACAAGGGCGCCGTGAAAAGATGGTCCACCTCGTCAGCGAAGGTATCGAGGGAACGACGACCCCAGTACACTCCATGGAATGGCTTCCGCCGCTTACGGGTGGGGTCACGGAAAATGGAAGGGAACAATAGCATTGCCTCCAATGCGGCGACAATGTTTGTGAAGAGTTCCTGCATTCGATGCAGGACCTTGACCAACGGGGCCGACATGATTAGAGAGAATGAGGTGCTTGGTTGGGGTGGAAGGCGATGGTCGTCAAAGGGGAATATAATATGAGGGGGGCGGGTGTATGAGTGGATGTTGTATCAAAGCTGATGGGAGCTCATACGGGCAAGTGGATCTTGAAGGGGTCAAAGGGCCATAGATACTAATAACGGCCACTTTAAGATGATAAGGAAGACAATCAAGGCTTCGGGATCAGAATGCTGATCACCACCAAGAGGGAAGGGATGGCAAATGCCAAGTAGAACAAATCTCTCTATCCAACGATAAAGTCAAGATGGATGGATGGATGGATGAGACTTAAGGTGACACCGGCCAAAGATGGACGAATCCTTGCACCGCCTGCAGTGGAAACTTTCCGCAAGGAGGGAAGCAGGTGGTGGGTGAGAGAAACCAAAGGGAAGACCAAGGGTTGCTGGTGAAGATAGAGTCGGCAGTGATAATCGGGAAACCTGGACGGAGTGACCCGATGGATCGAATTAAATGACGAGTGGGCGTTCCAGTGCCTGACGGGTAGAAAGTGAATCAGGTTGCACAGGGGGGGGGGAAGAAAGAGGAGGAAGAGGAGGTGAAAGTGTGGCCCGAGCAGTTGGTTGATGTGGTGGTGGTGGTGGTAGAGTAGAGAGGTAGTAGTCGTGAGTCGTATTAGTAGTGGTTTAGTCGCAGTAGTGAGGATTATTATTAGTACCTGGTAGCGGTAGCAGTAGCGGCGGGTGGTACCAGTTGTCGGTCGTCGCAGCGGATGGGCGGAGGGGGAACGGGACCATGGGCTTCACTCGGGCTTAAAGCATGGGACAACGCGTGTGCATTCCTCGAGGCAGGGCGGGTTGGTGCATCCGCTGGCTGGGCAGGATTTAGGAATGACCGGTGAAGGGAGGCGATGAAGTCGGATGGAGGGAGAGATACGGAGTCAAGCAGCAGATAATAATAAAAGAAGGAAGGAATCCGATGAGGTCGCAGCGTGGTACGGAGTACTCGACTGGTAATTAATGCTGTATGGTGCCTGGCAGCGGGCTCGTCCCGTATGGTATTTACCTGCCACTAAAGTAACTTGTAACTTGGTAATTGGTATAGATCCAAGGTCTCCGGTGTGCTAATCGAGGGGACGATCGACTACCACCTTACCTCCAATAGGTCATTCATTCATGGATCACGATGACAGGTGCACGGCGCTCTTCCGCTGATGAATGGCATAGATACATATCCACCATCCGGCTAAATGTTTGCTGAGATTGGGTTGGGTCTGAAACCTGGATCCATGGCCGGTCTAGAACTACCGGGGCCTACTACATCGGACTGGTGGGAGGCAAAGTCAAAAGGACCATCATCGAACACAGCGTCAAACCGGGGTCCTAAGCTGAAGCAGCAAGCTACTGCATGATCATATCTCGTCCTCGAGTAGCTGTCCTCGGGGTGGAGATAAGCATAATCGTCTGTTTGGAATCAGCTGCAGCCATCTTATCGCCACCCGGAAGAAGAAAGGTAAAACAAAAGAAGGACATCAATGACATGGTCATCCATGGCAGACGGAGTTGACTCTATAGATACGACGATAGAGATCAACTAAGTGGGCCAGTTGGAGGTTAACGCCCGCAGAGTTGCATCCAGATGGATCTGTTCATTGCATACTGTTTGGATACTGTTTCGGTAACTCTTGTACCATCCAGCTGCTTGCCAGAACTGTCCGAGTTCACTGCACATAACTGAGCCAGAGTCATCATGGTATTATGGTCGGATGCTGACATTCCCCCCTCGAATTCCGCACGGTGGCTAATGGTCATGATGAATTTATCGGAGCGGGTCATCCCTCCACCGGGGCAGGTGTGGTATGTGACACCTTCTCTCGGTCAGTCTCTGGGTGCAACGGTGGTAGTGGGCCGGCTCCCAGTGGCCGGGAGTGTTACACTCGTGTGAGGGTTACGGCCCCCGCGACCCTTTCCCCCATCGCCTTCCCCGCCAATCACCATTCACCATGGCGTACTGTGTACTCCGTACTACCTACTACTTCGTCAAGATCGCCTGGTCAGTGTGTGCCGTACCTTATCGGGCTCCTCCAAGTCTTCCAGATGCTTCGGTCAGAGCAATCCAAGGGCGGTACTGAAATCCCCCGCCAGCCCCCGAAATACCGCGAGGAGATGATCCTCAGGCACCCATCGACATTCCTGAGACGCTGCCAAGGGCTGAGGCATGTACGATGTACTGTCAATGAGCCATACGATTTCATGTATACGGTAATCCGGAACCCCCTTCACATGTGCAGTGTTCTGTAAGGTATGGCTACTACCTGCTCTGCTCCGTATTCGCTATCTACATGGCACCGGAGGATCACTGCCAATCAGGCTTAGGTCTGTGCAAGGAGGCAAATACCTGTCAGGTTCACAGTCCACAGGCATCTAGCAGAGTTCTATTCTGCAAGGGACGTCATCCTTGTTGATGTCCACATTCTGATAGATGTCGTGTGTCTGGTCAACTTTTCCGTCTGTCTTCATTTCTAGTACTACGTATATGTGATGGCTTGGGACCTTGGCGCACAGATAACATGACAGCACTGCTGGCAATATTCAACCCAATGCCCGCCCACGTGGCCTCTGTTCTCTCGCAATCCCGTCATGAACGCCATAAGCTTTACTCGTGTACTTATCTACACAGTCTGCCAGGCGACCGAACAAACCAGCCGAAGAACCAGTTGTAACATCACCTCCGATACTAATGGTGCCGGAGTCACGGCCTTGTGAGATGACGCTGGGCTGAGACTCTGCCATCAGAAAAAGATACCTGGAAGAAACCCCCACATTATGGACTGTCTAATACTGTTCAATATCTCTAGGACCCACTACTCCAGTATAGCGCAGCCATGCAACCCAAGCCAGCATGATTGGCCTCTGTTGGTCACGTAACTGCACTTCGGCCTGTCCGGGTACATGCCTCGTATCGAATTGGGCCACAGGGTATCGCAGGTAAACGAGATCTGGTCATTCGGGGTGCAACATTGTAAGACAGACAAGCTGGCATCATACCTCAACATGACTGCACTATACGTTGACCATGGTGCGAATGTGTCCAACAGATATACCTTGCACCACCTTTCTGCATAGGACTGTGTCACACTTGCTCGGTATTCGCGCCTAGTAGTGTCTTTTTACAATTTGCCCGTTCTGGGATGCGTTCATGCAAGGCCTTTAACGCCACTGGCTAACCATTAGCAGCGGTACTTTTGCTTATATCTCGTCCGGATGGCGATAGCTTCAGGTTCCGAAGCACGCTATCCTACTTTGAAAGATGCGGAGGTTGGTAAAAAGAAAAAGTGACTACGAAATGGCGCCATCAGCTTTCTCATAGTCACTACTGGTTTGGTGACATGGTGAAGTTCAGGGTAGTATAAAAAATGGCACGGTGTGGGCCTGAGGCAGATCTCAAGCTGGGGGACAAGATAGCTTCCACTGGCCATTTGATCCCCGTGAAATATACCAGAAGCTGGCCAGTGCCTAGGTGGCATATAATTGTAGATATGGCAACTGTCATCTCGAGGCTCGTGAGGATGACCTGCCTCATTATGACATCACCCTTGGGCAGAAAGTGAAAGCGGTTCGCTGGAGAGGTACTCGTATACTCTTACTCTTTGATACTTCGGCTCTAGACCAAGCACTACAATACTCAAAAGACCAAAGTACGCACGCATCATGTCGACAGAAAGAAAGGGTCCAGGACAAGACAAGGGGACACATCAACAAAGGGGACTAGTACGTGCATACAAAATGCCGTGGAGGCACCCATCAAGGGGTGGTATGTCCCCGGCCATGGAATCGTGACTTGGCGTATGGCTGACTGATCCAACTCAGGTTGACAGGGTGGTCACGGATGAGGCCGGCGCACACGAGGAAGATGTAGCCAATCTTCCGAAAGTAAGTCGAGCCCACAAACTCGAGCCATCGGGAATGAATGGCCGACGACAACTCAAGGTCATCTTTCACGATCAACATGGACACGGAGTAGCACACAATCCAAAAAAACATTGGAGAAGACGGGGTAAAAGTAACATGGTGATGTCAGTGCAGGATCACGGGCAGAGAGGAAGTGTGAGGTCGGAAAGTCTCCGGGGCTACTGGATCGATGATGTCTGTTTCTCTGCTCGGCCAGACGAGGAATGCAGATGACTTGGTCCTGGGGTACAGTCACCGTGCCTTGGGTTCCCCGTAGCCTTGGTATATCCGGGGATTCGGCGTTGGTTGGGATTGAAACGTTTCACTCCTGCCTCAACCACATGCTTCCTCAGATCTCGGTCCTCAAAAAGCCATAGACCAACAACATTCCCGTGCCAGTCGGTCATCACGGTGATGGCTGTTAATTTCACCAAGTCAAGAAGGCTCTGAGCCGTTCATGCCCCACGCAGAGTCACTTGACCATGGTGTTCACGGCTCTGTTGCCCGTTGCTGATAATCTCCGAGTGGGAATAATACGCCACTATGGGAGTCATCTCTGAGGCCAGTTGTATGACAGATTCCTGCTGATTTGCTTTATGCCCTCCACGTTTCCTGTCGGTCCGAGGATAGCTCATCGGGTCGGGGTTTGTTGCAGAGCATAAAGTTGCCATTGTTCCCCTAAACTCTCGCAGACAGCCGCGGGGTGGATGACCAGCCATTGGAAGGTCAGACAGAATGCTGACCCCAGAGTGATCATGCCCCTATTCCAGATGAGACGCATCCAATAGCTTCGTTGCCCGGGAAATTCCGGGCGTGCGGTTCTGGATAGTTATCTGCGACTGGTTCTTGGCCATTCCCAGCTTATGGCATCGCGGATTAATGGCTGCGTGGTAAGTCGAACCAGCATATGAGGCCGAGGTCATTGGAGAAAGGCCCGGAAGGTTGTGCGCTGTAAGATACAGCCAGCCAGCTGCCTCTCCACCGGCTCTCTCCCCCCATCTTCGTGCGAACCCTTCTTGACTAGCACCGTGCGTCTGTTAACCTGCATAACATGAAATTGCCTACCCTGATTGTATGCCTCATCTATGGGGCCTTCTTGAGCCCTGCCCTCCTTTGCGCCTCGCCCCTTCACAATGGCTCGTCTGCATCGAATCTGGGCCATGATCTGATCTCAGTCCTGTCGAGTGCAGCCCAGGATCCCATGGTAGATGGGAGAGTATCGGTCACTGTCTCGGAGATCAAATCAAGGCTCTCGGCAGACAAGAGCTCTCAGGAGGCCCGGGATGAAACGGTGCAACTGGCATGGCAAAAGATCGAGGCCATCTTCACGAACCGCACCAACTCCGCTCTGCTCGATTTCGTGCACGGCATCGTTGCCTCAGGCCTGCTCCCATCCAAGCTTCTCTCCTTTCTGAACGGTTATCTAGACAACTCCCTTAACTCGGGCCATAACGTGAACCCTGGCCTGGGCAGTGAGCGGATATACCCCTCCAGAGCCGCCAAAGATGCCCCATATTCTATCCCGGAGGAAGCTCTCCGCCAGGCCATCCATATCTCGAACTTCTCCCCGGCTGGAAGGAAGGGACAAAAGCCAGTGATCTTGGTTCCGGGAACTGCCGCGCCTGCTGGAACCTCCTACTATTTTAACTTTGGAAAATTGGGCAGTGCTATCCCCGAAGCTGACGTGGCTTGGGTCAATGTCCCCGGTGCCTCGTTGGGAGATGCCCAGATCAACGCCGAATACATAGCATACGCCATCAACTACATTTCCGCTCTCCACCAGACCAATGTCACCGTCATTGCGTGGTCCCAGGGCGGGCTAAACACCCAATGGGCGTTCAAGTACTGGCCGTCCACCCGGAACGTGGTGGAGGATTTCATCGCCCTGAGCCCGGATTTCCGAGGGACTATAGTGAGCACCCTGGCGTGCCCCTGGCTGGCAGGGACCCTTTGCACCCCCGCACTCTGGCAGCAGGGATGGGACACCAAGTTCGTTCACACTCTGAGGGGTCTCGGGGGCGACTCGGCGTATGTCCCCACGACGACCGTCTACTCTTCCTTTGACGAGGTAGTGCAACCGATGAGTGGAGAGCAGGCGTCCGCGATCCTCCAGGATTCACATGGGGTCGGTGTGTCCAATAACCATTTACAGACCATTTGCGCTCACAAGCCTGCGGGGGGCATTTACACGCATGAGGGTGTACTGTATAACCCACTTGCATGGGCGCTTACCATCGACGCGCTAACTCATGACGGGCCCGGGGATCCATCGCGACTCGATATCGGCAAGGTCTGCGAGCGATTACTTCCCCCACAACTCAGTCTGGATGACATGCTTGGCACGGAGGGCCTACTGCTGGTCTCCATGTCCGAAGTTCTCAGGTACACCCCGAAGACGTTCACGGAGCCCGACATCATAGGCTATGCCTCTAAAGTGCTTGGGGTAAGGGGGAAGGAATCAGCAGGGAAAGAGTTTTGAGCATGTAGGTACTCGGTACTGTGTAGTCACTGGAGCTGCAAGTGTGGGGGGGGGGTGGTCACTACGCAGTACGTATACTCTACACAGTGTGTCTGGATTCGTTGCGACACCCAAGCCCTCGGGCGCGCAGGCACCGATCAATTACTAGAACTGGATCGTGTGGCTTGGGGTGAGCGTGAGCTTAATAGGCTAATGGATTCGTTTCACGGAAGTGCTTGATTGATAAGTGGATCAGTTCCAGCCGGAAGAGCAGCGTGGCAACCGTCATTGTGTCTGACTTCCGAACTGTATTGGCGGAGATCAGCTCACCGCAGCGGAGTCAGAAGAGCAGGTGGGACTGGGTCGTTAACTGTATACGTAGACCGTGCAGAGACTGAGGGAGAAACAGGGAAGAGGCTTTTCCCGCGTTGTCTCCTATGTTGCGGGCATGGGGAATTGGGGATTTCGTACACCCATCGTCAAAACAAGGGACGTCCTGGCGCATGGCTTGATAGTATGTAGGTACATAGTAGTTGATAGTCCACCGTAGGCTGCTGGACTGTCGAGTGTGTATCATCACGTGGCTGTCAGGTGGTCTGGCCTCCAAGCCCAATCCATCCAAGTCGCCTGGCGCGTTCTTTCCTCGTTCCCCGTCATCATCGCTCACTTTCCCCCCGGTATATCCTTATCTCTTGGTCCACTGATCCAGGGGTCCGTTGGAATCCCGAAATACCGAAAACTCATTCTTTATCTAGATCCTCCACACACCCCCCCCTTGCACCGTACGCATGCCGCCAGCCCAGTTGAATCAAGCTATGGAGACTCGGCTCGCTACCGCCACGGACACCGCGCAGAACGAAAGGGAGCGTGGCCATAATACCAATTAACAATAATCTGTTTGGGCCAGTGTGGAAAAAGAGTCAAAGACAGCCCATTCGGACTGTCGATCGCTTCTCCTAGATGACTAGATGATGGAGTCGGCGATTAGCCTGAGGCGCCCATGGGTCGAAACGGGCAAATGACACCACCCTCGGAGAGGCCTGGATTCCTGCCATTCGCCAATCGCCCAGGCATTCTCCCCCAGGCGGCACGGTTCGCTCGTGGTTGCGGGTAACCGGCATGGACTCGCCATAAAACTCTTCCAGAAAAGCAGGCTGGCCGGCCAATTTCGCTTAGTGCGCCAAGGCTGTGGGAGGAAACGAGTACGTGGACCGTCGCCAATTGCTAATGATCGTGAAGGTTGAATCAGACAATCGGTCGTGGTCATGGGCCTCCATCCAGCCACGCCCTTTGGCCCAGCCGGTCTAGATCTCCGGAAGGGGTAACTCGGGGTGCGAAACGCTGTTTCACGCCCGAGGACCGGTCGGTTCGGTGTTAGTGGCACTGCTTCTCAAACACCCACGCACTGATGCACCCCCATCCACGCACAGGGGCCCTCTCTCCCCCCGATGAGTGGCGTTCAAAGGATTCGATTCCAGTGTAGAATTGCCGGTTGACTCGTCCGTTTGGTGCACCACCCAGTGGGATCATGGGACACCCCGTTCATGAATCTGGGTGAGTGCCGGGTGCACCTTATCCAGCAATCAGAACGGCTCCTGCCCAGATGAAGTTTGCATCGTGGCCCGCAGCTCCACCGTCCGAAACGCTGCCAAGAGTGTCCGCTTCGCCTGATCGTCAGCGGCCGTATCAGCACTTACGTTGTCACTGGCCGTGCCCGCCCCAAATTATGGAGATTCCGTAATTCTTTGCGGAGTCTTAGCCTATGCCGATTTGTGCTAGCTGAGGGTATTCCGTTTCGACGGCGCCTTGGATGGAGTGTAGGACTGCAGGGGCGCTCCATACATTACCTACCACTGTTTCCTGCGCGCCAGGGAGATCTTCCGGATGCCCTCGACCGATGTGCACCTGCTGCTGGACGGACGACGACCGTCTTAATGACCCGGTCGTCTCCCGCTATCCTCCCTCCTTCCTTCCCGCCAACCTTTGCCCTTTCCCCTAGCTAATCGTCGCATTTTTGGGGGAGGAACTGTTCCTCTCCTAGCCACTCCTTCAATATGCTGTTCTTCTGGGTTCTGTTGTTTCTTTCGTTCCGCACCATTGTTGCAGAGGCGGAACCGGATAATGATTTTATGTCCTTTGTGACGGTAGGAGAAATGCCCGCTTATGGACAATCCTCGTTCTGACAAGCAGCCAGCTTCCGGAAGTGAGAGCGTTGAAGTTTAATATCGCCTACTACGATCGCGCCGCCGTTAGCCCGGGCTACTGGTTCGTTGCGCCATATGGCGTGATTGACCCAGAAGCACCCACGAAGCAATGGAAGCCGTGCCAAGTTGGACCCTACATTTATGATGCAGATGGCGTATGTTCTCATTCCTCCTCAACCCCCTTTCCTCCCAGGGGGGAAAGGGATGCTCCGAAAAATGAGTGACCACCAAATCCAGTGGCTTACTAACCGTCGATCTGCAGGTTCTCATCTGGGCCGGATCTTGCATGTTCGACAACCGCAATATCTTCGATTTCAAAGCCGTCACCGATATCGATGACCAGTATCATCTCTCATTCATCCTGCAGCATGGCTATCAGGACAATGGCCGGGACAAAGGGTACGGCTACATTTTGGACCAGCATTACGACGTCGAGAACGCTGTGCCTGTAACCAATGATCTTGGGACATTTAACATGCACGAATTCAATGTCCTCCCTGGCGGAAAGACGGCTTTGGCTTGCGCTTATCGAAACGAATACGTCAACTTGGGAGACCTCGGCCGCCCGGATGAGTACGGCTGGATTGTCGCAGGTGGCTTCGTCGAGATGGACACGGCTACCGGCGAGGTCCTCTTTGAGTGGAGTTCTCCCGGCTACATCCCTATCCACGAGTCGGTGAAGGTGGATCCTCGGTGGGCAGCCTCTCCTCAACCCGGCTGGGATTATGTTCACGTCAACTCCATTGACAAGAGCTCTACCGGGGATTACCTCTTGTCCGCACGATTCACGAGCACGCTCTACCTGATCTCCGGTGAGGATGGACACATCATCTGGCGTCTTGGTGGAAAGTTCTCGGACTTCGTTCAGGACTTCACCTTCTCCAAGCAGCACCACGCGCGTTTCGTGGAGTCCAACGCCACCCACGCGATCATTTCCTTCCTGAACAACGCCTCCGATGAGGCCGAAAACGAGGAGAGCACTTCGGCCGCGATGTTCGTGCAAGTCGACACCACGACCACCCCCATGACGGCGCGTATGCTCAAGCATTACAACCGCCCAGACGGCGGCCTCACCCGGCTGCGCGGTAGCGTCCAGACCCTGCCCAACGGGAACATCTTCGTCGGATGGAGTGAACAGGGCATGCAGAGCGAGCATTCGCCCGATGGTAAGGTCCTGATGCAGGCCCGATTTGCGTCCACCCGCTTCTCGACCTACCGGTCATACAAATTTCCCTTCATCGGCCGCCCCAGCGCACCCCCGGACGTAGTCGCCTCCGTCTACGGCACCGACGAGACCGACCTCGCCACGATCTTCCACGTCAGCTGGAATGGTGCAACCGACGTCGCCTCCTGGAACTTCTACGCGCGGGCAGACCGCAAAGGCCTGCCGATTCTGATTGGCAACACGACCAAGTTCGACTTCGAGACCATGTACATCGCCGACGGCTACCTCGACTGGGTATCCATCGAGGCCGTCGACAAGGATGGCAACATCCTCGGCACCTCCGACATCCACCGGACAGAGACTCCGCAGAACTGGCGCCTGGCCGGCTTCCAGGGCGAGACCAAGCCGACGGCCGATGACCCATCGATCCTATACGGGCTCAAGCAAGCCGAGGAGGAAGACGTGGTGGACCCCGAGGCCGAGGCCAAAGAAGCGGCCATCCAAGCAGCCGAAGAAGCGGCCAGGGTCGCGGCCAAGGCGAACGAGGTCATTCACGGGATCGGCGGTCTCCTGATCTTTATCCTGGTCACTAGTTCTGTGGGTGGGCTCCTGGCGGGCATCTACTGGTTCCTCCGGCGGCGTCGTATGCAGGCATACCACGAGGTTCCGTCGGAGGAGAACCAGTCCTTGACGCGCGAATAAGAGGTGTGCGGATTTGAGGGTGCTCGCGGGCTGGATGGGGAGAGAACGAAGGGAATTGAAGACGATGGCTGGGTTATTTTTGCATATCGCGGGCGTTCATGCATGTCTAGACTCCCTTTGTATCGCACATTCCCCCTTGACGACTGACGTACATATTGACTACATCTAATTGTACTTGCATAAATAGACAGTACCTTTTATACATATGCACCGGTGTGGTGACTTTCATTGGGGTTTCTTCCGGTTTAGCTATTGCATGATACGCCTTCCAGACATGCATGACATGTAGCCCCTAATAACAACAAAAGAAGAAAGAAAGAGAAAAGAAAAGAAAATCTTGAGAGGATCAAACGATTCTCAACACACGTTTGGCCCTCACTGCCCCACTCAACTCTCTCGCCAGACGCTCATCCTCCCTGAGTTGGAACGCCAGCGGCTTCATAAACCTCTTCTCCAGCGCCTTGGCCACCTCCTTCAATTCCTTCTCGTTGAATCTAGCCGTCTGCAGACGAATGTTCACAAAGTCCAACCTGTCTTTATAATCGGTAAAGCGCATGAGGGGCAACGACCACGGCTCGCCGATCTCGAGATTGATGGGCCAGTCACGGATGCGGAAATCAATATGCAGCACGCGCAGGGCGGGGCAGGACTCGATGAGTTTCCCGCAGGCGCGGTAGAAGGCCCAGTCACTGCGCACTTTGAAGACTCGAAACTTGGTTAGATGCGGCTCGCTGTACATGGATTGGTTGATCTCCACGTGACGGATGGCGGCATGTGCTTCTTTGGGCGTGATTTGGAAGAATCGAGTCATGGCTTTGGTGGTGTTGAATATGAATTGGGTGGACGAGTAGAGAAGACAGAGCGTGTCACAGTACATGAGGCGACAGGTGAAGGGGAGGGCGATGGGAAGGAAGGATCGGTTTCTGCGCCATGATACGACCTGCGTCGAGGGATCGCGGGGGCGGAGTTGAACATGGTAGAGTCGGTAGTGAACTCGTTTAGTGTGCTTGCTGGGGTCTTTGTCACGCTGGCGGACGAGCTCGATGCGATGTGGTTCGAAGATGTGCGCATATATCTTGAGCCGGAGCTCTGCGGGTAAGAGTTGGAAGGGCGAGAGCTTCGGAGGTGCTTTGCCTTTGGCTGAGGTGGGTGTACGTTGAGGAGTGAAAAATGACACTGTGGACGTCGTCCTTGCTGCCTCTTTGTGCTTGTGGTTCTGGTGAGGTGCAGGCCACTGTCCGCGAGGCCGGCTTCTTCCATAAGGACGACCGCGAACAGGCGCACTAGGGACACTCGAGCTGGGCTGTGCTGGCTGCGAGTTGGAGTGGTGTCCGCGAGGCCTGCTTCGTCCGTAGGGACGGCCGCGAACGGGCGCACTGGAGACATGCGAGCTAGGTTGGGATGTCTGTACGTTGGAGTGGTGACCGCGCACGCTGGGGTGATGTCGAGGGCCTCGACGGGTCTGGCCTTGTTAGCATGTTGATTCAGTTTGAGACAGCTCACTCACGTTGGAGCTAGGGCTCGGACTGTGAAATGAGGGTTGAGTTCCTTCGACTTGGAGTGTCTGAGGGGGTGCTGAGGTATTTCTGGGAGCCTTTCTCGGGCCTGGATGCCATCTGGCTGTACGGCCACGAACGAAAGACATGTTTCAGGACTCTTGGTGGACGGTGGAAGAGAAATATAGCGGGCAAGAATGGAGATACTAAGAAGACAAAGAGGAAGGGAAGGTGGAATCAGAAGAAAGACCAGGTTGGAGTCGGGCTGGTTGTGGAAGTCAGGCACGACGAAGAGCAAGGGCTAGAAGCGATGACTTGATTCAATTACTATCGAGGGGATAACACCTGCCATTGTTGAAGTGAGTTCATTGTCGATGAGGCCAAATGGAAGTGGGGGGGGGGATAGTATATACTTTCCGATGGTCTCACACCCTTCATGCTGACTTGAGGCAACCCAGCTTGACCCCGACTGTTCATGACCCCGTGTGAAGCTGTTGTAGAAGTGGAATGAGGTGGAAGTGAAAGGGAGCGAGAAGAAAGGAAAAGAGGATAGAATGATATACTCTTCTGGACGCTGCCTGTCTGCGCTAGGCCCAACCCGGCAACCAACCCTCCCTCAGCAGGACCTCAGGCCCGAATGTTTGCCTGACTTCAACTTCAATTTTTTCGACAGGCAGTGCATTGGAACTTCATCTTTGCAGCCTCTCGTCTCCCCCGCTCAATCCCTCCCCGCCCTCCACCTCCCCTTCCACCTCCGTCTCCCTCGATGTCTCTCAGTCTTGTGCGTGGTGCCCTGCCGCCCATCCGCTCAGCCCAGGCCGTGGTAGCCCCCCACCGGCATCTCCGATTGTCTCTCCAGCGCCCCTATTCCTCCTCCTCCTCTTCTTCTTCTTCTTCCTCCTCCTCTCCTCAATCCCCCAACCCCACCCACTACAGCCGCTCCAACTTCAAAATCCTCCCTTTCGTCTGCCTGTTCGCCCTCGGCACCGGCTCCTACATCCTGCTCGTGAAATCCCGCACCGGCGTCCACAAACCCAAGCCCGATTCCACCAACTGTAACCACCCCTCCTCCCTCCTCTCCCCTCCTCCCCTCCGCCCCAACTAACCAACCCCTCCCCACCCCCAGAAACCACCACCACCACCAAAATGTCCACTCCGCGCTTCTCCCCCGCCTCCACAACCGTCGTCTTCATCCTCGGCGGCCCCGGCAGCGGCAAAGGCACCCAATCCAGCAACCTAGTGCGAGACTACGGCTTCACACACCTCAGCGCCGGCGACCTCCTCCGCGCCGAACAAATCCGCACCGGCAGCCAATATGGCGACCTAATCAAGACCTACATCCGGGAAGGCAAGATCGTCCCCATGGAAATCACCGTGGCATTGTTATCCAACGCCATGGCCGATGCCCTGGCTGCGAACTCCAACCCCACTCCTGGTGTCAAGCCCCGTTTCCTGATCGATGGGTTCCCGCGCAAACTCGACCAGGCCGTGTTCTTTGAGGATACCGTGTGTCCGTCGGAAATGACCCTGTTTTTGGATTGCCCCGAGGAGGTCATGGAGGCGAGACTGCTGAAGAGAGGGGAGACGTCGGGTAGGGATGATGACAATGCCGAGAGTATTCGGAAGAGGTTCCGTACGTTTGTGGAGACGAGTATGCCGGTTGTCAAGGCGTTTGAGGAGCAGAACAAGGTGGTTTCGGTCTCGGCGACGGGGTCCGTCGAGGAGGTGTATGAGCGCATTCGCGAGGGCTTCCAGGCGAAGGGAATTAATCCTTTGTAAGTTTGGTGGGGTTGATGGTTGACTTGGTTGGGTGTATCTTATAGAGGGTTGGATAGATAGATGGCTGGGTACATAGCTTGGAGGGATCATGATCTTGGGGCTGAATTTATCGGATTCTTGTGTATCTAACCAAGACCACCCACACCAGTAGGGTGGCAATGTGGCTCGAGTAGTCTATCATATAGCACAAGTAAACAAAATATAAACTCAATCATAGTTACACACTAAGGCATAACTCGTGTCATTGCCAGGCTCCCTTCTCACAGTGAACCTGTCTAGAATCCAATAGCTACCATGATGAAAACCGTAAGTTGGAATAAAAAAATAGCCACAGCACAACATTAACAAAGAAGAACACCTCGTCCCAGTCCCACACTGTTCCTTTTTTCATCGCCCCATGTACCTATGCTCTCGGTCTATCCATTACTCCGCGGTCACCGCCTCCACCGGAGCGCTGACGGGCGCCGCAGTCGCTTGCTGCTGCTGCTGCTGCTGGTTGTTGCCGTAACGACGACGGTCGCCGCCCTTGTTCTTGTCGTTGCTCTTGCCCTGGGCTGCCTCCTCGGCCGCCTGGGCCGCCTGCAGCCCCTCGCGCACAAACCGCTCCCGCTCGCTGCGCACAACACCCAGCACGTGCTCCAGGCTGCGGCGCCACACCATCAGGCGACCCTGCACCTCAGCCCACTGCTTCTCGCCAAACACCCGGTAAGTGGCCCGGTGCACCAGGAACTCCGACCGCAGCTGCGACAGCTTACCCTCGACCAGGCCGGCGCGGATGGTGTCAATAACCCACTTCTCGACGTCGGTTGCCGGCACGCGCAGGGCCGTGGCGATGGTCTCGTAAGGCAGGGAGCGCGACGGGGTGGAGGCGGACAGGGAGGCCAGGGTGAGCAGGCGCATCTTGTTCTGCAGGGCCTCGCCGGCCTCGGCCAGCACGCCGCCGGAGATACCGGCCAGCGGGGTGGCGGTGACGAAGGCCTCGTAGGCGTCGAGGGTGTCGGCAGTGAAGATCTCGAGCAGCTCAAAGAGAGTGTTGTCACTGGTACGCAGGGCCTGGACGGCGTCGGAGGCGGTCAACGGGGTGAAGTCGAACACGGCCGGGTGGGTGAGGGCGGAGGTCAGGGCGCGGACAGCCAGCTCGCGGGCATCGGGGGTGCTGGCGTTGGCGGCGGGGATGGTCTGCAGGGCCTGGATGACATGCGTCTGGGCCAGCTCGGGGTCACCGGCAGCCTGGGCGGCATCGGCGATGGCGAGGTGCAGGCGCTGGGCCTCGCCGGCGTCCAGCTCCCAGGCGGCGAGCCAGCCGGGCAGCTGGGTCGACAGCTGAGTCTTGAGGGCGTCAAAGGCGACGGAGGAGCCGGACTGGCGGATGACGGCGACGGTGGCCAGGAGAACGTGGTAGCGGCTGGAGTCGGAGGGGGCGAGGGTGTTGAAGATGGTGGACAGGATGGAGATGGCCAGGGAGGGGCCGAACTGAGGGGAGGAGGAGATGGGCTTGGCGAGGTAGGTGCAGATGCGAGAGAGGAACATGTCCGGGTCGGAGGCCTGGTGGACGAGGTGGACAAGGAGGTTGTAGGCGGAGATGATCTCTGTGAACTCGTCGTCAGTGCCGTTCAATGACTGTCATCACCACATGGATACGCACCCTTCTCGGGGGCGCCGTTCAGGACCACGGCCGCGGACACCAACTTCTTGAGGACCTCATCGCGCTGATTGCGGTCGGGCTCGGCGTCGGACTGTTCCTGCTCACGGAGGGGCTGCAGAAGCGGGGAGATCTCGGTCTGGAGGCTGCTGGCGGCTTCGGGCTTGCGCAGAGCGTCGATGTACTGGGCGAACTCGTCGGCGAGCTCGGTGAAGGAACCCTCGATGAGGAGGGTGGTGGAGGGGGCGGGCATGGTGGTGGATGGGAGAGTGAGGGAAGTAGGGGGAGGAGGGGGGGAGGGAGAGCAAAGGGGAGGAGCGAAAAGGGAGCGAAGCGAGAAGTCGAGGAAAACGACGGGCGTGGATTGTGGCTTTGGATTGGATTCTTGCCAGACAGATTGGGATTTGGCGGTGGAGAAAATTCAGTGTGGGAAAAACTCTTGGCGCCGCTGCCTGCATCGGGAGATCGTCTACGGAGTACTGAGTACTGCCTCAGTCTCCAGGTCGACCCTACAACACTCTCTCTCTTCACAAAAACGACAATCATGCATTATTACAAGAATAACTCCCAGGCGCTAGGGGGAATCGTACGAAACATCAAGTCGTAGAACATGCAACTGTAACACCCTCCGCGGCTGCCCCCAGACCTCGCATCCCCGCCATTACAACCCCCATTACAGACAGCCAAGCCGACCTCAACGTGATTACAAACAATCTTTCTTTTACTAACCCTCTCCCTTTCAGAGACACCATCCCTCGATGCATTCCATTTACAGCACCAGGCCCAGTCCAACAAACAGCACGGTCGCCAACAGGCCCGTGGCGTGCTCCTGCGCCAGACGCACCGCCGCGTTGGAGGTGGACGAAGACGAGGTGCTGCTGGTCGTGCTAGTCGCCGTCGTCGACTTGTCGCTCGAGCTGCTCGCAGTGCTGGTGGCCGTGGTCAACGAGGTGGCCGTCGTGGTGGTCGACGACTCCGTGGACACGGCCGACGCATTCAGGGTGCCACAATCCTGGTCCCGAGTGGACTGGCACTCCTCCTGCTCATCGAGGGTGGAGGAGGCCTCAATGCACTGAGCGTAGGTCGCCTCGCAAACAAAGAACGGAATGGTCTGAGTGTACTCAGCCACATCGGCGCTTGAGCCATTGGAGCAAGTGCAAGAGAAGTCCAGGGTGCTCTGCCAGACGGGTTAGCGGGGAAGGGCACACAGTTGTCGGTCGAGTGACACCTACTGGATCGCACGAGTTGCTAATGGCGACACCACCGCAGATTTCGGGGCACGAGTTGCGCTCGGCAGTACACCAGGAGCCTAGAGCACTAGTCAGCGATGGAACACACTCCACCCTCCTTGGGGACGGTCGTACTTCGGTCAGCGTAGCTGATGGCGCTGAGGTTGAAATTGCTGGGGAGGGTGTAGTTGCTGGACGCGGTGGCCACAGCAGCTAGAGACATCAAGACGAGAGGAAGCATGGTGATAGAAGAGCTGGCGAATGCAAGACGTAAGATAGATGGGTATGAGATGGGATGGAATTGGATGGTCTGACAACAAGATAAGAGAAGCAGACAAGCAATGGATCAATGGAGAGGTAAGTGAGTAAGTAAGTGGAAGAGAGGTGGGAAGATGAAGGAGGAAGAGGAGGAGGAAGAGAAGAAGGAAGAAGAAGGACGCGAAGGAGGAAAGAAGGAGGAGACGATAAGGCCGACGAAACGGAAAGGTGCAGCAACGAGCAACGAAAGCCGGGCGAGCAAGAGCGACTGGGCGAGAGAGGAATTCCAGCTGTTTATTTATATTTAAGTAATTCTTCTTCCGGAGCGTGAATGAACCACTGGAGGAGAGCGAGTGGTGCTCCGGCTTGCTAGCGACTTTAGTGTCTGAAGAGTGTGTGCAGGAGGACTTATCTAGCAGAGACTTAGTCCGTTTCATTTTAGTCGACGAGAATGTTTATGATGATAATGATGGCTAATATTATTATCCGTCTCAGACTCTCAGTACCTCGCATCCAGCATCGCTCCCAATTTCCCGTTCCCTGTTTGGGGCCAGCGCCGGACTCATGAATTGGCCGGCGATTTGTTTGTTGCCCTACGCGAGGGGTGCCCATGGCGATATCCACCCTTTGAGACAGGCAGGCAGACAGGCCCCTCGAGGATGCATCCGCCAGGGAGAGACACTACCTACCTAGACAGAGACACACACACACAAAGGAGAAAGGAAAATTCTGATCGGATTCTGTCCGGGGCACTGGAATGTGCAACCATCTCCCCTCACCCCAGCGCGGTGGCATGAATGCTGGCGGCTGGTGGTGGTCAGGTTTGTTCGGTGTGGTTCTGCCCTCTCATTTCTGCTTTTCTCCTCTTTGTTATCGATTCATCCCCGGTAGCGCCGTGAGCTAAAGTCACCGGCGGGGGTTGTGACTGGCTACTAGACTGCCGCCTAAAAACTAGTCGAGCGTTAGTCGCGACGGGCTTCCATGGCATACGTAGGCAGGCATCGATGCTCCCAGAATGTTTATCCAGTGACTCGGGCAGTGGGGGGGGAGGTGCGCTCGGGGAAAGGGAGTCCTCAGAGTGAGTGAGTGTCAGGGGTAATGATGATGAGGAGGAGAATAATAATAATAAGAGCGCATCCGCAAATAATTGAGGAGGCGACTGGGGAGGGGGGGAATAATATTTAGTCAAACAATAGGATACATGGATATACTCCGGCTGCTGCTGGGGATCGCCAGGCCCAACCAAACCAACCAAACACAAATGATATCAATCCTTCAATCTCCATTTTTCTGCACTGGCTGTCGCCCCCAATGCGGTAAGGTCCCTCCGCGCCTGTGGTTCCGGTATCATTTCCGCCTTGGGCAGGTTCCGTACCGTCCGGAACTGCGTCATTTACCAGGCACCGTACCAGTCCTCCATACCTACTGTACTGTATGCATGGCCCGGCTTGCATCTGATTTCCCTCGGCTGATCGCTTCCCTCCTCCATCTCCTCTCACATCCGGAGTACAGCGGCACTATCTATCTATAGAACCAATCCAAAACCCCCCCCCCCTCAACTCAGACATATCACATTCCATTTCCACCATCATGTCCTCCTCTTCCTCAATTCTCGACATCCCCCACCCCGCCTCCTTAACCCCCTTCCTCCATTCCTCCTCTCCGTCCCTCCAATCCCTCCTGCACCACCCCGACTACCTCCCCATCCGCACCTACTCGCGCATCCCCAAACCCTCCTCCGGCGAGGACGGCTACTTCGCCAACACCTTGGCCACATCCTTCACCATCCCACATGTCCTCACTCTCCGTCGTCGTCCGCATCTCCTGTCCGCCTTGCCTGCCACTCCGCCCGTCTGGCCCGCCCCCACCGGCTCCCCGACTCCCATCCACGCCCCGGACCTGTTCCTGCTGCTTGATCTCGCAACCCCGGGCGTGTCGGGACATCCATCTACCGCTCATGGCGGGGTCATTGCCACTGCCTTGGATGAGGCCATGTCCTATGCCGTGGCGTTGTATGCGCCGGAGACGGGCCCGCGACTAGAAGGGGAGGGGGAACGGAAGCGGGAGGATGATGTCCCACCCACACCGCGGGGAATGCTCTATACTGCTCAATTGGACATCCGCTACAAGAGCCCCGTTGCGGTGCCGGGTTACCTGGTCGTTCGGGTCAAGGTTATTGCCCGTGTCGGCCGCAAGTTCTGGGTGCGTGCGCAGGCCCTCCAGCCCGAAGACGGGAAGACGCAGATGCGGCTAACGACCGATGCAATGGCCTTTTGGATGCAGACGGTGCCGTCGCTGTGAGTCTTCGCCGGTTCTATTGTTCTTCTATTGTATGTACATACTTAGATTGATCGGTAAATAAGAGATAGTCGGGGAGCGGATCGGGGGAAACGGGCGCGAGTAACTAACTTTCACTCTTACAACTTCTGCCGGGTTCCGATGTTGCGACTCGCGCTCACCACCAAGCCTACTTGTGTACTCAGCGCCACCACCTCCCCTCGCTCGTTCACCAGCGTTACGTCCAGATCCGTCCGGCCGTCCTGCACCAGCTTCGAGTGCACCCGACTGTACAACCACTCCACCCCCTCCGCCGGCAACCGCCGCTTCAGATCGATATTCAGCGTCACCGTCGGGTACCAGTTTTGGACCTGTCCCCGGTTTCCCGAGGCATCCACGGCAGCCTCGTCGAACCCGGCCAGCGCTGTGGGAAACATATCCGTCAGATAGACTAGGGCTTCGTTCGTCCAGCGCGCCGTGACATCCCCTTCGGGCCGGAATCGTGCCCATTGCTCCGTGATCATCCGCCCTGGTGCCGCGCCCAACTCCGGCCCAAAGAATTCCGTCTGTTTCGTCGCCCGGCGGAACGTCAGAAACGGCGCATTGAGACGCATCCAGGCGCCGTCCCGACCCGTGGCCGCCAACGCCACCAGATCCACGGCGCCATCGGGCTTAGAGCCCCGTGGCGGAGGCGGGGAGAGTTTCCATCCCGTAGCGGCGCTAATGCCAACCTCCGCCCGCGCCGGACTAACGGTAATATACCCAGCAACTTTGACCTCCAGGTCTTCTTCGCCAGTACCCGAGGCCGTGGCCTTCTTCCGCTCTGGCGGCTGCAACAGCGTCACATGCACGGTACTAGTCCGCTTCCCGAGCTTGGTATCCTGGACCATTAAGACGGCAGGTCCGGTGGCCGTGCGTCGGAGGAAGGCCAGCTGCATCGAGATCGGGGTGGCGGGTTCATTGTAGAGGGTTGGATGCGTCTGCGCAAAGTGGACGAGCACCAGTCGGTAGAGGATGGAGGTGGTGTAGCCGCCATGCGGAACTGTAGAGCAGTCAATTAGCGGAGGAGAGTCGAGATAAGACCCCTCGGTCGTAACGGACAAGGACGCGCATCCTACCGGCCCCAATGCACCACTCCTCGCGAAGATGGGCGGAATACCGATGCGAACTGATGGGTGTCACTTGGATGGCTGCCTCGAAGGCAGGCCCGTGAGCGGCACCAGCACTCATGGTTGGTCGTAGGGTATGGGTATAGGAGGGGGGTTCTCTGTGTTTAGGAAGCGGGGGAAGTTCTCCTTTCGCGTGGTGTCCATGGGGAGAAAGGGAAAGAAGGGGGGAGGATGAGAAGTGGCGGACCGACTTGGGGGCATGGCCGAGGATGCCTGAAGATTGGAGTGAGTAGCAGCCAGCAGAAAGATGCCTCGGTTGATTTCCCCGCCGGCCGATCGGTGCTGACTAACGGGTTGGTTAACGGGTTCGTTATTCGGTACAACTCGGTACACAGTATTGTTGTACGGTGTACGGAGTACAGAGTATGTAACTACTATGTACCGAACTACATAGCAGATCCAGTAGATCGGGAAACCAACACCACAAGATAGGAGAGTCTCTGGTGGTATTATGGCCTCGTCTATGTGCCCCCCTCTGCAATGACTCCCTCGGAACTCCCGCCCTCCTCTAAATCCATTCAAATCCAGTCCGCACGCCAGTCTGCTTGCTTTTGGGGGTCGTGTAACGGTGTACTACGTATGCCGAAATTCACACTATGTATCCATTCATGCATCATGTCCTCGTAGGATAGGCGTCCTCTACCCAGTCATGGTCATTCTCGTGAGTCTCATGGGCCGCTTCGGGGTGCAGCCAGCTTCTCCAGACACGACAGGACTCCTGCCATCATGCTCCGGTTAGCATCATTCATTCATCCCTGCCGATCGAATGGATCTTCGGGGTTCTTACCTGTCACTCCCTGGGTCAGGGTCGCCTTCGCCTCCGTGCTCCGAGAACCGAGCGTGACGGTCATGGCGTAGTTGACTGCCCCCGCGCTGGCCAGCTTGTTGACCCACCGAAACACCGACTCGTCATCGCGACCATCCCCAATAGCCAGCAGGAAATCCGGGCGTCCGACACTCTCATCCCGCTGGCTCTGTTTGAGACACGACCGCCATGTCACTTCCGCCGCCGACGCCTTGTTGATGCCCGCCGGCTCCACGACCAGCGCGCGCTCTACGGGGACGGCATGCACCCCTTGGTTCATACAGGCATCATTGATGTGTCCCGCGCACTCCGACGCCAGCCGTGAGGCCGCCGCTTGGTCCTCGGCCGATTCGTAGTGGAACATGAGCGAGCAATGCCGCTGTTCGACCCAGCTTCCCTCGGCACGCTCCTGGTAGTACTCCAAGATGTGGAGCACCGCCGCCTTCCACGCGTCCGTCTGGACCTTGTCCGTCAGCTTAAGCCAGGTCTCCGAGTGCGGCTCGCGCACAAAGCACCCGTTCTCGGCAATCAGGCCCAGGCCGCTGACCAGACGGAACAGCCGCTCCATCTCCTCGGGCATTCTCGCGCTCATAACGTACACCACATTGTTCGGATCCTCGGTCAGTTCGGCCAGCGTGGTGATCGCGCGCTGCGGTGTTGTGACAATAATACTCTTCGGCGAGCCCCAGGAGGCGAGCGTACCTTCGTAGTCCACGATTATCAGTCGGCGCGACGACCGACGGTACATCTCCTCCAGTTTGTTCACCTGCAGTCGGGGGACCGCCATGATCTCTCGGGATGACTGCTCGTTCCAAACCCGACTCAAGGTCTCGCTGAATGACTTTACCCAGTTGTGGGTGGAATTCTGTAGCACCGCCTGGTGTAGCTGCGTCCAAACTTCCTGGCGTTCCTTTTCATCCCTCGACAACGCGGTATGGATGGCCTCTGCACATTGACGGTAGTCCCAGGGGTTGACCAGCAGCGCATGCTCGCCGAACACGGATGCGCTGCCAGTGAACTCGCTCAGAATGAGAGACCCGTACTTCTTGTTGCCCCATTTACCGTCTTGGCAGTAGACAAACTCATGGCTGGTCAAGTTCATGCCTTCACGCAAGCTGGTGATTATCAGAGCGTCCGCCACGGAAATCAAGGCGAGGTACTGGGGGAAAGCCAAATCCTGCTTCAAGAAAACCAATGGCTGATGAGCAAGCGTGGAGTGGGTTGAGTTAATCCGCATCGCGATGTCGGAAATTGTCGCCTCCAGCTCGGGCTGCTCAGTGGTGCTGGTCGCCACTTGGATCAACACAACCTGGTCTCGCCATTCGGGATATGTATTGAGGAAAAGCTCATAGCTCAGCAATTTCTGCCGGATTCCGCGCACCTGGTCGATCTTGTCCCGCGACACGATGAGCCGCTTCCCCTCGTAGCGGTCCGAAATAGTTTTGATCCATCGTTCCACATCGGCAGCCTGCCGGCGTTGGTCCCATGATGTTGGGTCAATGCCGATCGAGAACTTGCTCACATTAACAAACCGATCCTCCAATTGAAGCCCGTCATTGGTTGCTTCCACACAGAGGATACGGCTACACGTCTGAAGGAAGTGGCGGCAGTACTCGTCCGTCTGGAACCCTACCAGATTCGCGCCCAGCATTCCTTCGAGAAGTTCCTTGCGCGGCGCTAGGCACCGGAACACTTCCGATGATGGGAAGGCAATATGTAGGAAGAAGCCAATCTGCGCGTCCGGAAGCAGTTTCCGTAACATGGCCGGAACGAGCAGCAGGTGGTAGTCCTGCACCCAAATGGAATCCCCACGTTTCCAGCTCCGTGCGATGCGCTCGGCGAAAGCCTGGTTAGTCTTGACGTAGTATATCCATGAATGATCCTCGTAAGCCTTGCTCTTAGGGTTATCCGGGATCTGGTAGTGGAACACCGGCCAAAGTATCGTCTTACAAAAATGAGTGTAGTGACCATCAAAGTCACCGTCACTGACGTAAACGGTCAAGGATCCATATTCATCTTCCAGCTTCTCGGCGATCGCCTGTTTGGTGTGTTCCGGTAGGGCATCAGTGGGCATCCCTAACGTACCCACCCAAGCCTTGTCTTCCAGTTGTCCGGCGTCCGTGGCCGATCGCACGGCGTTGCGCAAGCCTCCATTGCCCTGCTCTGCCGTCTCAATGGTCCATTCGGCGTATGAAAATGAGCTTTTGCGGCTGTGGCTTCCCCAGCTGTCGTAGACATGCGCGATTGGCTGCTTGGGGGCCGGCTTTGCCTTCTCTTTTGACGGCTCTATGCCTGGCGTAGTGAGGTCTTGGTGCCTGAGGATGGAGGGAGAGGCCGGAAATGCCGCGCGCGGTCGAGGTTGGTTCAAAGCTAACGTCGAGCCCCACGCCGGGGAGTGAGCCTCACTCTCCGTCAAGAGGTTTACATCGCCATCTGTTTTGGGGGGAAACGGAACCCCCGAGTTCTCTTGCTCCGCCTTGGACATGTCTGCTGCGAAAATCCGTTCGTGTTCAGTGGTGGCACCCGGCGTGAGGCCAACACTTGGACTGTCATTGTTTCTTTCGAACAAACTCAGGGCCACGTTGGGGGTGGAAGTACTAGTAGCAGTCTCGGCGGGGTTGGCTGATTGGGGGGTTGTCCCCTCCGCGCGACGAATCTGGGAGTTGCTGACATGGAAGTTGACCGTATAGGGCAGGAATCTGTTATCCGAGAAGGTCAGAAAAATTACAGGCAGCGGGGGGGGGAGTGGAGGGGATCGTCACTTACAGCGAAGCAATGTAGATGGTCATGGTGGCAGCGGGGTAGCTGAGACCCCGAGCGAGGCAAAACCAGCAAGAGAAAGTGAGGGAGGAGGGGAGGAAGGAAGAAGGAATAGGAGAGAAAGAGTGAAGACAGTCCACCTAATTACGGCGAGAAGGGAGATGGCGCCAGGTCAATGGGGAAGAGTGAAGATGGGGACGGTTGGGGAGAGAAAGGAAGGCCGATCGCCGCGGACAAAAAAGTACAGGTTCTCATGGCTACGTCATGTGCAAAAGGGAGCGAAGGGGACTTGGCCGACAGGAATGGAATGCTCATCACTCTTAGGTAATAATGAGGACCCAAGTACCCAACTGTCATACCACATTCTAGCCTTTTTCCTGGGTTCCCTGCAGGACCCTTCTCATCTCCCATGTACCATCGAGGTACTCTGTACCTAGTATCTACTTAGTATTATTGTATTCTTCACGGGGCTCCACACCACCTGCGGATTGGCTGACCCCAACGAGGCGGGAGATCACGTGCCCTTATCGGGTCACCGCCATATCAGCCATGTGGCCTCAGGCCTGCCTGCCTGCCTGCCTTTCGACGGCTGTGTTTCCCGCATTCCCCCCAACCGATTCTCCCGTCATCTTCTTCCCCCTCCTTCCCTCTGGCCTTCTCTCTCCTATCCTGGACCTACCTAGCTGGTTTAGACCCCCTGCCATGCCCTTGCGCATTACATCCGCTCCCGTCTCTGGTGTCAAGAAGAACCGAAATCCCCTTAGCTCGAGGCCGCGCGCCTCTCCCTTCGCCGCCCATGCTCGTCGCAAGGCTTCTGCGCCGGCATCGTCCCGCGCTTCCAAGCCCTACCACGAGCACGAGTATGACCAGGGCCCACTGCCAGACCTCGGGACATCGCGCTACATTCCCGAAACTGCCCCCGTGAACGATGTGGTCCAAGCTCTCCACTACATCCGCAGCAGCATGTTCGAGGACCTCCCTCGCCGGACGGGGATGAACAGCACGCGCATCGCTGAAGTTCTCAATTTCCGTCGCTCTCTTCCTCCCCTCGCCTCCGTCGCACATGTTCATATGCTGCTAGATGCACCTACCAAGGTAGAGAAGGAGATCGTGGAGCTGGTGCACACCGGTCGGGTCCGTCGCTTGATCGTTCCCGGGAGAGGGAACGATGCTGCTGGGCTAGGCGATTGCCTGGTTCTGACCGAAGAGTGGGAGCGGCTGGTGCAAGATAGTCCTGCTCTGGATGCGCCACTGAAAGGTACGGGTCTTGTTTCCTCTCCGATCATTCGCACGTAGTGGGCTGATCCGTAGCAGGCAAGTTTCTGGGTCTGCTTGGTCGGATTGGAAACACATGCGCCATCCCTGGGGCAGCCTTCTCTCCGCCGGAGACTATGGCCTTAGTCCGGGCCGGCTTTCTCGTCTCCTCGTCGTCCTTGGCCAAGGGCTCGTCGAGCCTTGCTTCCCTCCCCGTCCTCCCCGCGACCTCCACCACCCCAGCTTCCGCTTCCACAAGCCGAAGTGGCACTGACCATACCAGCGATACCAATTCGAGTCCTCGTTCGCAATTCTATACGGCGCCGCTCTTCCTTTCGCTTCCAAATACCGGGCCCTACCTTCGTCTGCTGAGCGCTGGCCGTTCGCACCTACTCTCGCTCCTGAAAAGGTCGAGTTCGAGTGAGGTCCCTGCCTACCTCCTGCGTGACCGCTGGGATGGGGCAGTCGAGAGCGAAAAGAGTTTCAGCGTGGCGAAGAGAGCACGAGGCGAGTTTGCGGGTATTTTGCCCGGTCGAACGAAAAGATGGAAGGAGCTCTATGGAATGAACTTCCGCTGGGTTCTAGAGGAGGCGCTCGGGGCTGGGTTGATCGAAATCTTTGATACTGGCAGCGTTGGCCCTGGGATACGCTGCCTATGATCCGGGTAGATGCTCAGTCGACGGACTGTTCTATACCATATGACCCTGAGGTGGGTAGTGAAGACTCCCGCTGTCCAAGCTGCCGCTGCTTCTTGATGAATTTTCTCCAAAGTTGGCCGTCTCGAACGCAATGGTGTAAGGCCCCAGGCATCAGATGGCCATGCTGGCCGTCCAGGGATCCAGACTCCCACCAGTCACATCCAAACCCGCGAACATATAGTCGGATAGACCATGTATATAGCCTAGCGCATACACCCAGATAGTATATAGTTCTGTAGAGGGCAGGAGGACAACCGGTCGAAGGTAGGTTGTTAACCGTCAGGCCAATTGACCCCAGGCCATCTCGGTGTCACTTCTTGGAGATCGTCCTGCTGGACATGATTCCAGTATGAATGAGGGTATGCTCGATGGAGCTTCGATTATCTTCTCTATCTTCTCTTCTGCAGGTCGGGGCCAGGGAAAGCAGAGAAGGGAAAGCTGCTAGCTAGCTAGCACCCGTTGCAGCGTTTTAATATTTCTATAAGCATAAGCATGGAAGAATGACATGGCAGAGGGAAGATGCGGGGATGCGGGTATCGCTCCGATTTCTCCAGACCCTTTGAACTTTCCTCCTCCCCTCAATCCATCATGTCCTCAGGAACCTACCTCCGTCTCCTCCCCCATTCCTTTTCTTCCCTCCCCGCCCATCCGTCCCTTGACGACTCCTCTTCTCCTTCTTCTTCTTCTTCCTCCCACCCCGCACTCCGCCCCTTCCTACACGCTCTCCTCACCGAAGCCCAGACCCTACTGACCTCCATCCCCTCCACCTTCCACCCCGACCGCAAACCCCGACGCTCTTCCCCATCCACTGCCAAAGTCCATATCTCCACGCGCTCCAACCCCCCGGACTATTGGGTATGTCGACAGAGCGTGCACGAAGACGCGCCCGTGGCCGGATCTGCCTCATGGGTGGAGTTTCGCTCCGGACTCCGAGACGATCATTCCGAGCATGAGAAGGAGTACACGCCGAGTGTGACCGCCGTAGAGCGGTTGCTGGAATGGCCTTCCGAGCCAGATGTAGATGGTGGGTGGGCGAGAGTAGATCTTCATGGTGAGTTTCAAGTTTCTTTCTTCCCCCTTTTTTTTTTCTGTGTCGCCCTTATTTTTCCTGCATTGTATGTATAGTATGTATGTATGTATGCATACATCCAGCTGTCCAGTCCATAAAGAGAAAGATCTATTTCCCCACCCATCTATTTATATTTGGATGCACTAGACGACGGGGGTGTCACAACTACTAACTCCATTATCTGCCCCAGTCAATATGATCACACACACTTTCCATCCTACCGCGTTGATCGCGCCTCGCTCGTTCATTGTCTTGGTGGTGTCGGCGGACCGGGTCCGCGATCAAGGATTCGTCACCGTTCAGATACCCCTGGCGGCGGATTCGAGCCCAGAGTCTGTCCGGCAGAAGATTACGGCGTCGGCGCCACGGAATGCCATCTTCGGGTCCTATGCGAGTGTGGAACAGGTGGTCGCTGCGTCCGAGGGGCTGCAATGGACGATGGCGACCACCTCGGATGCTGGCGGGGCGATTCCTCGGTGGATACAGCGGAGCTGGACCATGGGCGGAGTCCCCAAAGCCGTCGTGGCCGACGTGGGTTTGTTTCTTGGGTGGACCGCCCGTCGAAGGGCCTAGTCTTGCCTCGTTCCTGACGAGCCACTGCACTAGGGTTGTCTAGCTAAGAGGGCGGTGTCCAGGACATGTGATTCCATTACTTCCTGCTATCGAACAAACATGTGCATTATTCCGGCCAGTCTTTCACTGACAGTGATCGCCTGAGCTAACAAATAGAGATTTTGCCCACCAGACTCCCGGCTCCTCTCACACGGCAATGGGATGCGGATGCATACAAGACATGCGGGAATGATAACGCCCAAGAAGAGAACATGATATAAAACACAGGGGTTGCCGTCGCCTAATTAGAGTAGAGAAATGCCAGGGACCCGGGGAAAGTGAGGAGCACCGCCATCCCTGTCCAGGTCCTCGTCGAGGACGGGAGGGGATAGGAGATATACGCCAATGAATCAAGTCGAGAGAACCAACGGCAGCAAAACACAGTCATGAGGATTCCGGGGGACACCATGGAATCCTGGATGGGAGGGATGAGATCGAATGTGAGACACTATCATCAACGGCATCGATATATGTAGTGAGGTGGAACAATGTAGAAACAAACAGAAGATGAGACTGAAGGAAAGAATCGGGGAGGAGGATAGTCATGACAAATAAGTTATTCACTTGGTAATGGAAAGGGTATTATAGAGATTCGCATCAGCGCGTTTGCAATCCATCGCAGAAGGAATGGAAAAGGACAAATATCTAATGTCTTGACAAAAGGAAACATGAGTGGGTTAACATGGTTGACAGCAATCCTCCCAGAAGGGGAACATCTGTTCACCGCTGGGAGGTGCCGACAGCGCTTGTCTCTGACTGCGCCTGTGGTACACTGGGATTCGACATTGCCAGCGCATTGACATTTGCGGTCGCAATTTGGGCTCTCAGGGTGGCAACCTCCGTCCTCAGCCCATTTAATTCTTCATGCACCGAGCGAATGTACGCCCATAGCTTATCTTCCCGATCACGAAGCTGGTCAACAAGGTTGGACTCATGAGGACCGGGAAGTTGGTTCCCATTGCTCGAAACTCCTTCCGGGCCTGGCTTGGATGATAATGAGCCACCGTGACTGTTTGAGTGGCTGTGAGACGGCGTGTGTTTTGTAGCAGGCGACGGTGCGGGTGGCACGGATCCCTGTGCATGAAGCGCAAACCGAGATTCAGCAGAGCTCATTCCAGGCGGCGGAGGGAGCTGGGGAGCACCCGTTTGCGGTGGGGGCAAGCCCAAGCCCGAAGCAGCATGGTTTGCGACGGAGGTCGAAGATGGCCCCGCCCTGCTGAATGGTTGCTGTTGGAACGACTGCGCTATACCGGGAGAATGAGCACGATGATGGGCATTATTATCCGGTCCGTGGCCGAGTTGATGTGAGGATAGAGCATTTGGAGACAAAGGTTTTGGACTCCCTGTGATATTCGTGGGAAAGACAGATGGCCCTGAAGCTTGGCCAGGCGGTGGGAATGTCATGTTTCCGGACTGTGATATGGGAGACGTCGAAGCGCTAGAGCCAGCATGGCTTGGTGGTGGGAAAAGGCCCCCAGGAGACGGTCTGCTTGAGGCGATTGGGGGATAGGTGCTGGGCTGGCGCGTTTGATAGCTTGGCGCTGTGTTCGACCGTGAAATGGAATCCGTCGACACGTCATGTTTCTTGATGCTAGGCATCAGTCGTCGTTCCTCCTCCTCATCCATGCGCTCTGGCTCAGCAGTGTAGACGAGTCCATCCATAGTATCATCGGCGCCCCCGGGAGCAGGAGCGTCACCGTATTCATCCTCGGGAACGTAGCTCCCCATGCTCGCCCTGCGTCCCGCGCATCCGCCTTGGCCCTTATTATGGCGAGCTAAAGCGTCCCCACGGGCGAATCTTCGTCCACATTTAGGGCAAATATGCGGCCGTTCACCAGTATGAAGCTTCGTGTGTCTTTTCAAATCGTGCAACCGACGGAAGCGCGATTGGCATGTCGAGCAAACATATGGCTTCTCCTGGCTGTGGGTAAGCAAATGGCTCTTTAGATTATGGTGCCGTGTGAATTCAGTGGCACAGTATGGGCAACGGTGCTTTTTCGCCGACGGTGACCGTTGGCCTTTGTTGAATCCGGAACCAGGTAGACTTAGACCCCGCCGGGGGTCATTAAAACTAGCCGTGGGCATCGGGTACGAGAAGGCTTTATTGCCTGTTTCTTGCGGCATGTCTCCTTCATCACGGTGGCGAGGACCGCCATCCGGAGAACCGGTGTCCTCGATGGGGCCGGGGCTGGCTACGGTCGAGGCGTCTATAAGCGTGGCGTTGTTGTCGGCTGCCCCAAACGCATCAGACCCATTTCCCGGCCCTGAATGAGAATCAACCTGCATTTGGTCTGATGATGTTTGCAGGCTCTCATTCACAGGGTGGGCCTGCTTCTCGCTAGCGCCGAGAGCCTCTCTCGCAACTTGCGAGCTGTGCTGTTCCGACTCCTTCTCATGTTCGAGGGGCCGATCTGTTTGACCAGCCGTAGCCGGCGGTGCAGTCGTCGTCATTGGTGGCAGTGAATCTCCGGAGCGCGACACGTTCAGTCCGGCACTGGCAATAGAGGTCAGGCTTGAATCAGGCTTCGACTGTTTCAAGAAAACGAGAGGTTCCGACGGAGCTGATATTATCGAGTTCGATGCCCCAGACAATTGCTTGGAGATGGTAACAGGTTCGTTGTTCGATTGCATCAACGCAGCCATGGATAATGGATGTTTTGCGCCAGCCTGGAAGGGTTGGCGAAGGTACGGGAAAGCTAAGTAGACGGAGCCCATGTCAGTTGATAAGGGTCTTCTTCAGTGATGGGTGGTTGCAGGGTCATGGAAGGTCCAGGACAAATCAAGGACAGACAGGAAGGGATAAAGGGCTCAAGATGTACCAGTGTATTCTCAGCAGACAGAAGGGCAGCTAGGTAGGACAAGGGAACGAGTGGTATCCATCAGAGGCACTGTCGCGTGGGGCGCTCACCTAGGACCGAGTGTGGCGCAAGCTGACGGGAAGTTCAGCCTTCGCGCGACGTCTTGTCAGACGATCAGGTCCCACAGAAACAGATACGGGACTCGCAGGAGGTAAAAATAGCGGTCAGCCTTGCAAACAGATGAAGGATGGTGAGTCTAGCGCCCGCTCGATCTGGATCTGGATCTGGTGGGAGGGGGAGAGGGGACTCTAGTCCATCTGGTGGAAAGCCGTATGAGACCGGGGTTGTACGACGGGAATGACAATGCTTGGTTAGGCTGCAGAGAGGAAGCTGGAACCCGCGATTGTCAAAGTAACGAGGCCAGGAGAATTATGCAGAGCTATGTCGTTGGAAGCTGGTCAATGTACAAGCGACATGAAACCCCAGCAGACCCTGGAGTATCAGGAAAGGCAAGGGGGGGTGGTGGGTGTGGGTGTGAGTTGAGCAAAGATGGAGAGCTTCGGGACACGGAGGAGACTGTTGGCCGAAGGATGTAGAAATGAATGAGAAGAACCCCAGGAAGTCGGGAAACTATTGGACGATAATGAGGCGGAAGGGGAAAAGAAAAGGGGGGAAGGGAAGATTGATTTATTACGGAAGGCAGTTAATAAAGAGAGACGAAACAGGTGAAGAAGACGTAGGTGAACAGAGCAGCATAAAACCTGATGCAGAGGGTGGCAGAATGGGGATACAGGAGGAAGGCAGGAGGAATAATGTAGTAGTAAGCAGCCCAGGCCGCCCAGGCGAGGGAGTTGAAGAGAGTCGAGTTGAGAGAGTTCGGGTCGCCTAGGAAGCCGCCGCGGGAATCGTTCCTGATTGGGTCAGGCGGTCCAAGCGAAACAGGCTTGCTCGACAAGGGCAAATCCAGAGGGGATGGGGCTTGGATCCGAATCGCAGAGGCGCAGGAGATCCAAGATGAGACAGGCAGGTGTCCTGGGCCTGGGAGGATTCACCAGAGAGGTGGGAGACAGTGGAAGGGTCGGAGAGAGAGGGAGGGAGAAGGAGAGAGAGCGCGAGCAAGAGAGAGAGAGAGAGAGAGAAAGAGCGAAACGGAGGACGAACACGAGGAAGGCAGTGGCTGGAGCAGTGGCCCGTACCAGCCGTGACCAAGGTTACGGGCGGCTCTGCCGGGCGGGCGCTGGTCAGAAACCGGAAAGTTTACCTTCAAGGCGTCGTGTAAATGGTAATCAGTACTAACGGTCCCAACACCGCACGGGCTGAGATTGATTAATATTGATGTATCTCTCGAGTCTCGACAGTCCTGTATGAATGCCCACTAGGCCATCACCTTAGAAAAAAAATTTTTTTTTTGAATACTTGATCCTGTGCTCCATACCAAGGAGGAAGAGGGGGCGGAGGAGCAGAACCTTCCCCTCAGCATGGGCCTTTTGGGGCTGAGTAAAGAAGATCTACTTTAGTTGCTGCAGAGCACGGTGTACCGAGTACCTGCCTTACCGTATCCACTAAGGCTATTAGGTTCGATACTGAGAAGCAGGTTAATATGTTAATATAGAGAGGCGCCCCGGTACCCGGAAGAGAGGTTTGATTTCATGAGCACTATTCTCATTACTGATTGTCTTTCATTTCTGCTTCATGTGAACAGGAAAGAATGATTAATCCTTCTTGACCGTAAACTAGTGGGATTATGTGTTTCTGCTACTGTACGTAATATCCAGTTGTGGAGTATAGTATCATCTACTACAGGATATACTACTGCAGGGTACCTGGTGTAGCAATTTGGAGCTAACAGTCCCAAAGCTAGCACTTTTTGATTTCGTCAGCTGATATCGGATATCTTGCCACTGTTAGGGGACATTCCAGAGAATGGTCAAGAGAGGCGTAAAGTACGGAGTACGGAGTATGATACCTAGCAATATAGCGGTGGCTGGTAGGATGGCGTATGCACGCAAAAGCGGGACGGGGAGACAAGCTGAACCGCTGAAGTGCCAATAGAGTACGGCGTTCTCCGGATGAAGGACAGTGGAACTACCGCGGACCTTCTACATTGGGCCGAAGCCTGGGAGGACTATACTACTTCCAGCAGGTTCCTGTCTGTAGGTAGTGATACCGGGGATCTTCCGTACAGCAGATGCAAGAGAGACTCAGGGAGAGCCGGAAGGAGAATAATGAGGCTGTGTGGCTAGGCTGAAACTTCATTGTGGCTGGCCACCAGCTGCGGAGAAAGCTGGTGGCTCTGCCCGCCTGACCAGTTGGAGGCCGTTTCTAGAACCGAAGGAGACCCACAGGGTGGCTGTACAGTCCCACCGCCTGCCCGACATGAGGTTGGACGCCTCTGATTTGTCCCTCAGGCTGCCATGTGTGGCCGTTCCCTGGCAGGCCATCATTCCTTCCCTTGTGACCATGAATCAACGTACATCGTACTACCTGCATCCTCCGTAGTCTGTATGTAGTATGTACATCTCCTCGGGAGGTACTTACCGACCTTATTCTATCTATTTTTGAGTCGATCGCTCTTCCCCCCATCTCCAGAGCAGTCTGGTCGATCGCAATGGGTTGGGTGCTCCATACTTAGTATGCAAGTCCGGAGGGAGTACTTTCTAGGTGCCTTGGCCTTGCTGCGCTGCTGTTCTACGCGCGCCGTCAACCCAGCGAGACAAGACCAGGTACTACGGGTACTACTCGGTACTGTCAGAACTTACTGATCCCAGGGGCACTGACCACGGAGTACTCCGAATCTATTGGGTGGCGTGGGCTTATAGCTCCGAGCGATCCTGCAGGTCTCGCAAACCTACACCATAGAATAATAATACTCTTTCTCCCCTCTTTCCTAACCAAAAAAGGCTTCGGGGCTTCCTTGGTCTTGGTCATTTTCTTCACCGTAGTGAGGAAAACTTTTCCTGATCTTCCGCATAGAAGATTCTGTAGCCGTTGAGCAGCCCGTCACTCTAGGGTTTCTTAGTCGACGTCAGCTCTACACAGTATTTAGACCTTGCCACCATATATTTAGGATGATTAGCGAGACCCTGTTTGATGAGACGCTACCTGCGGCATTGTGCGTCTCGCCATCTTCCCCAAGACGCTTAAAATACTTCCAAGGACCATATATGAAAGGTATGGTGGTTCTATCTTCAAGTTGGCACCCAATTCAAGAACAGGGCCACTGAGGGAAATCTGCAAATGTTGTCCTGGGAAGTGTTTAAGCGTATAGAGTTGAAGTGGATCATCTGGGAGTATCACGCTGGCCTGTTAGGTCGACGCTAACCTATGACACCTGCATCGATCTATACTATATCCTATCTCGCTAGTCACCAAATTATGTTGGCCTCTTGAAATGCACAGCCTCCCGGATACGAGGCTACAATTCTCATTGATCACCAGCTAAGAATATCGCAATGCACGGTCGAATGCGTTTTAGTAGAACTATCGGTCTATTACTGGAGATGTGCAGCCTTGGGTCTTTAAAACGCTTAATTTGCTTCATCCCATTCCCGATAATTCAGGTACAGCTTGTTTACAGTGATATGTATACCTGGAGCTTAGGGCTACTACTTGTGCTCCTTCGAGGCAAAGCCTACAAGACTCTCTTGAATGAAGTTTACATCTGCTCTTGGGAGAACCGAATCTAAAACCTCGGTCGTGATAAAGAGGTACAGTCCCTCATTAGTGTTCGGGCTTAGGGCAAGGTGTGTGTATCTCTAGCTATTCATCGGAACTTATTTGGTCGGACCGTACTCGGTCAGGGACAATTCGGCGCAAGGATACTATGTACAGGGAGGACTCTCCAAACGGGTCTAAGGCCTCCTCCTCCCCGAACTCACTAGATACCAAGTCCGTCTATTGCCCCCGAAAGATGCCTCGATAACTTGACAGCAGTGGGGATGCCACCGCGGAGAGCATAGCAAAGCTGCGGGCTTAGAATATCGCCAGCCAACTGTGCAAGGATAAAGGCGCACTTCAAAGATATGGACGCGGTGCTGGTCCCAAGTCTTAGACAGAGACCCCTGTATGCTAGGTAGTCCTAGATTGGTGATCAATCCCTAGATCCTTGAGTTCCTTTCGCCCTAAGTGAGGAAACCAAGGGGAGGGAGGAGAAGAGAGGAGGGAGAAGAGAGGAGGGAGAAGAGAGGAGGGAGAAGAGAGAAGGGAGTGCCTTAAGCGCCGTGATGGAATGGGATGTGATGGCAATGCAGCTGGTCGCGGACTAGCCCCGACACGTGAAGGGGGGGGGGGGTTTCCCCAACTGCCAACTGCCACCTGCCACCTGCCACCTGCCAACTCCCAACTCCCAACTCCCAACTCCCATTTCGCCAACTCCGGGCCAACTTCCTCCAAACTACTACAGACCGGTCAGGGTGAGTGTTCTTCCGTACTCCCTGATCCATCCACTGACCCCCCAAGTACTCCGTTATGGCCAGTACCTAGATACCTACCCCTCCTGGTCCCCTCGAGCTACCTGGAACCTGCAGCAGGAATCCTGCCGGTGCCTTTGGCGGGCGTTGCTGGTCGGCGGTTCCATCCCGGCTATGGTTGGCTGGGCCCTCAGGCGATCAGCAGTTGGCGCCGGGAAGGGAACCCAGACCGGCTGATGGGCCCTTCTCATTCGCTCCCCAGGTGACAGCTCGTGCATCCGAAGTCACAGCACGGGAACCTCGACGGCCTTTGCCCCGGCGTATCGCGACTGTCCCCACTGTGATAAGCCAGGCCGACTGCTCTAGTGAGGTCGGTCGACATCCAGTCATCGTGCCGCTTGGCCTTGTCCCCCGTTGACTCCCCAAGAGGATGCCTCGACGGCCCAATCAGCTTCATCGCCTTGGTTGTGCGACATGTCGCCCGGCGCTTATTTTCCCCTTCACATACAATCCATGCAACCCAGCTCGCGATGCCACCCCCGCCTGGTGAGAAGGGCGAGGCCGGGGCCCATCATTGATATTCAAAGCGCCCATGCTGCCCAGCGACTATCTTGCCGTCGCGGCTCCTTCATCTCTCCTCTGACCTTCAACGTATCATCCCTTCAGGCTTGCGCTGTGGCCCGCCTCTTGGTCCTCAAACCGTGCAGGCTCCAAGGAGCAATCCCAACTGAGATCAACTAGCCAAGACGTTGGCCATCGGTTCGTTCTCCTCCTTGACCATTCCTTACCGTATGTATGCCTTCCAAAAAGATCAATGTACGACTGACAATTTTTCCCAGCAAGGGCTTGCTTGCCAGCCTTTTCATCCTCCCGCATTTAGGTATGTGCCTTTCTATCTCTAAGGTTCCTCTTCGTGAAGACATGGCTCTACTGGACTTCCATGCACTGCCTTGTTCTGCTGTATGATTAACAAGATGTCCTTACAGTGCGTGTGTAGCTGTGCTACCACGAGTGCCTGCTGTAGCCTCTGTTCAGCAACCTATCCCGGTGCCCTTTCTGCTTTTACGCTTTTTCTCGGATTGCTCGCCAGCCAAGTTCTCCTGCGTGGAACTCAACGCCACAACTGGTGATCCGCTTGTCAAAGGTCGAGAGCCGGTCCTCTTTACGCCTTTGCACTCAGCCTCGCTACTTTCTGGATGTCTGCATCGGCCGATAGCCACAGCAGCTCTCCTATATCTTGTGAAGCAGTGTCTCCTGTGGATATTATTCGCGGTCACAACTACGGGGCAATGGCGCTACCATCGCAGCCCGTCATAACTTCAGAGGAGCGAAACTCTTCCGAGACGTCAACCTCCTCCCTGAAGGGTTCCCGAACAACTCGTTTCGCGGAAGCAACCATGGTTCACTCCCCTTCCGGACTTGAGGATACTGGGAAGTCCCCCTTTGCAGATCCTCCCAACCAATCACAGAACCCCCCTGATGTGTCTGATGTCGGCTTTGGATATGTAGCTGCAAGTGACCCTGCACAGCATGCATCGCATCATGATCTTCCGACCCCTGGCCCAAAAAGCGCCCTCAAAGTCCCCGGGACCCCAGGTCGCACTTTGAATCCTCTGAGCCCAACTTTTCGAGAGGAGTTCTATGTGGAAAAGCAGGAGAAGGTGGCGGAAAAGGAAAATGCGAGAGACCTGGTGAGTGAATGCCGGCATATCAAGGTCGTGCTCCTGAATACTTACGCTAGCTACCACAGCGTATCAAATTGCGAGTCCGGGTAGCCAAGGTGTTCCTCCGCTTCATCAATCTTGGTTGCAGTCTCATCGTCCTCACGATTCTGGGAACGACGCTGACAGTCTTCAACACGACGAAATCACTCCCTGAGCGGAATACCTCGCCTCCCTGGGAATTCGGCACAAACCCATGGCCACAGTACCTGCTTCTAGTGGTTTCATGTCTCTCCTTGGTTGCCTGTCTTGGCGTCTTCTGGGGCTACTGGAGAGGTGGCCGCAAGCGCGCTCAGAAATACGCTGCCTACTACTCGCTCCTGTCGATTGGTGTTTTCATTTTCGATCTCGTGATGTGGATTGTCGCTGCGGCGATCTTCGAACATTCGAAGGCTACTGGGGATGACAAGGATCTGTGGGGGTGGTCCTGTGTTCATAACGAGAGAGAAGAACTGTTTGGCGATCAGATCGACTACGCACTTCTTTGCCGTCTGCAGGTAAGCCAGCTATTTACCTGGTCATCCTTCCAAGCTAACGAATATTTTCCAGGATTGGGGGTTGGTCTGTGCTGTTATTGAGATTGTCCTCGAAGTCTTAGTCCTTTTGGTCTATGCGGCCATTTTCTACCGGTTCTGGACCAAGAGAAAGCTTGCTAGGTCGATGGACCGTCGAGACAGAGCTAGGACGGACTTGTACATGGCCCAGCTCCATCAGCAGACTGGGCCGAATACGCCTGCATTTCCTCCCATGCCCAAGGCCCCCTTCGTATCAACCTCGATTCCCCAGGATCCTTACTCTGCCGCTGAGAATGGGGAGATGTGTGCCCCCCAGTTTGCTACTCCACAGAACCAGGCAAAATCCCAACCGGCGTTCCAGCTCCAACCACCTCCAATTCGGGTGCAGAATGCAACTCCGCAGCTAGCACAGGCTGAATTTCCTCCACCTGTGTCGGCCCCAAGTGCCCCTAACCAGCATATGGGCGCGGCACCTGGCGAGCGAACCTACGAAACTGTGCCCATTCCCGATGCCTACGCAGGTCCAATGAGCCCTAGCTTCCCTCATGGAGCTCATCAATAAACGGGATTTCCACAGTGCTCGGCTCAACGCTTTGGGATATGATTCATGTACCAACCACTTGTTCAAACACATGCCGAGTCAATGTCTACTTGAGCAATTGGTCTTGGATGAGCATACGCTCTCTCCCTGTCTGGTTGATATGCTGTCAATATGGCGTGGGCCTTTCTGGGTCCCACCAGATCTTGGACTAACTCACGGCCGTCCCCTTTATATGACAACCACATTTTTTCTTCCATATAAGTCGGTATTCTTTTCTTTTTCTTTTCTTATACCATTGATACACTCAAGTACGCTGTCTTGTGTCTGTCCTCTTTCCCTCATCCTTAGTTCTGCCTTGCCTTACGCAAGTGTGGCATGGCATTTAATCGTGGGAAACAAGCACTAGACATTGTTAATTCTATCGCCGTTGTTGTCGGTTTCATCCATCGAGATGGTCCCACTACTAGTTGGACAGATAAGATCCTCGGTTGTAGAGAAGAACTGAATTCTGTGGGTTTATACAACGAGCCGGAATGGTATTTAAGATATATCCGGCAACATATACCAATGTAAAAACGCAGAGCCATTAAAGTAATCGTCCCTGGCATGCAGACTTGACATATACGCAAGGGAACGCGAAAAATCAAGTTGATTTGAGAACACACCAACCGCCCAACCACCAAACATATAAAAGAGATGCCCAGCCCACCAACTCCCACGCAGTAGAAACCCAAGCCTATATCCAACCCGAAGACATCCCTCATATCACATATTTTTGGCATGCCACATGTGCATATTGACTGTACAATCGTCCACGTACGCAAAGAAAAGACAAACCATCATCAGAGCTCCAGGTTATATAGCTCCTTCTTCAAGGACAGCATTTGCATCCTTGGAAACAAAAATCTCTTCTAGCCTGCCGGCCCCAATGCCGCTAGGGATATCATCATTTCGTAGGACTAGGCCCTGCTCGTTGGCTAAGTGGAGCAAGCAAATGAACCCAAAAGACGTGCTTATGTCGCGTAGTGTGTCTCGGGGGTAAACGGTCTTCAAGGAGTTCATGATCTGTGTAAACCGGAGGGTCTCGTTTGCTTGTCCCTCATCCTGGGCGCCGGACTCTTGGTTGCTGTCCACTGGCGGCGGCGGCTGAGCTTCAGCTTGAGTTGCTTGTTGCTCTACTTCCTGGGCGGAGCTAGCTGCGTCCTCGACCTGAGGCTCGGGATCGAAATGTGTCGATGAGATCAACCGCTCACCCATGCCCTTCCACATTTCCACTTTCAGTCGTCGGACATCCACCTTCTTTGCAACTCGTGCATAGGCCACGTAGTCAGGGCGTGCCCTACGGCCGCCTTGTGTTACAAGTTGGGAGCCAAATCCTCCACCGTTCTGGGTCGAACCAGGTGCTGCGCCTACCATATTGAGGAGAGCAGTGAGGCCCGATGCCCCACCAGCTTCCCCCGCAGATGTGCCTGGAGGACCATCGGCGGGCGGAGATAACATTTCTCTGGCATCCGCGAAAGGAAGGTTGTCATCATCATCGTCGCCCAAGCCGAAGCCGTTGGGGAATGCTAGACCATCATCGTCTGCAAAGAAATTGGCGTCGTACGCACCCTGAGCGCCCTCGTCAGACACTGCAGCATCCTCCGCTTTGTGATTAGCCCAGAATGCTTCATCCATCTCGCCATTTCCTGAAGTTTGGTCTTGTCGCCGGTGGTTGAATTGCCGGGGACCTGTGAGTTTCTTAGAACCCATCCTGGCCTTCGGTTTGAGGAAAAGACGAAGTAACTGGCGGGAATTGAAGTGCTTGTCATCCGGGAGAAGGTTGCGCCCTTTGGTCTTCCACTGTGTCTTCGGCAGAGATATGGTAGAGTTAGAGCTGGCGGGTGTATATATCAACTCGGCAACAGTCGGGTCCAAAGGTGCAGTGAAATCGATCTCGAAAGGCTCCTTCTCCTTGCGTTGCTTGGGTGCCAGATTGGCGGTGTTTGTGGCGATCTGCTCCTTAATGCGCCGGATCTTCCAGTGCTCGGGACCAGCCCAGTTCTTTTGCAGGGCGTTATCGAAATAACTGAGTATATTTTCATGGTCCCGGTTGTCTGGCTGGTGAGTGAGAGATATGATATACGGATCATCATTATCGATCTCTTCGCCATCAGCATTTTCATCACCTTCCATCTCTACGCGGTGCACCTTGAGCATCGGCTCAAGGGCAGCTTCACGTGCCCACGCTTCACCACCATCGCCGAACCCTGCGTCTCCGCCCAGGTCGAACCCGGCTAATGTGGCGTCATCATCATCGAACCCGACAGCATTGTCGTCGTCGAGCATGATGCCTGATGCATCATTCGGGTGTTGTCCTTCCTCTTGATCCTTGTCATGACGCCAGTCTTCAGGGGCCTTGAGGAAGGGTATATCCAGCGAACCACTTGGGTCTCCCAGGTCGAAGTTCTTTAGTGATGGGCAAATATCCTGGTTCTCGAGGCGGTCCAAATCCGGAAAAAATTTGCTCGCCAATGGAGCTATGTCGATTTCCGTGTTCTCTTCAAAGGTATTGTCCGTTGATTGTCTGAAGTCAGATGGAGAGCCCGGGTGCTGCGGGTCTTCGGACTCTTGGACATCCTCTGCCTCCTTGGTGGTCTCGTCAGCGGCGTCATCGCTGCTGTCAAAGACGATGCGTCCTTGGCCATCAATTGACAGGTGATTGAGGAGCAGGCCTTTAGCACCGCCTTCATCGAAATCTGCAGACGCTTTTTTGAAAAGGGGATCAACCGAGAATTCCAGCTCAAACTTCTTCAGCTGGAGCGAAGCAAAGGAGGGTGCAAGTGTAGCTTCATGCGTCCGTTGTGCCTGGGAGCGCCAAGTCAGTGATCTTGGAATGATGTCCATCTCCAACGCGCTCACAAACCTTTCTCCGCGACTTTCTGGCCGCCCCTTCATCACCGTCCTCGTCGTCCTCGGCATCTTCACCTTCCGCACCGGTTTCACGGGCTCTCTTATCCCGGCTATCCGCCAAGCCACTCAGAAGCTTGCCCGTTTCCGTTGCCACACTATCGACTCTGCTCGTGTAGATCTTGACACATCCATCCAACGTGCAACTGGCCTTTTGAAAGTTCACGCCGTCTCCTTCCTTGAGTAGGGACATGTCATGGAAATAGTCGATCAGAGCGAAGTTCCAAGAGTTATTCGCATTGATCTTATTGTCGGTAGCCATCTTCATCCATTCCTCGAAGTTGGCCAGGATAGGCACGCGCTTCATAGGGGTGACTGCCCTACGTCCATGGACGTCGCTTTCCCGTCGTCCCCGGTGTCCTGAGCCCCGCGGCGTCGCGGGGCTCCCGTTGTCGTAGCCTGTATATCGTCGAGGTGGCATAGGGGTCTTGACGGCGGCCTTGATCTGGTCCATCTGACGGTCATGTCGAGCCTGTCTCGCCTCCATGCGGGCCGCCTTCTCCCCCATGTCATCATTGAGCGGTATCCTAGCGCGATCAGTATCATGGTCGGACCAAGGGATGGCTTTTCAGACGGGACGTACTTCATGGGTGAGTTCTTATGGGGGGTGGATGCACCGCCGGTGGAGCGGCGATGCTTGGGATTCGCCACGCGGGGCATCGTGAATAATTCCCCTGGCTGTCGGGGGAGGAGATAGTGATATTGGATCGATGAGTACTGTTGATAAGGAGGCCCCTAGTCGACGGGGAGGGGCAGGATGGGTATGGGGGGAGGGTCGCGATCAGAGTAAGGAAGGCCACGGGAAACGAAAGTCAATTGTCAAGTGAGGAGCGCCCAGATCATGGCGTCGCGTTCTGTCGCGATGGGGGAGAGGGGCCGAGGGCAAGGCAGAACGAAACGAGGGGAAGAGGAGGATGCAAAACAATCAACAAAAACATACGCCGCGCCACAGCAACCCACCGCGCACTTCTCCGCGCCTAACCCAACCGGGCCTGGCGTCATCCCGAGTTCCATCGCACGACGTCATCTGATCGGCTCTTCTTCTTCTTCTTCTTCTTCCTCACGATGGCGGCGGTGGTACGGAGTCCTGTCGTACAACAGGTCCAGTTATCTCTCTGATTATCTCTTGATCTACTCTCTACTCTTTACTCTTCTCTACTGATTCTCGGCATGGTTTAAAAAAAAAACTACCTACTTAGTACGCCCTCCCTCGTCTGAAAGAGAAGAAGATGATGATGGTGATGATGATGTGCTGCGCACCACCGCCTCCCCGATCCGGCCGGCCCATCTGCTCTCATCTCCGCCTTTCGTCGGACTGCTGACATCAAGGCAGCTACCTAACTATCCATTATCTACCTACTACTAGTTACAGACCGGCCAAATCTCCAACCACCTTCCCTCCCCCCTCCCCCCTTACCTGCCCTCTCATCTTGGCCAATTGCTTCCCCCTCCTTTCCTCCTTCTCTTTTTCTTCTTCTTCCTCTTCCTCCTCCTCCTCCGTCTTCTTCTCCCTTCTCTCGTTCCCCCATTCCCAGGCTCTCTGGTCATAGTGTGACTCTCCACGGACGCTATCGCCCAGGATGCCGCAATACCAACCACCATGTATCCACTACTAATGCCCGATCTTCGTCGCCGACTGCCGGCTTCCCAAAAGCGTTTATATTCCGCCCGACCATTTTGGGCATGTTTGCTGGCTTTCTCATGCCTGGCCGCTCTCAGCTGGGCCTCCGGACGTCTGAATCTTGGTGACACGGCTCCACTGGCTCGGCCAGCCGGGCAGGTCTCGGTTCACGACGTCCAAGGTCTTAGACGAGACAACTCTGTGGAGGTACAGTACCCTACGCGAGCTGCCAAATAGAGGATTGCTAAGTTTCCGGGTCTTCCTCTTAGTGCCGTCTAGTCCGTCAAGCCAAAGATCAATGTTCCTTCGTCCTCTCGAACTGCGCTGATCACGAGGACGGTCTTTTCTCATACCTCCAGTTCTACTATTGTACTGCCGCAAATGCCAAACCAATCGGATTCATTGTCATCATCCTGTGGTTGTCGCTACTGTTTAGTACCATTGGCATTGCTGCCAGTGATTTTCTCTGTGTTGATCTGAGCACTTTGGCCAGCGTTCTCGGTTTGAGCGAAAGCCTAACTGGTGTCACCTTTCTTGCGTTCGGAAACGGTAGCCCAGACGTATTCTCTACCTTCGCCGCCATGCGGTCAAACAGTGGAAGTCTGGCTATCGGAGAGCTGCTCGGAGCGGCAAGTTTCATAACATCCGTCGTTGCTGGCTCGATGGCGCTGGTCCGCCCATTCAAGGTCGCTCGGAGGAGTTTCGTTCGTGACGTCGGGTATTTCGTCTTAGCTGTGGCCTTCAGTATGTTTCTGCTAGGGGACGGTCGCCTCCATGTCTGGGAGTCGGCCATGATGGTAGCCCTTTATTGTTTCTACGTCGTGTTGGTGGTGACATGGCACTGGTATTTGACTCGACAGCGTCGTGTATATGAGAGGAATATAGCCGCCCGGTCTCACTTCCACATTCCTGACAACCAGGAGCTTGATATTGAAGAAGAGGAGGACGATGACCCCGGGGTCGCATCAGAGGCTACAAGTCTCCTTCGCGGCGAGGATTTTGACGCTCTAGAGAGGTCCGGTGTGCCAGCTTGGCAGGAAGGGGAGGAAGACGACGAAACCCGCAATCGGTATCTCGCTGAAATCCGCGACAACATGCACATTTATCGCCCTTCCACTCGCAGGCGCAATACGTTGAACCCCATCAGACCTAGTCTCGTGGGCGCTCTAGAGTTCCAGTCGGTACTTTCTTCTCTCCAAAGGTCGAGAAATATTCATCACCATGAGCCAATCGATCTCGGGAGGTGCTCAGATGACGAGCGCTCGCCTTCTCATTCGCAACAGTCAGACAATGCTTCGGTCGTGTCCCATCCGTGTGCCGGCCGTGCCTCTGCTAGTGACCGCTTATCTCCTAATCGAGCCATAGGTTCTGTTCGCACTCGAGCGGTGTCTGCCAATGCTGCCACGGACCTGAAACTAGATACGAGCATGTTCGGTCCCAACTTCCAACAACCCCGCGTCACTGTCAGTCGGCCCTCTGCGGACAATCAAGCCTCGGTAACGATGGGCGCCTTACCGTCCGACCAGGGCCCAGGACCAAATCTATCGCCTCAACTGACCCCGTCCCGAACCGCGAGTCCTCAGTCAAACACGCGTCTCCAGAGCCCCAACCTACTTGCGCCTCCGGATGCTTTCCATTCTCCAACCTATCAAGTGACAAGTTCGCGCCCTCGTTCCCCGCTTCCGTTATCCCCACGCGAGACGTCCCGCTCCCCTGGTCCTGCCGATGCCTTTCCAGAGAGTCCTATAAGCCCGTTCCCGCTCTTTCAAGATGCACAAAGCCCCGCCTCCTCTAAGGCACCGAGCTTACGCCTCCCAGCCGCTTCCAGCCCTACGGAGCTGCTACATATTCATGATAGCGTCTTTGATGGTGGGAGTAACCGGACGGCAACGCCGACATGGTGGCCAAGTCTATCGCTCACTTCTCAGCCGATCCTCCCAACCCTGTTTCCGACATTAGCTGACTGGAAATCCAAGTCATTCTGGGAACGGCTACTGGGGATTGTTGCAGCCCCTAGTGTGCTGCTCCTGACAATCACCCTTCCTGTGGTTGAACCTGTGCAACTTGATACTGGTGCAAATGCTGTTTCCGTCATAGTGACTTCAGCAGACGGTGAAAATGCGCCATCACCTGCTGTAAGACTGCCAGAGGATAGCCCGCTTCTTCGTGCCCTTGATCCAGAGTCCGTTATGCCAAGCCCAGTAGATCAAAATGGCAAGTCTCAACCGGGACCAAGACATTCACGTTTTGATTCTGAGTTGCCAGCCATCCAAACAAATATGGACTCCCCGTCGGCATCCTCGAAAGAATGGTGCGTTTGGCTAATTTGGACACAACTTTTTGTGGGCCCCTTCTTTGTGGCTTTGATGTACTGGACGACTATGGACTCTGAGTTGGATGTCCGGAATCTTCTATTGCCCTTGATGGTCTCCCTTCTCTTTTCCTTGATATGCCTCACTTGTCTGATGATTAGCACGCGACACGACCTATCCTCGCAGCCTCCAAGTGCCTGGCGTCCTGTTCTGGCATTTTTAGGCTTTATTGTCGCGATCTGCTGGATTGCAACCATTGCCACCGAGGTTGTCAATCTCCTCAAGACCCTGGGTGTCATCTTGAACATCAGTGACTCGCTTCTGGGACTGACAGTGTTTGCGGTGGGGAATTCCCTGGGCGACCTGGTTGCGGATATTACAGTCGCACGCCTAGGTTATCCCGTCATGGCCCTGAGTGCCTGTTTCGGGGGACCCATGCTAAATATTCTCCTTGGTATCGGCCTGGGCGGGCTGTATATGACCGTGAACGCAAAGCCAGAAGCAGTAGCTAGAACTGGCGGCTCGTACGAGATCGAACTTTCCAAGGTCCTCATTATCAGCGGTGCTACTTTATTGGTCACCTTGATCGGCTTGCTGATCGTGGTCCCCTTGAACAAATGGAGAATGGATCAGAAGATCGGTTGGGGCCTGGTCATCCTATGGGTCATCAGCACGATTGGCAATGTCCTTGCCGAACTTCTATTATAAACCAAGAGCCTACCTTCTCCTCGTTGCTCTGGAGTTCCGACGTGCCCTTGCTTCAGTGTTCCTTGCGGGAGTTTCTCTAATTATTCCTCCGTCTTGTTATACTACATATGTGCGTGTATATATATATATATATGTATATATATATTATGAGTTCTGGACTCACGAATAAAGTGGCCATCTTACGAGACGAAACCGTAGTTATTATTGTTCTTAGCGCCGTGTTAATGAATCGTACAGGCTGAAAACACAGGAATATCCATGACAACTTATAAGAAAAGGCGAACTGAAGAACACAGAAAGAGTGAGCACTCGCCTACCGCGTTTCCTATCTGCTGTATCACGTCTTGCAAAGCGCTTTACAACCAACCCATCCTGGCCCCCTATGCGAGCGTGTGGCAAAGAGAAGAAGCGTATCCGACTTTGTGCGCACTTCGGCCTCAATCCAGAACACGGCCCGCGGTGGAGCTAATACTCCGATCATTTGTCTGGACCTTTCTAAGGCCCTTGCCTGCCTGGATCGACGCCAACAAAGCACCTCTACCACCTCCTATTGGAGCGGCCGGAGGCGCGGGTGGCGGGGGAATGCCTGGAGGCGGAACTGGGGGTGCCATGGAGGGAGCAGGAGGCGGCGGGGGCGGCGCGTCAGCTTCAGCATTGAAGCCGGGCATTGCCGGCGGTGCCGGGGCTGGTGGAGGTGGCGGTGGAGGGGGAATGGTGGTTGAAACAGAGAGTGCTTCGGCTGTCTCGGCCCCTGGTGCTGGGATTACTGGGCTATCCTGGACCGGTGTGGACGACTTTGACGGGGTCTTGTCGTCCATGGCACTCAGGGGCCGTGGAGGAGCCATGGTGCCGAATAAGATACTTGCAAGCTGCTTCGCGCTACCGCCACCCGGCCGGTCATCATCGTCGTCATCAGACGAATCGAAGTCCGACCCTGCCGCAGACCAGTCATCATCCGCTTCTGGGCGCACTCGGGATTTGCGCTCCAGTGGTCCGGAGACAGTAAAGGCAGGCTTGGCGCTCTCTTGCTGTTGTGCCAGCCGATGGAAAGGGTTGGTCGATTGAGACTCGGCTTTCGGAGCGGTGAGCTGAGGTGCCGGGGGGGGAGGCGGAATCTGGCTGTCAGACTGGCTGATTCTCTTGAAGTAGGGATTCTTGGACTCGGCTTCCGGGCTGAGACTGGCGGGTCCAGCTTGGCTGCTAGGAGAAGAGCCGGCGGGGCTAGTCACGACTTCTGGCTCCGGTGCTGGGGCCGAGGGCGTAAGAGCCGGAGGTGTCGATGCGGTGTCTGCCACAGGGAGAACCTGACTTTGAGTCGGAGTACTATCCTGAGGTGTGATATTGATAGGGCCTTCGTCATCCGAGGAGCTCTCCTGATCTAAGCCTTCCAGTTCCAACTGAAGCTGACGCTCGCGTTCTTTGGCCCTTTCAAGTTCAGCACGCTGAGTTGCGAGTCTTGCTTCCTGTTCTTTCGCCGCTCGGGCTGCCTCGTCCTTGCGACGCTTCTCTTCCTGCTTCTTGATCTTGCCCTGTCTAACCTGTTCTTGAAGCGCGGCAAGGCGGGCCTCCTGGGCCTCCTTCTCCTTGTGATATTCCATTTCGCGTTCTTTGGCCGCGGCCCTGATAGAATGTTAGTGTAAGTGACGGCCCAAATAACAGACAAATAGTGTTAAAAAAAAGGTTACATACTCAAGACGGGTCGTCTCTTCTTCCTGCGCCTGCTGCTCCTCTCTAATAGCTTGCTCCCGGGCAGCTTGCTCTACTTTGGCAGCTTCTTCTGCGGCTTTCTTTGCGTCAGCTTGGCCTGCACTGTCGGTGCGACCCTTCCGCGAAGGCGGTGCCGGAGGAGGCTTCTTGCCAGCTGGCTTAGCAGACTGCGTCATGGGCCCGCGTTGTTCCTCGGCCAAACGGCGTTGCCTCTCTTGCTCTCGCTTGGCATCTTCTTCTTCTGCTCGTTTCAACCGCTCTTCGCGCTCTTTTCTCTCGCGCTCCTGTCGTTGGAGTAGGGTCTCCGCTGAGTCACCGTGAGGTTTGAGCCCTGCCGCTGCCATTCTTTCAGCAATGCGCTTCTGCGCACGTTCTCTGGCAGCTGCAACACGGTCCTCATGCGTAGATCCGGCCACTGATCCGGCAGAGCCAGGGGGCGTTGGAGAAGATCGCACTGCGGTTGTACTTCCTAACGTTGGCTCATCATAACGAGACCGCTGCTCTCTCGTGTCTGATGCTCTTAGGTGCCTGTGACCAATCGTTAGCCCATGCTTTGCGGAGTAACTCTACGTCCCATCTATAGGGGAAATATGCGCTTACTCTTCCTTGCGAACATGCGCAGTGCGACTGCTCCTCTTCAAGTCGTAAATGAAGTCCCGGATCGCATCTTCAACTCCCAAGGCATCTTCCCACCGTCGCCGTTCATGCTCACGCGTTGAACTCTCGCCGCCATCCTTCAGGCTATCTTCTAGACTCCGGGCGAATTCTCGGACACTCTCCTCCACGTCGCGGGTCATGGTCTCATTCCTCTCTCGCTCAGACTTGACATTGGTACTCTCAGCCTCAAGCCGGCGAGCTGCAGCCCCATCGTCGTCTATACTGGCAGGAACGGGCCTTCCGGCAAGTTCAGCGGCGCGTGCTTGCATCCTGGCACGAGCACGTGCCTTGATACGATCGGCCTCTGTGATTTTACCCCCAGGGCCCGTACCCACGATGGAAGACGCGCTGTTAGGATGGTCCTTTGCATCCTTCAGACGGAACAACTCAAGTTTGACCTCGGCAATCTCTCGCTCAACACGCCTCACTTCCGATGCCACTTGAGGGACTTGATCCTCGTAAGCCTGCAGTTGACGACGGAGTGACCTTCGTTCGGCCCCGGTGTCAAGATTGCGGAAAGAAGCATCGGGGTGGGTGTCAATGTCATCCTGTACCCGTCGTATCCGGTCCATAAGGCTCTCCGCTTCTCTCCGATCTCTCCGGTCTAAAGCATTGTCCTCCTCCGCTTGGTTCTCATCCTGGAAATCCACCGCATCTAACATAATCTGAGCTTCGCGGATCTTTTTCTTTAGCTGCTCGACGGAGAGCTCTTCCTCGGATGCCTGAGAAGCAGCAGGAGAGGGTGTTCGGCCATTGTTTCCAACACGACGGCGAGCACTGGAGCGATACCCAGCAGCCGCTTCGTCGTTGTTCTTGAACAACGTCGCATCCTTGCGACCAACCCCTGGAGACACTGCACCACCACGGAAAGAATGCTCTTTGAGGTAGCTTACCCCGGTCTTCTGCGGTTGTAAAAAGGCGCCAGAAGCCTTTCTGGTCTCTGCATCTTGAGAGAGCATAGACTTGATCGTGCCTATCGAATCGTTCAGATTCCTCGTGGATGGAGGGACAAGCTCTGGAGGTAAGCGATTCGGAACTGGGTACCCGTTGAGTTTCCTATAGATTAGATGCATCGCCACAGCGAATTCATCCATATTCAGGCGACCTCTGTTGTTGGGATCGGCTAGCGTCCAAATGCGTTCCAGATCTGACCGATCCAGGCCACTCTGTCCCATGATTTCGATGGCAGTATCACCCCCGATGAAGCCCTTGTGGAATCCATCCCAAGCTCGGAACAGGTCATCATAGATCTTTTTCTCTTCCTTGGTGATAGCCCAGGGGATATGAGCATTTCCAGAGAGACCAACAGCAGAAAAGCCACCTTCACGGCCTGGCTGCGGCATCAGTTGCTGTTTGAGAGCTTCAATGTTAGGCAAGCCAGACGATGGAGCATTCACAAACCCCCACTGACCCGGAGCCCCAGTAGGCTGCGCAGTCAGCGCAGACACTCCCCCAGTTTGTGCAGGACTCAGGGTTGACCCAAAGCCAGTAGGCATTGGGGGCATTGGGGGACGAGGCCCGCTGTACCCTGTTGGCTGAGGGTTAGTCATGAACCCGGTTGGTTGAGGCTGTAGGAGTTGTTGATGAGACTGTCCGGGGAAACCAGTAGCTTGCGAGGCAAGGCCAGAGTTCTGACCCGAGAAAGAGGATTGGTTCTGCTGGAAGCCGGTTGCCTGGGGGTATCCTGTAGGCTGTGCTGTGAGCTGCGTGAGAAGCTGCGCATTGCTCGGCTGCTGTGGCTGTGGCTGCTGGGGGGCCGGGGGGGCAGATTTATTTTCCAGTAACGGAGCCTCGAAGCTCGGAACATTAGTTCTAATAGCTGGTTCCGGCTGGGTGTCAGGAACCTGGAAAGAGATGATGTCCACCAAGCTGGAAACTTCGTTCTTGATCTTCTCCGGGAGCGAGTCCGGCAGATCCCTACCCGTGATCCTGAGATTGCACAAGTACATAGCCAAGGCGAATTCGGGAAAGAAAAGCTGCCCGGATTTGGTAGAATCCGAAAGGACCCTGTAATGATTAACAACCCATCTCCAACGAACGAATGTAACCCGAGTACACACCAAATCTTAGACAAATCACCCCCGGGGAGCTTGGAGCGCAACAGAAGCTCTTTTGCTTTATCTCCTGTTGAGGGTATGTCAGAGAACTCCTTCTGGCCACCACATCTACCAAGGAAGATACTACTAACCACTCATTGTCTGGTTATCCCCAACCGCAGACTTGAACAGCTGTTCGAATTTGGCCTGGTCCTGCGCGGTGATGAACGAGAGTCGAATGTTAGGTATCTTATTGCTAGCCGACTTGGGCGGTGGTGGTGGAGCTATGCCGGCACCATCTTGGAACGAGTCCGCTATTTCCGACGACGTCCGTGGCACCGAGTGAACAGGAAGGCCAGTGGATGAGGGGACCTGGAACTGCGGAGGCTGCGTCTGAGCGGGGTATCCGGTGAACTGCGGCTGCTGAACCGGGGGTTGGAAGCCAGTTTGCTGCGATTGTGGCACTGCAGCAGGGAAGCCGGTGAACTGAGGTTGGAGTTGACCAGCCGGGAACCCCGTGGGTTGAGGCTGCAACTGAGAGGCCCCGAAATTGGACAGTTGGGGACCATACCCGGTCGCCTGGGGAGCAAACCCAGTCTGCTGCGGCGGTTGTTGCTGCTGACCGGGAGCAAATTGCGAGTATGGGGGCTGCTGCATGTACGGCTGTCCTGGACGAGCGCTGCTGGCGCCGCCCAGGAAGGAATTCGATGAGGAGTACATTACCGAACTAACGCTTGCATCAAAGACAGGGGAGACATTAAAGACAGACTAACAGAGAGAGGAGCGAGAATGCCGAGCAAGCAGAAAACCAAACCGAATTTGCGCGCAATGACTGAAGGGGGCAGCGCGAAGGTGGACAGGCAACGACGGAGGGGAATCAGGAGCATCAGGAGCCATCAGGAGCCATCAGGAGCCATCAGGAGCAGCCGCTGGTGACGCCCATGACAGTTACATAATCAGGGACGCCGAGAGGGGGAAGCCGCGGAGCAGCCACGGGATGCACTAGGCCCGATCGGGAGGCCTTCCCCGGTGGGCCACCTTCACCATCTCTACTATAGTAGTATGTACCATGTAGATAGACATCTACGGAGGATCGAAATGCGAGGGACAAAGGACAAATAGCAGAACCAGCACAGTAGTAAAACGACATCAATCCCGACGGCTTGTTGGAGCGTCGAGCTTGGTCCCACTAATCACAGGAATAAAATAAAGGGTATGACCATGAAACAAAGACACGCATGACCAGCTGCGTAAATCCGAAGCAAAAGCATGTCTGTGACCGCCGACCGAGCTCTCCTTTCCTAGCACCCCCCGTCGATAGCTAAACACCGTCCTGGACACCATTCTGCTGCTGGGCAGTAGCTCCCACCATCTTGCGGAGTTCATACTCCTTGGTAAACTCACGAGAGAGGATACCCAAATCCCGGACAAGCTCATGACAGGCCGCAATCACGGCTTCCTTGGGGGTGATGTCGCCATCTGTCTGAACTCGAAGCAAGAACTTGGGAACAAGTGGGTGAGGAACCTAGGACAATGAGGTCAGAATCATACATCAACTAGCCCACCAAGAGTGTCGTGAAACGTGAGTGAGCGTAAATTTCCATGGGGGACATACCTTGTACGCAGCAAAGAGAACATGAGAGCTCTGCAAGAGGCGAGCGCGAATCAAATTTCCGAGGGTGTGGTCTTCCTTGTTGAAGGTGAAGATCGCAGACGATGGGATACCTAGCAAAAGCAATCAACATTAGCAGTGGATGCCAGTCGATCAGGCACGATTTTAAACTACATACGAGTATCGATCTCCATCTCAACTTTGTTCTCGCCATTCGCGAGAACGAATGACTCGTACCTGGGTTTCATGTCGAATCAGTGGTCTGGCTTCAGGAGGTAGATCTTCGACTGAAGGCAAGAAACAAGAGATCATCAAAAAGTAAAAAGGATCTGGAGCAGACCTCGGCTGCTGATCATGAGAAACATTGACAGTGGACTGACAGCCGCCGCGAGATCCACCGCTGCCATTCTTCCAACGGGCATAAACCATTTCTGCGGGCATGATGTACTCCTTGTTGGAACTCATGGCGCCTGAAAACTATTCACAATGCAACAGGATGGGTCTGGGGGTGAAGAAACGCAGAGCAGAAGATGAAGACATTCAGTGAAGAGATTGGACAAACTGGACAGGCATTGGAGAGGTTGGGAGGGAAACTATGGCATAGTCCCAGACTCTGAGGCAGTGAATGGCGGGGGAAGGCAAGAGCCCCATCTTCATGTCACTCCCGGAAACACAAGCAGCCCCAGAGTCTAGAATGTGCAAGATAAGGTAGATATGCAACAGGCCATAAACCATATAAGGGGCTAGAAGAAGGTTACACCTACCGGTCTGGTGCGTTCATCTTGCACTGGCTGTAATGATATCCAAGAAAGAGTACTTATCCAAAGAGCGTGAAATAGTCAAAAGAGCTATTGAATCCGGTAAATGTGACACCCCAGAAGCAATTGAGGAGCAGAAATGAGGAAGCGCCCCAGGAAAACACAGTATTTTTTAACGATGATGAAAACGGCTTATTCCTCTCCGGCTTTCTTGTCTTTCTCTCTCGCCTTCTCCCTATCTTTCTTGCTCAATCAAAACTATGGCATCATCAGCGAGGGTCAGATAAACTTAGAAGATGAAGACACAAATTACCTGATAGAACAACGAAAAGATGTGCCTTTAGGATAGACTACTCTATGGTAGACAATTATAATGCTGCAGTTCTGTGATATGGAAAGAATGGTTGGTAATAATGAGCTCCAATAAGGTTAGCAATCCCGTGACAACGGGCACGTGATAGACCGCCAACTCCGTCCGCTTCACCCATCCCAGCATTTTCCACATGCTAACCGGCATTCTACATTGGCAAGCTACACAGCCAGGAACATTGATAAAGAAAATAAAGGGGAGGGGAAAAGAGAAGAAAAAGAAAAAAA